>CAJQZJ010032188.1:21572312-21634723 GCA_907164525.1 Lophiomys imhausi | reverse complement strand
AGGTGGACAGGGATTCTGAGAAAAAATGATGCCTGGTACCTGAAGGTAGGCAAGGATTCTGAGAACAAATGATGCCGGGTACCTGAAGGTGGGCAGAGATTCTGACTGAGATTCTGACATTCTGGCTCTTCTTGAATGAAAATCTGTATGCTAGACATCTCTGTTCCATCATCTTCAACAGCCTTACTTTCCACCCTTTTGAAACCTTTGTAAGAAACAAACAAACAAAACAAATAACAGCTTAGAATCTTAGTGCAATCTGATTATGATTTTGGTTGTGAAAACCCCCAAAAGTCCTAACACACACACACACACACACACACACACACACACACACAATCTAAATTTCCTTTGAGCTCTTACAAACATGCCCTTGTACTTCTTAAGATTTTATTTACCTTTGAAATGTTTTTATTAATTTACTACATGTGTCACACGTGATATAAAGAGGTGGCCACCAAGCTGGGCAGTCGTGGCGCACGCCTTTAATCCCAGCACTTGGGAGGCAGAGGCAGGCGGATCTTTGTGAGTTTGAGGCCAGCCTGGTCTACAAAGTGAGTCCAGGACAGTCAGGGCTACACAGAGAAACCCTGTCTCGAAAAAAAAAAAGAGGTGGCCACTAGAGCCCAGCCTTCTAGAAAGCAACTTCCATTTTGCTCCCTCATTTTGTTAGCAGGGTCAAACTAGGTTCACATTGCCATGCTTGGGGAGCCAGCTCCTTCCCTGCCCCTTGAAACATTTTTGTAGTTGTCTGTTAAACTGTTAAAAGAATGTAAAACTTGCTGTTATCTTAAACAAAGTGCCTATGCTGTAAAAATATGTTATCTGTTAAGTTCTCACTAACTACAGACAGCTGACTGGCTTGTTTGTTCCCTTATCATCTTGAGCTACAGACTGAATGTCTAAGAGGATGACTTAAGGACCTTGGATTCCGGAGGAATGTTTAGGGGATTAATTCAGGACCTTGAAACAAGGTGTTCTGGACCAGGCTTAGTCTCTAACAGATACTCCTTGCTTAACCCACAATATTGAAATTATATTGGACGACCATGCCATCCACCAAAGCCCACCTTGCCTTGTTGTTTTCACCCTTTAAATATGCAATACAGCTTCCCTTCCGGGACACAGTTCAGATTCCAAGCTGACTACCTTCCATGTTCTCTAAGAAAATAAAATTTGCATTTTAAGTTTCTGTCTCTGAAGTGAGTTTTCTCGGCTTCCCCTCTAAACCCAACAGTGACACAATGTGTTTGTGGAGGGCAGAGAACAATGTTTGGGAATTGGTTCTCCGTCAGGTAGGTCCTAGAGGTTGAACTTGGGTCTTCAGGCTCTGTGACAGGGACCTTATTTGCTGAGCCATCTCACTGCCCTTGACCCCTTCACTTTCTTAAAACAACTGGAAGAATCATTTTGAGGTTGAAGTTCAATTGGGTGTTTGAATTCCAATGTCACTTAGAACTATGTGACTCAAAGTGTTGACATGCCTCTTATTAGCGGTATGCAACTTGTCAATAACACTCGTAAGAGAACACTCTTAAGAGATTCACTCCTAGGCACACTAAAGAGACACTCATGATTTCATCTCTGACCAATCCCTGACCAAAGATATAGACAGCTTCTGGGATAGTTTATGTTCTAAAGAAACTTACATGAAAACTAAAACTAGAAACTCAGGTACTTATCGATCTCTGGTTTAAAGCAAGAAATGAGACTCCAGAAGCCAAATAAGATTTCCATTAAGACTAATTGGCTTCACCACAGTCAGTCAGTCTCTCCTTTACTAATGCTCTGTTCAGTTCCAGGTGGCTTCCAGGAAAGAGAACCAGTCAAAATCTATCATTCTCAATATTCAACATCATTTCTTAATAGGGAGCTATGTCTTGCAGTTTAAGTCTTTAGGTATGGAACCCTCATGCTACTTCTCTGATAACTTAAACTAGGGCTGGAAGCCCTTATTTCTCCTTCCCCAGATTCTTTGGGCTGGGTGGGTCTAATTCCACTCCAGGCTCCCTCCCTCCCAGAACTCACTTCCCTCCGTTGTTTCCTAGGGATGTAGCCTTGTATCCGAAGGGAACAGTGACTCTGAGGAAAGTGACGTCAGGTGGAGCTGCGCAGGACACAGCACGGCCCAGAGCTCTTTCTTGGAGCAACCCACCTTCATCAACAATCCACAGTTCACTGAACTTGTTGTCTTCTTTGTCCAAAGCGAGCTTCAGAACCTTGGGCCAGTTCTCCTTATCCGATCTGAGAAGACATTCGACCATCTTCTCAGCGCCTGCCATCATCCCTCTAGTGAAGCAGATCTGAGCGAGACAAATGTGGTGCAGTCAGTCAGCTCGCCTTTCCTTTTAGAAGCTTTTGCTGAAGAAACATCTACACGAGTATTTGACCTAAACCACTGTCAAGTGTAGTTAGGTAGGTCTTAGCATCATTTTTGTCCTACCCAGCACTTTTAAGATATTCTTTCCTTTACCTTTGTCCTTCATATGCAATAGCATTATGTCAAGCCAAATGTCCTCATCTTCTGGATCCTTACATCCACTAGTATCAGCAATCCCAGGGCAAAAAGTCAACCCATATAACCATTCAGAGCCATTAGGAAGAGTCTAACAACACTGCAGCAGATTCTTTTCAGAACAGGCATTCTATGACTTTTATTTCTAAATGTAACTAGTTGCACTGTGTATATATTATTATGCATCAAGCTGACATACACACTGTTTGTATATTATCTCATTTAACCTTAACAGTGTGTTACTAAGGTACATTGTTCTTACTTTAGATATGAAAAAAAAAGACAGATGCTTAAGATCATGATTGAGAGACTTTAATAAATGTATCTGTCCAAGAGCCTAGCATATTTTTCATTTGTTGCACTGTTCAGTGTGATTTGCATGTGCATAAACCACTACTCAGAGAAAAAGCAATGGGGAAACTTTAACTTCCAATAGTCTAGCATAAAATTTCCCATTTACATTAAGAATTGTATTCTGGTCATTATGTCTTCTACATGAGGCTTTATGGGTTTCAATTATCCTTTGAGGGCCTAAAACAAGACAGGAAGCAGGAGCATGTCGAACTGTCTCAGCATTTTTCTCTAAATTTGGTACTTGCACTAATTTACCTGTCTGATTTCTTCACACTCCTGACTGATTAAACATTCAGACATTTCAGAAAGGATATCTGTTGGATTAATTCTGGCCTTAAATTCTGGCTGTAGACGTCTTAGAAGTAATCTGTGTTCTTCTAACTTTTCAATTTTTTGAAAATCCCAACTTCTGAGGGCTTCATAAAGTCCATGGTAACCTGAAAAGAAAGAAAACCAGAGATTTCTTAAGTGAGTCCACCATAAAATGCTCTGACATCAAACTCACAGGGATTCTGTTTCAATAGATAGCAAGAAAACTAAAAGCCATCTGCAAATGGCCATGGTCACTGTACAGTGGGAGGAGCCAGGCCACGAGGCTGCAGGTTGAAGGCTCGGTCCCCACTGGTGGTGTTCTTCAAAGGTGGCCACACATGTGGGTCCTAGCATCATCACTGGCACCACATTGAGTTCATCAGGAAGACAGAAAGAGCGACTGAGAACTGTGACCTCGCTGGAAGAAGTAAGTCACTAGAGATGTGCTTTGAAGAACGTGTCTTCAGCTGGAGAGATGGTTCAGCAGTTAAGGGCACTGGCTGCTCTTCCAGAGAACCCGGGTTCAATTCCCAGCACCCACATGGCAGCTCACATCTGTCTGTGACTCTAGGATCTGACATACCCTTACACAGACACTCATGCAGGAAAAACACCAATGCACATAAAATAAATGAATTAATTAAAAAATAAAGAATGCATCTTGTCCCTGGTCCCTTCCCGTTACTCTTTGCAACCTGTCCTCCAGGAAGTACTACTTTGCTTCACCACAGGCTCCCCACCACGGTACCTTGCTCCTCACATATGGGTGCAGAAGCCACAGATCCATGTGGCTCTTGTTTTTCTGCCTTTTATTTCCTTGGGCATTTTGTCACACTAGTGAAAGTCAACTAATACAGCTGCTCATGATTTTCCAAAAAGGAAATAAATATTCATTTTTGGCATCCCACAGTTTAGGTCTTCTAAAATTCATTATTTTTCAGGGTAAAGTCCTAAGGACGGGTATGAAGCCTTGTGTTTGACCTTAGTATAAAAATCTTCAAAATGCACCCCCATAAGCTTTAAAAAACAACCTGCAATTTCTTTTTAAAAAATATTTCCTTATTTTTATTTTATTTTGTGTGTGTCTGTAAGTACCATGAGTGTGTCTGGTGACTGTGGAGGGCAGAAGAGGGTGCCAGATCCCTGGAACTGGAGTCACAAACAGTCGTGAACCATGTGAGTGCCAGGAACCAAACTTGGGTCGTTGGCAAGAATGCTGTCTTCAAGCCCCTCAATTTACTTTTGAATTAGTCAAATGCATCATGTTTATCTTCTCAGTAGGAAGCAGTAAAGAAGACAAGAGGAAATATGAATCTTACTTCTTGCCCTTGAAAAGCTTTTCCTTGCACACAATTCTGAAAAGATTAAGTCAGTGAGCAAATTGAGGATGAAAAAAGGCTTCCAACTAAAATAACTCAAGAATGTCTCACTCTAAGGTTCTTGGACAGAATCACCAGGTTTGCCTGCCCTGAAAACTCACATTTACTTCATTCAGTAGCTTGGGAAGACAATATTTTGTTTTGTTTCTATATACCCAAGAAACTAAAATAATCAAAGTAGCTCCAGGACAGGGAAGATGGCTCAGTAGGTAACCTGTTCACCACACAAGCCTGAGGACCTGCGTTCCTATACTCAGCTCTCATGTAAAATGCCAGGTATATCATGTAAAAAGCTAGGTGTATCATGTAAAACGCCAGGTACATCATGTAAAAAGCTAGGTACATACATCATGTAAAAAAGGCAGGTATAACTGCATGGCCCTATAATCCCAGCTAGTTTAGCCAAAATGGTAAACTATGGTTCAATGAGAGACCCAGTCCCAAAACAAAAGATGGAGAGTGGAAAACATTTACTGTCAACCACTGAGGTACACGAAAGTACCTCATACATGTGTACACACATAGGTACACACACACACACACACACACACACACACACACACACACACACACGCACACACACACACAGCTTCACCATGCTGGAATGTTAAAGAGGTGGGAATCCCCTGAGTCTGTCAGGACAATGTCAATATGATATCTACTGTGCAGTGTCTTTTCATAGGGCTATGCATTACTAACAAAGGAGGAAAAGAAACATGCATAAGCCATAACCAGCAAATACCAGCACTCATGAAATGTCTGATGCACACCAATGTACGCCACTCATCTTCAGAAAGACGTAAGGGGTCAGGAGGGTGTGCATATAACTTACGCAACATTTTTCATAACATCTAAAGTTAGTCCGTATGTACTAAAAGGGTATTTATTTACAAAGTCTCACCAGAGGCTGCGGGAGTGCCACAGCCCTGACCCAATACTACATTTGGGAGAAAGGATAATTGCAGTGCTGGTGTCTTCGCTGCGATGAAAAATGCTGCTATGAACATGAGTGTGAAACTCTCTCTTCAAAGTTCGGCTTTAGTGTTCTAGGAAACATTCCAGATGTGAATGCAATGAGTGTGTGTGTGTGTGTGTGTGTGTGTGTGTGTGTGTGTGTGTGTGTAAATTCTATACTATTTTCAAACAGGAGTAATGAGTATGCAGCAATATCTTATTGGAAATTTCACTTGCATTTCATTGAGGATGAGTGATTTTCAGTATTTCACATGTTCAGAGAAATAGCAAATCTTTTGTTTATCTTTTTATTAATATTGTGAGAGGGGGAGGAGTTCGGGAGTGCTGCAGCACATGTATGGGGGTCAGAAAACAATTTGCAAGCATTAGTTCTCTTTCCACTTTGTTTTGAGAAAGGGCCTCTTTTTTGACTGTTTCTGCCATACTCAAGGCTAGCTGGCCCATGATTTTTCCATCTCTCCCTCCTATCTCACCATAAGAATGTTCAGACTGCAAATGCATATGGCTGAATTCAGCTTCCTCACATGGGTCTGGCAGTACTCTTTAGTCGTCAGGCTGTGTAGCCAGCACTTCCAGTAGCTGAGCCCTCTTGCCAGCCCCACCCAGTCTAACTTCTAAATCAGGTTTCCTCTGTTGAGTTATATATATGAGTTCCTTATATATTATAGCTACTTATATATACACTGAGCTAATCTCTCATCAAATGTATTATGCACAACCATGTTCTCCAGTTCCACAGTTGATCCCCCACTGCAGTAGTTGTGACCTTTGATGTACAAAAATGTTTAGATTTTATGCAGCCCCATTTGTCTGTTCCTGTTCTTCTTGGCTATGTGTTTCACATCACATCCATAAAATCACTGCCAAGTCCAACTTTCTAAAGTTCAACCTTCTAAGATCCACCGCTAGAAGTTTACTTCTTCTAACTAGGCTCTACCTCCTAAAACTCCACAAGCACTCAAAACATGAGTGTGAGGGGACATTTCAAATTCAAACCATAGCACACAGTATGTCTAATAACATGCATTCCCATATGTATATCCACTTACCCCAATCCAATTAAAGGGCTTTTTTTTCCCTTTTGGGTGGTCTTGGTACCTTTGTTGAAGAACCTTTGGCCATATCCTTCAGAGTTTACTTCTGACCCCATGGTCTTTTTGTCTGACTTTATGACTGTTTCATACTGTTTTGATTACTGTAGTTTTGCAATATGTTTTAAAACCAGGAAGTATAAGTCCTCCAAGGTTTCTAAGTGTGACTTTTTTTTCTTTTTCACTATTTTGACCATTTGGAGTATCCTGAGATTCTCTACGAATTTTAGAGTAAAATCTTCTATTCTTGTTTAAGAAACAAATAAACAAACTCTTCCCCCGTCCCCATCGCCATGTGGAATTTTGAAAGGAATTGCTGTGCTTACTCTGGGTAATGCTGTCATCTTTTATTTTTATTTTTATCTTGGTTTAATGAGCCTTTTCTGAAACCATTAGTGAGAACCATTCCCTAGTGAAACTCTGAGGGTTTGTTTTTTTTTTTTTTTCAAGACAGGGTTTCTCTGTGTATCCTTGGCTGTCCTGGACTTGCTTTGTAGACCAGGCTGGCCTTGAACTCACAGTGATCCACCTTCCTCTGCCTCCCAAGTGCTGGGATTAAAGGCGTGCGCCACCACGCCCGGCAACTCTGAGGGTTTTGCACACAAATAACCTCATCTGCAAACAGAGATGTTCCACCTCTTATGTTCCATACAGATGTTTTAAAATTCCCTTTCTTGCCTCAATGCAAGACTTTTCCTAGTAAACCTCGTGTAATTTTCACAGTAAAAGTTAGATGTGCCATTTTGATTTAAGGCCTTAAATATAATTCAGAATTAAAAGGAAAACAATGGCTTTGCTGATGAGGGCTACATAAGAGATGAATAATCAGAAGATGAGTTTTCCTTTCTGTTTGCCCCCTGCGTGGCCATGTAAAGGGTCAGATAAGGGCTGGGGTGGCTCAACAATTAAGGGTCATCATGTTCTTGCAGAGGACCAGGGATCAGGTCCCAGCACCCACACCAGGGCCTCACAACCACCACCAGCTCCAGGGGAACGTCTGGTCTCTGTAGGCAACGCACTCAAAAGTGAATACCCACTCTCAGATACACATACACATAATCTTTAATAATAAATAAACAGGTGAGATAATGTGTATACCCATTCTCAGATACACATACACATAATCTTTAAAAATAAATAAACAGGTAAGATAACATGTATCGCTGACATGCAAAATAGTGTTACAGTGACAGCCTATAGGGCATTTAAAAGAAGTTCTAAGTCAACTACTAATCCTAGAAATAGCAGAAAACCAAATTTTATAAGAAATGGCATTTAAACCCTTTTACCTATTTAGAAAGAAAAAAAAACAAACATGTTTTCATAAAACTGCTGCCATCACACTGACAATGTAAGGCTTCCAGAGGGATAGCAGCACCTGAGAAGGACAGTGTATTTGCTTTAACATGTTAATTTAACATGTTAATTCAATATACCTGTGTTATAACGTGACAGTTATATTTCTTGCAGTGGTGAGGCCAGCCCTGCCTGGCCTGGAACTCACAGGGATTTGCCTGCCTGTGCCTCCTCAGTGATGGGATTAAAGGTATGTTCCTCCAAAGCCATCTGACAAATTTTCCTTGTCTGTTAAACATTCCACTACAATGAAAACAACAGGAGTCTGACATGGCTTTCTTTTCTTTGGTGTTTCTTACATACACTGTGTCTGATTCTTCATATATGTTTTCTTGCTCACTGTTTGTAACACTGAAGAAAAGTAGCCTTTGTCTTCTTTCAACAGTGAGTAAGCAGGAGCAGCAGGAAGGCAAGAAATGCAGTGACCTTAGTAGTAAATAACTGATAGGGTGCTGACTTTTGCCCTTCCAATGTCAGGGTAGCAACTCGCCCCCAAACAGAATCGTCATCAGCAGACTCAGGTTCTAGCTCCAACATTTCTGCTAATTAGCAGAGTGACCCTCAGCAAAGCATCTCCCAGACCTTTGCTTTCTCATGTACAGAAAAGAGGAAGTTGGACGTTCCTATGACATCATCCATCTCTACATAAGGCTGAGAACATCAGAGACCAAAGAACACATGATACAACTGTAGTCCAATGTGAGCCAACTATTCAGTTTAAGAATTAGAATATTCCAGACTGGGTGTGGTGGTGCACTGGCAGAAGCAGAGGCATTCAGATCTCTGTGAGTTCAGGAACATACCAAGTTCCAGGACAGCCAGAGCTACACAGAGAGACGCTGTCTCGCTAAAAAACAAACAAAAAGCCCAAAGAATTAGCATATTCCAGTCCTGTGTGCACCTCCCATTCTGCACCCCTCTGTCTCTTCCCCAGAGATAACAATATAACAATATACTGTGTTTAATGTATCGCTCCTTTAGTTTTTGTCTGAATAGTCACATTATTTGTTTCCCTAACAATATATGTTTAGTTTGGCTCATGTGGGACTTCATAGCTATTATAGCTTATGATATTTAAATTTTAATACCGAATGCCTACAATACAGCTGGCTGTCATTTGCAGACATCCTCACACAGCTGCAGTATAATGGACCAATGTGCAAAACTGAAAACTTATTTATTCATTCTCCTCTTGAAAGATACTGGTGTTCTAGTAATATTCTCACTTTTCTGCTTGAAAATAGTCTTTACAGTTCCTTGAACAATGAGACATGACTACATACAGATGCCTCAAAATGAATCACTTTTTCCTTTTCAGCATTCTAACACAGCAGAGTAAAATACTCTGATTTGTGAGTAAGAAGGAACCAACCTGCATGGTACAAGGAGTCCAGAAAGGCCTGGAACCAGCCATCTGTCTGCAGCTGCAGCAGGTACTGCAGGAAGAGTGATGCAGCCTCCATCGGGCCTTTGTTGTTCTTCTCGGCCTGGATGTACTGCACCTCATCTGCAAACAGAAGCAAGGCCGAGTCAGCATCCCCCAGAAGCACTAGTCATTGGATGATAAAACAGATCAGGTCTTCCCAAGTGGGGCTGCCAGTCACAGCAAGTCACAGGACCAGAAGGAACTTTGGGGAGGCGGCAGACCCTCTGCTCCATCATCACATCACACACCCTCCCCCCCCATCCTCTACACAAGGTGGAGTGGAGCTATGAGAGACGTGCACTTCACTTCTCCAAGACATTTGAAAAAACAAAAACAACAAAAAGTTCCCCACAGTAAGCAGAAGTTACAGTGGAGGGTGTTACAAGGAAGGAGAAAGGCTCCTGCTCATTCAAAACTCTGAAGCAACTGCTGGGAAAGAACACCCCATGTTATCAGTAACCCGTATACCAGACGTAGCAAGCAGTTTGCATTAAGAGTACATTTGTGGTCTCTGTTCTGGGTTTTTGCTAAGACAGTAAAAAAAACCAGCAGAATGGTGGAAGGAGAGAGAGCTAAAGAGACCAGTGAGACCAGGTGGCAGGAAACACCAGCAACTACTAGTTTCAAATGGTATTAATTTTGAATATACAGTGCTAACTCTGCCTAGGGTGTAATCAGAGCACTATCCCACTGTATCCAAGTTTTCCCATAGCAGATGGAGTACAAATTCCAAAGGAGGAAGCCAGTGTGGTTTTCAGTATATTCTTAGAGATTTGGAGACCTGGCCCATAACCCTCAACAAAGGTATATGGAAAGAACAAGAAGAGGTAGAGCTGTGTATCTTAGCTTTCATTTAAGGATCTCTATCAACAGTCAGTTTACTGATAACAGTCAATTTTTCTCTTTTCCAGTGAAAAACTTGATGGATTTTAGAGTTGGGACCCCATCCCTAGTACTGAATTATAGTAAAAAGAACCTCTTTACCCACTTAGCAACCGTTGTCTTCCCTCTGCCCTTCGCTCTAGACAGTCACTAACCTAGTCAGGACTTTTCAGGCCTTGGAGGCAAGTGCTCTACCACTGAGCTACCGCCCCTGCTCTCATCTGGACATTCATGTGAACGGTTCCATGTAGTCTGTGGTCTTTGCAACTGGATTCTTCGGCTTAATACATTTTAAGGCTCACTCATCTTGTACATGCTATTATTCTTTCCTTTAATAAAAAGCTATACTATAAGAATGAAACAAGCCAAATAAAATGCCATTGCATGGATCTTTCACATTGTTCTTGTCCATTCAGTAGTCAACAGGTGTCTGGGAGCTGTGTCTGCATTTTGGCTGCTCTGAATAGAAATGCAGTGAGCGCTTCTCTTAGTCACTAGTTTTTGCTGTGAGGACACACCAAGGCAACTCTTACAAAAGAAAGCATTTAATAGGGTGTTTGCTTGAGAGGGTTAATCCATTGTCATGGCAGGGAACATAACATAATGCACAGTGCTGGAGCTGGAGCTGAGCGCTGCATCCTGATCTGCACACAGAGACACACTGGGCCTAGTGTGGGCTTTTGGAATCTCAAAGCCCACCCCACAGTGATACCAAGGAGGCCACACCTCCTAATTCTTCTAATCCTTTAAAGCAGTTCCACACTGGTGACTAAGCAAGCACTCAAACATGTGAGCCTAGAGGGGCCATTTTCATTTAAACCACCACAGTGCTCATGTACAATTTTTGTGCAAATGCACTTTTGTTAGGTACACAAATAGGTGTGAGACTGGTGGGCCACCACGTAGTAACCTCATTTTTAACATTGTACAGAACTGATGAACCATTTTCCAAAGAAGCTACACAATTTTGCAATCCCATTAGCAATCTAAGATTTATTTTCGACACGTCTATTTATTTTCGACACTAACCAATGCCTTTTACTGTCTTTTTCCTTGAGCCATGTGTATGTGTTTCCTGTGACTGCGGTGACACTTCTACACAAACCAAGCAGCTTAAGGCAATAGGAACTCCCCCCCCCCCCCCCCCCGACAGCTCTCAAGCCTGTAGAACTGAAACCAAGATGTCGAAGGGGCTATGTTTCCATCAAGGACTGTGAGGGATTTCTGCTGATGAGGTAGAAGCCCCTGAGCCCTGAGCTGGAATGACTGACACCCTTTGTTCGGTGGAACCTCCTCTTCCCTCTCATTTAAGGATCCTACATCCCCTAAAACATGTCAGGAGGTGGCCCAACCCTCCCCCATAAGGAACCTGCCCATCAACTTCCCCATGCTAATGAGGTCTGTTGGTGCACTGGTTTGCAGTCAATGATATTTGTGCCTATCTCTAATCTCCTTGGAGTTTACTCCCCACCCCCACTGCCCATGAGTTAATTAGGTACTGGGTTTTCTTTCTTCTGATTGGACCATACCCAGCAAATCAAACACATTCACTTCCAAAACCCCTCCCCACTGCCCAAAGTTATATAATGCCCCTGATTCCAAAAGTAAACTCTCTCTCCCCTCGATGACTGTCTGAGTCTGTCTGTCTATTTTGGGCCAGGGAGGGAAGTGTTCTTCCTCCCATGAAGGGTTCACCGCTGCTGCGGGTGCCTGGGCAGCCAGGCTTCCACAGGCCCCAGCTCCCCACTGGCTGCTGCTGCCTATCTGGCTGGGCCTGTTCGGGGTGCATACTCCTGCCGAGAGGTGCTGAGTTTCTGCCACCACTCCTACACCATCCATCTGGCTGCCCCGCCCAGCTCCAGGATCGGATCTCCTGCCACCCTCTCAGCACCCTTTCCTGCCTGGGCCAGCCTAGTCTGTCCTCCCCAATCTAGCCCAGGCCCACCCTTTTGAGCCCGGGGCCTTCTGGCGGAGGACCAGTAGGAATCCATGGTCTGTGTTCTACCTTTTTCTGCCTAGCCTTATTATTAGTCCAGCAGCTTCCGGCAGAGGAGTGTGCATTTTCAGCCTGATACCAAACCAGGCTGGGAATCCCCCAACCAGAACCCACAAAGGACTAGAGGAAAAGGCTTTCTTTGCTTCTTCCACCTTAGGTAGCCATCGAGATTCCTCACTTGTGACCTCTTGCACTCCAGTGTCCGCCCACACTGTCTTCTCGTCTGGCTTGTAGCTCTCTCACTGGACCATCTGCCTCTATCTTCACAAGGCATTTTCTTGTCTTTATTCCTACACATGGCTGTCATCTCATAGGGATGTCAGTCATACTGGTTCTTATACCACCTTACTCCAACAGGTCCTCATTTTAGCCAGTTAACTTACGTAAAGACCCCCACCTCTAAATAAAACCACTTTCTGAATTACTGGGAATTAGCACCCCAACATAATTCAACTCCTAACAGCAATCCATCTGGTCACTTCTCTGAGCTTCCCTGGGTCCACTAGAAAAGGTACAAAAGAGGGGAAGAAATGAGAACAAAGAGTAATGACAGGAATGCAGGAAAATGCCACAAGGAGAAACTCGTTATTTTGTATGCTAACGTAAATGACTAATTATGAGTAAGACTGAAAGAATAGAAGTAATTTAATATAATTAAAATTTTAATTCAATTAAAAATTAAAAGAATAGCACACCACCCTGATGCTAAGAGATGTCTTGGGTGGGTATCCTCTCTTCAAAGCCCAAGCTACTCTTCCAGCCACCAGGGTCTTTTTCTACTTCTCTCTGGCGCAGTGGGTAGCGGGGACCCCTGGGGAGTGGAGACCCCCCGGGGGTGTTCCTTTTTTTTTTTTTCTCCTCACTGTACACAGCCTGTTAGGCTACAGAACAAAGAAGCACCGGAATTAATCTGCAGTTTCCACCGTGGCCAGTCACCAGGAAAGACATGTAGGCTTTAACTTGTAAAATGAAAGTAATTACCAGCGGTCTGGTCACCTCCTCCAGCACCAGCTCCCTTCTGCCCTGAGCAGGCGGGGGCGGGGGTGTCTCTGTTTACTCTTCTCAGATGGAAACACCCAGTTCACTTTACAAGGCAACTATTAACCACCAACCAAGTCTCAAAAGCTAGATGTGAACAACTGTATTAAACCCTAAACACATGGAGTCTGGGGTACGTTTTCCCCGACAGGCTTCCTGTCAGCGACATCCTTTGACAGAATTGTGTGTCTGTCTGTCCCCCTGCTTCATGAGGCCCTTACCTCAACCTGTGGCCCAAAACCTTGCTCGGTCTAAAGAGAACCACATTCTTATTTCTCAATCTCATACCAGGGCAACGGGAAGCGTACATCAGTCCAGAAACAGATGACTTCCCCAGCTCTGAAAGTTACAAAGAGGGGTATCATTAAAACAAGTTATGACACCTTGCAGGAACTATGTCCCTGCCCATCAGATCCAGATGCTGTCTACTCTAATATGCCCTGGTGGTCTCGCACAAACCCAGTGTTCCTAGGTTAGTTACCCAAATTGACTTAAAGAAAGCGAACCCGGTCCCAATCGGTTTTGGCCAGAGTGATTTTTCCCCCTTTCCCCAAGGTAAAGAGCCTGAGAGCCAGCATTGAGGACCGCTCACCATCCTGGAACCAGGGACCGATGTAGCTGAGGATGTAAGTGGGGTCCAGAGTCTTCCTGAGGTAGTCTCCGAAGGCTTGCAAATTCTGCCGCTGCTCAGCAGTCATTCTGCGGCTCCCCGCGAGCGATGAGTGCCCTGGCTCCCCGAAATCCGCCCGGGATGAGCGCGGTGGGGATTTTCCAAAGGGTCGGTCACCCAGATGGAGAAGCCGCCTGACGCCACCACCGGCGCTTGGAAATCAGGGGCTGGGAAATGGAAACTGCCTCGCAGCGCTGGGGGCGGGGATCCAGTTTCGTTTCTGACCCACGGGGACCCAGAGGCATCTTGGGAACTGCCTTGAAGTTTGAGCAATACTTTTGGAGCGGTGGGTTTACATTGTAAAATGCACACAATTGAAGTCCACAGTTCAGTGAATTTTGAAAAATGGAGACACCCGTGTTACCTCTTCCTCCAGATCAGCTGGGACCTGTAATCTTTGTTTTACCTTTTTTTCCCCCCCAGACAAGGTTTCTCTGTGTAATATCCCTGGCTGTCCTGGACTCGCCCGGTAGACCAGGCTGTACTCGAACTCACAGAGAACCTCCTGCCTCTGACTCCTGACTGCTGGGATTAAAGGCATGTGCCATCACCGACAGGCTGTTTTTTTAACTTTTACTGGGAAAAGTGTCACTTTTCCAAAATAGCTGTATCAGTCTGCATCTCCACTCCTAGAATTAAAGTAGATGGCCTGTTCTTCCTTCCTTCCTTTCAAATTTGGAGCAAAATGATTTTTTTTTTTTTTTTTTTTTTTTTTGGTCCTGGACTCACTTTGTAGCCTTGAATTTACAAAGATCCGCCTACCTCTGCCTCCCGAGTGCTAGGATTAAAGGCCTGTGCCACAATGCCCGGCTTAAATGATAACTATTATAGTTTTAATTTTCCCATATAAATAATGATTCTGAACACATTTGCATATGTTTAGCTACCATATAAAATCATTTATGAAACCTCTGATTTTCTGTGTGTGTTGGACCCAAAAATTATCAAATATATATATTCCAAATATCATCTTTCTGTTTGTGGCTTACCACTTCAATTTCCTCAAAGGTGTCTTTTGATGAGCATTAAGTTTATATTAATAAAATATAACATATCAGAGTCCTGTCCATCCCACTTATCAATTTTTGTTTACTCTAATAAATATCTGCCTACCTCCAGGTGTCTTAGGTTTCCATTGCTGAGATGAAACACCGAGACCAAAAAGCAACCTGGGAGAAAAGTGTTTATTCAGTTTTTGCACTTTTTATCACTGTTCATCATCCAAACTCAGGACAGGGCAGGAGCCTGGAGGCAGGAGCTGATGCAGAGGCCATGGAGGGTGCTGCTTACTGGAAAGCATGGTTGCTCAACATGCTTTGTTTTTTGTGTGTGGTTTGGTTTTGTTTTTTTTGTTTGTTTGTTTGTTTTTGGTTGGTTGGTTAGTTTTGTTTTTGTTTGTTTGTTTTTTGAGACAGGGTTTCTCTGTGTAACAGAGCCCTGGCCGTCTTGGACTCTCTTTGTAGACCAGGTTGGCCTCGAATTCAACAGAGATCCGCCTGCCTCTGCCGCCCTAGTGCTGGGATTAAAGGCGTGCACCACCACACCAGACTTTGTAATAGAATCCAGGACACCACCCCAGGTGGGCCCTCCCTCTCTACAGGCTTGCTTACAGTCCCATTTTATGGAGGAATTTTCTTTTCTTTTCTTTTTTAGATTTTTCAAGACAGGGTTTCTCTGTGAAAAAGCCCTGGCTGTCCTGGAACTCATTCTGTAGACTAGGCTGGCCTTGAACTCACAGAGACTGGAGGCATTTTCTTAACTGCAGTTCCCTCCTCTCAAATGACTAGCTTGGGTGAAGGTGCTATCACCCTTCTTTTAGGGTCATGATGCTTTTACCTTTAGTCTTAGTTATATGGCTTTGTCAAACTAACTTTGTGTTTTAACATAGAAGACTTAACTTTTTCCAGAATTCTAACTGTTCTCTGACCATGTGTTGAAACCCTATCCTTCCTTCATTGAATAGTCTTGGGAACTTTGTCAGAAAAAAAAAAAAAAAAAGATGGTGTCTCGGGAGTTGTTAAACCTACAGCAGGCAGATGTGTGAATTTCAGATCAGCTAGGGCTAGATGGTGAGACCCTGTCTTAAGAAAAAAAAAAAAAAAGAGACAAAACTGCAAAACTGACTTCATGTGTATAGGTCCACTTGACTCTGTTCCACCTGGCTCTACTTCCTGACATTTATAACAGTGCCTACTCCTTTCTTTGGGTTACTATAGACTTCAAATGAATCTTAAAATCAGGTAGTATTGAATCCTCCAGACTTGTCTCTCATTATAAAGAGTGTACTGGCTATGCCAGGTTTTTAGGTTTTTTTTTTTTTTTTTTGGTTTGGTTGGGGTTTTTTTTTACATTTCCATATGCAATACAAATCAAAAGGTCAATTTAAAAAGAAAAACAACCACCAATTGGAATTTTATCAAGATTGTATTGAGCCTACAGATGAAATAAGACATCTGGGTCTTCTACTCCATGAACACGGGTTTGGTTTTTATTTTAATTTATTCAGGTCTCTGATTTCTCTCAGCAACACCTAACAGTTTCAAGGATACAAATATGATATATGTTATATTAAATTTACTCTATGTTATGTTTTTAATACTAATGTAAATGGAATTGTTCTTGAATTTTCATTTTCAAGTTGTTGCTACCATATAGAAATATAGGTAGATTTTGTTTGTTGACCTTATATCATGGAACATTGCTAAATTCACTTATTAGCTTTAGTAACTTCTGTAGATTCCTTGAGCTTTTCTAGTAGGCAATCATATCATTGGCGAAAAGTCTTACTTCTTCCTGCCATGACTTTATATATGACTTTTATTCATTTCCATTCCTTACGGTTTTTCCAGTCTTTATGCTTTTCATTTCCTTTTCTTCCCTTGTCGTGTCACCGTAATGCCTCTAATAGAAAACTGGAATGAAAAGTTGAAGAGAACTGAGAAACGCCACCGCTAGTCTTGATGGAAGATGATCAGTGCGTCACCTGAACTGTGACGTCACATGTGGGTGCACCCTGCTTTCTGCTGCTGTGATAAAACACTGACCAAACGTGTTCATTTGGCTTCCAGTTTTCAAGTCCTTCACCAGGGGAGTCCAAGGCAGGAACTCGATGCTTTAGAAACCAGGAGGCTCCCACTGAAGCACAAACCATGGATGAATGTCATTTACTGGCTTGCTTGCTCTGGCTTCTGTCAGAGAGAAAAACCCATTTCCATGATCGATTAAAGCAAGCTGTATTTAGAAGTGCACAAGGGACTGGCCAGACAACTGCTTCTCCAGACAGGATTTCAGGGAGCAGCCCCTCACTGGCTTTTGGGGTCCCTTTTATGGTGAAGGTTAGGATGATAGAAAACAGCTGTTGAGATGATTGGCTGTTGGCACCTGGACAGAGGAGTGTGGACTCAGGGCTCCAGGCTGCCTGTGGGGTAGATAAGTGCAAGAGTGCATCATGGGAAGCAGAGTCCTACAGGTGCTCAGGAGTTTAGCAAGGAACGGATGGCTGTGCGTCGTGGGGTTACAAGTTCAGCATAGGTTGAAAAACATGGTTTGCAGGATACATTAGGCTTAGCAAACAGAAATTTATTCTTGTAAGATACAGAGACTTAATAACAACATGTATTATTTATGTGTAAGGTATAGAGACTTAATAACAACATGGCTTCTTTTTTTTTGGTTTTTCAAAACAGGTTTTCTCTGTGCAGCCCTGGCTGTCCTGGGACTCACTCTGTAGACCAGGCTGGCCTAGAACTCAGAGATCCGCCTGCCTCTGCCTCACGAGTACTGGGATCAAAGGTGTGTTCCACTACACCAGGCACAACATGACTTCTTAATAACAATGTAGCTCCTGTTTTGGTTTCACACTTGCTCAGCTACCTTTCTTATACAGCCCAGGGCAACCTGCCTAGGAAAAATGGTGCTGGAAGCATGTGAGGCCATTCCTCAGTGCAGGTAAAATCTGGGTTCTGTCAAGTTGACAAAACCTAACAGATGCTCTCTGCCAGATTAATGACATTACATTCTCTTTTATTTATAGTTTTTAAGGTTTTTTTTTGCATGAATGCATGTTGAGTTTTTTCAAATGTCTTTTTCCACTTCTATTGAGGTGATCATATATTTTGTTAACATGCCAGATGTAATAGATTGACTTTATTTTATTTTATTTTTTTGTTGGAGACAGGGTCCTATGTAGCCTAAGCTGTCCTGGAACTCAATATATAGTCAGGGAAAACCTTTGAACCGTTCCTCCTGCTTCTGCCTCTAGAATGCTGGGCCAACATGCTTGTCTCACTGGTTGGCTTGTGAAGATTAAATTGGCCTAGAATTCCTGGATAAGTGTCTTCTGGTGATGACGGATCATCCTTTTTCAATTTGCTAGTATTTTCATACATGTCTGGAAATCCTGCTGCTACGATTGAAGTCTGGCTGTTACTGGAAAGCTTGATGCAAAATGATGGACTCCCTTTATTGGCAAGGTCTCCCCTTCTCTACCTGGGGGTTCCAGGACTGCTGGACCCTACACCTTCTACCTGAGGGATGCCACATAGCCCTCAGGGAAATTACAGGTCCAACCCTTTCTCCCAATAAGAAACCCGTTCAGTGAGCACCTGGGATTCCTGGAAATGCCTCCCCACGATAATGAGATATCTTAGTGCCTTAGCTTTCAGCCAGTGCCCTTTGCCTGTGCCTCTAACCATACCTGGAGTGTAACTTTGACTTTGTTCCCTGCTGACATTCTTCCCCCACCCCTGGCTTCCCATAGGATAATTAGGTACTGCCTTTCCCATCTTATAATAGGACCCTGCTGCTGCATGTAAATGAAGCATCCATGGCTCTCCTAACCCAAGTCAATCAAACGTATTCACCTCCAAGCCCCTCCCAATGCCCAAGATTTATAATGTCCCTGTTCACGAAATAAATGATTCCACCATCCACCTAGACTACATCAAAGACCGTCTGAGACTCGCTGCTTATTTTGGGATGTAACACTTGGGGCGGAAGGGCCACCTCCCAGAAGAATTCACTGCTGGATCTGCCTGCCTAGCCAGACTCCTGCTGCTGGCAGCCAGAGCTCACTTTGGCGCTCAGGGCTCCAGCTCCCGCCTCTGTCACCTCCTGGACACCACTGCTGCCAGTCAGGCTCACCTTTCTATCACTGCCACCAGTCACCAAGGCAACCTCCAGCACTAACTGCCGCCTTTTCCTGCACCACCTGCGGCAGTGCTCACCTGCTGCAGCAGGTTGTTGGCTGTTCCCACAGCAGCCACCAGATTGGCCTGAGCCAAATTGGGCTCCCACCAGCGCTTGTCTCAGTTCACGAGTCCCGAGCTCCCTACAGCCACCAGGCTTGGTGCTGGCAATTTAGCTAAAAGATCTAAGCTGCATGGCAGAGAAGCTCTTTCTCACCTCCATGTGTGTCTGAGGGCTGTAACACTTTGTGGTGGAGAAAATCTATTTTCTCCTGCCTTTCCGGCCAGACCAGATATCCTATGACACGGATCTCATTCTGTGTTTCCACCTTTTTCTGCGCAGAAACAGACAAAGCTTGGACATTCTGGCAGAGAAGGAAGCACTTCTGGTTTGGTACCGGGCAAGGCCTGAGCTTCCTGGAAGATGCAGAATTGTTTGGGTTTTTTTGTTTTTTGTTCATAAAGGTTATTGGCCTGCAATTTTCTTGTAATGCTTTTTGTGTTAGTATCATAAGGGTTTATGTACTAGTAGCATCTTTTCTCCTTAAATATTAACAGAATTCACCAATAAGACCATTTGGGCTGGGAGTCATATTTGTCATATTTGTTTGGATTCAATTTCTTTACTACATTTAAGGCTATTCAGAATTTTTTAAACATCATCTTGAATTGAATTTGGTCAATTGTGATTTTTTTTTCAAATGCTAAAATAACTGAGTGAGAATTCATTTGACTAAGGCAATCCTAAGGCCCAGAAAAGGAGCCTTAAAAACAGAAAAGAGGACAAGCTCAGTTAATCACAGGTAGCCAACTGAACATTCTTTACATCACCTTGAACTGGTCGCCAGAAAAGTCCAGGTAAGGCAATTGTCCAAAATCAACCAATCAAATAACTTTATTTCCTTTGAAGAATCAACTAGAAAAGAAAGGAAAGGGAAAGGAAAGGAAAAGAAAAGGAAAGGAAAGGAAAGAAAACTCTTCCACCAACACCTTCTGGGCAAACTCTGAACCACTTCTAGTTTGGAGATGCTTAAAAATATAATGTGTTTGGGGCTGGAGAGATGGCTCAGCAGTTAAGAGCACTGGCTGCTTTTTCAAAGGACAGGGGTTCAAATCCCAACACCCACATGACAGTTTACAGCTGTCTGCAATTGTAAGGCATGGTGGTTTACACCTTTAATCCCAGCACTCAGGAGGTAGAAACAGACAAATCTCTGTGAGTTCAAGGCTAGCATGTTCAACAGAGTGAGTCCAGGAGAGCTGAGATACACAGAGAAACCCTGTCTTGAAAAACAAAAACAAACAAACAAAAAAACTGTAATATTTCCCAGGCAGGTATCTCCCAACATAATATATCTGACCATTTATCCCAAATTACTAAAATATTAGTGTAAGTTGTTCATGACATTTTTAAATTCTTCTTAAAACCTTAAGGAAATTCATCCTTGCTGGACATTTATTTACCAATGTTGTTTTTCTTTTCTGACAACCAACTTTTACTTTGTTAACTTTATTCACTATTATTCTATTTTTTATTGATTTCTATTGTCAATATTAGTTTTTCTTATCCACTTGCTATTATTTACCATTACCATTCTTATACTAGCTACGGCTGCTTCTTCTCCTTCTTCTCCTTTTTTTCTAGTTTTTCGAGACGGGGTTTCTCTGTGTAGCCCTGACTGTCCTGGAACTTGCTCTGTAGACCAGGCTAGCTTCAAACTCAGAGATCCATCTGGCTCTGCCTAAGTACTCTTGTATACTAGCTTCTTAAAATAGGATTCTGCATTACTTATTTTATAAAGTTGTCCTTGTATAAAAGCACATGAGTCACCCTGAGTTTCACTTTTTCATATGAGAATCTGGAACATTCCACAAATCTTAATGTTATTTTCATGACATCCCATTTCCAAGTTTCTAGTGTTCTCTGAATTCTTCTTTGACCTCTAAATAAGTGTGCTAAGAATTTCCTAAATAGCTTAGGGTTATTGACTTCTGATTTAAAGCTGTTGTGGTCACATACACTGCAATACTTAGTCTTTTGAAATTTAGTAAACTTGTTTAGGGTCTGGGTATATGAAATCTTTTAAAATACATTCCAGAGGTACTTAAGCTTAAAAGAATCGTTATTTGGGAACATGGTTCAGTAGATAAAATGCTCTTCACACAAGCTTGAGGACCTGAGTTCAGTCCCCAGAGTCCACATAAAAAATGCCAGGTGTGGTAGCATGTGCTTGTAAACACAGCATTGAGGAGGCAGAGACAGGAGTATTTCTGGGGGCTCTCTGCTCCTCCCATCTGTCCTGTGATCACCAAGAAAGAGATGACAGGGACATGAGGTGATGTTCCTGAGAATACCTTTAGCCCCCATTTGCATGAACACAAATGCACACTTTCACAACACAAGCCTGCACAGAAAGAAGGGACAGGCATTCTACAGCTTTAGGACACAGTGTTCTATACTATCAGTTATACCACTACCTTGGTTTATAACGCATTGCACATCTGCTATCGTTTTAATAATACCCCTTCTCCTGGCTCTGTCAAATATGGAGAGAAGAATGTCAAAACCTCCAGCTATGATTACTGCTTTTTTCATGTGTCCCTTTATTGGATCAGTGTTTCACAAATACTGAAATTGTTTTTAGACACTTCACATTTAGGACTAGTACCTGGTTCTGATAAATTATACTGTATATCATTTTAAATGGTCTTACATCAGTCTATATTATGTGATATTTCTATAGCCATACTAGCTTTCTGTAATTAATGTTTTTTCGCACGGAATATCTTTTTATACCCTATTTGTTTCCTTCCTCTGTTAATATTAAAGGTGTATGTCTAGTATATATACATAATTGGGCACTGCTTCTTACTCATTTTAACAATCTCTGCCATTTAATTGGAACAGTAAACCCAATTACATTTAATTATTAGTATGGATTTAAATTTTTGATTTTGCTGCTTGTTTTATCTGATTTTATTCTCCTGCATCTCATTTCTCTGACTTACATTATTCAAACATAATTTTATTTTACACCTTTTAGTCATATATCCTTTTTCATACATATATGTATGTATGTGTGCATACAGACATACATACTTGTCTTATTTAGTGGTTGCGCCAAAGACTACAATACACATCCTTAATTTACTTCAGTTTACTTGGAATTGATACTGTACCTCATCAGGTAAGCGATCCTTATAACCATGAAATTCCACCTTTACCCCATCTCTTGTGGGCTACTACCAGAAACTTCCCTTCCCTGCAGTGTAAGGCACAATAGACAATTATAAGCTTTGTTTTTAGTAGCCTGCTATCCTTTCAATAAGAAAACAACCTGTCAACTTTCCTAGATCTCATTCTGCTTCTACCCCAGTGACAGCCATTCACTCCTGGAGGTGCTGTTTTCCTCCTGATGTCATTTCTTCTGCTTCTCCAATCTGTTGTCAAAGGTTGTTTCATTTTTCATTTCCTTTCAGACATCCTTTTACAGTTCTAGGATTTCAACTGGGTTTTCTCTCTCCGCTCTGCTTCATTTTCCATGACTCAGCTTAAAACCTCTCTCTGCTCATTCATTGTAAATATATATATATATATATGTCTTTTTTTGGTGGGGTGAGAAAGGGGGTTTGAGTCAAGGTCTTACTATGCAAGTCTAGTTGTCCTGGAACTCAAGAGTAGATCATACTGGCCTCAAACTCACAGAGTTCCACCTGCCTCTGACTCCCAAGTGCTGGGATTAAAGGCATGCACCACTATGACCAGGATTACATATATATATATATATATATATATATATATATCTTTAATATCTAACAAAATCTTTAAATTCCAAGCCAGGCCTGGCCTGTAGTTTGGTCTACTTGAGAGGCTGAGGCCAGAAAATACTAAGACTAGTCTGAATAATTTAGTGACTTCTGTCTCAAAAGTAAACGTGAAGTATGTGACCCACGGTAGAGCATTTGTCCAGTATGCACAGACCTTGTGTTCAACTGATCCCCAGTACTGGAAAACTAAATCCTTGTTTGCAAATTTCAACATTGGGTTGCTGTCTTCTCTCTTAACTCTGTGTCCTCGAATGTTTAATAATTTTCAATTTTATGCTGGGTCTTGTGGATAATTGTAGAATCTCTAGATTCTATTACCTTAATCTTGGGAATGTTGCCTTTTATTCTAGCATTCCTCTAAGTTATTAGCACTTCACTTTGAACTCCCATAAGTTTCATTTACACATTATGACAGCTCTGTTCCGGTTTTGCCCTTAATGAGTTTAACCCTTGGTCTGGATCGTGATCCTTCATCAAAAGGTCTAGGATGTTTCCCAGCTTTTCCAGACTAGTAGGACTCAGCGTCTAGAATGTCTTCTCTGTGATGGCAGCTCAGACATCTGTTAGGCTCTTTGGTACTTTCCCTGTACACAGGCATCTCAGAGACAGACAAAAACTAGACTGACTCTTTCATATACAATCTTAGGGTCATCCTTCTTTCTTTCTGAGACTTCTCCTTCATTCTCCAGTCACCCTGGAAGAATTTGAAAGGACCATGTTTCATCTTTTTCATTGTCTTTTTTTGTTTTTTCGAGATAGGGTTTCTCTGTGTAGCCTTAGCTATCCTGAAACTTGCTCTGTAGAACAGGCTGGCCTCGAGCAGAAGGCTCTCATAAGAAAGGCCAAATGAATTAGTACAATTTCCATTTCTCAAAGGCTTAATTCTCGCTAATTTGGGAGGAGGGCTCTCCAGTGCCTTTATGTAGCTGTTCTATTTTGTATATGTTTATATGTCATGCAAATTCCTGTGCTGCTAAGTTTTTTGTGAACTTCTGTTGAGACAAAGCAGCCTTGAGCTAATGATTCTCCTTATTCAGCCCCCTGAGTTCTACAATTACAGACATATGAAACTACACCTGGCTTAGGTCTAGGAATTTTTGTTGTTGTGCTTGACACAGGGTGTCCCTATGTAGCCCAGATTGACCTAGAACTTTCCATGTAGTTCAAGCTCATTTTTAACTCCTGGTCTTTCTTTCTCTACTTCAGTAAGAAGAAATATATAAAACTCAAACCTGTCTTGGGGGGGGGGGCATTATGTGTAGAGGAATTTTAATCCAGCAACATAGCTACCCTGGGTGGAATACAGACACACCTTTAATCCCAGGAGACAGAGGCAAGCAGATCTCTGAGTTCAAGGCCAGCCTGGTATAGAGCAAGTTTCAGATAAAGAAAAGCTTAGGTCCAGGTGTGGTAGTACAACGTCTTTTCATACTTGGTAGTATAAATGCTTTTAGTCCCAGCATTTAGGAGACTGAGGCATGAAGATCTCTGAGTTCTGTTCAGGTAGTTCGGTCGAGTGAGTGAGTTGAAAGGCAGTGCAGTAGAGTTGAATTCATGGTAGCTCAGTTCGTGGAATTCAGAGGCAGTTTTACAGGGAGAGTTTTACAAAGACAAAGAGAAGAGAGAACAAACTAGACACAGGTGAAGACAGAAGGAACCAGAAAATGAGAAGGAGCCAGATTAGAACAGATTAATAGAGTTAGAGGACAAGCAGAACAATTCAGTTAGAGGCCGAGAGAGATGCCAACTTGGAGAGGAGTTTGAGCCACAACAGCTGAGTTGAACCAGCCAACCAGAGTTCAGAAAGAACTAGGAAGGTTCTTATTCTTCATATTCAGCAGTAAGTCTAAGGCCGAAAACATTCTAGGCCTAGATAAGATTGTACGGAGGCTAGAAGCTTCAAGGACTATGCCTAGGTTAGCAGACAGAGTCAATAAGTCTCAGAGACAACAATTAGAGGCCAACAAAGGATACTTTAACAATTATTACTTGACATGTATAGAATATACATCAAAGCATTTCATACACAGATACTCTTAAAAGCCTTCTTTATGAGCTTAGAGTCTGGCTGTCAAAGAAAGACAGATAGACAAACAAAGATGTACAAATATGCACAAACAGAAATGACTGTCAAATGTGAAGTGACATAAAGACAAGTCTTTCAACACAGTGGTGAAGGAATGCCTAACTGAGCAGGACAGATTTCAATGAGTCCTGAAGAATGAGGAGGACTTTGCTATTTAAACATGCACAGAAAAAGAGAGGTGGGTGTCAGATATGGGGGGGGGCTCACAAAAGGGCCAAAAACCAAAAATTGTATTTGATCCTGGAACTTTTCTGAGCACTGAGTAGGTGCAGTGAAAATATAGGGCCTTTAAGACAAAGAATTAAGTGCAATAGAAGGATTTTAAACAAGGGATAACATACGTAAGAGACATGTTTAAAAGAACTCTCCAGCTCCTATTTGGAATGAGTAGTCTGGAAATGACTGAGGGCATAGGTATGGACTGTAACAGTGGAGAATCAGAAGTGAGTGAAGTAAGACTGAGTGACTGGTATTGTGAAGGAACAGCACAAACATATTCGGTAAGTATATTTTGAGCATCTGGCTTGAGGAGGCAATACCCTGACAGAGAGGAGAACCTTAAAGCTTCCCACATTCTATCTAGTGTGGGAAATGGACAGAAAAATGATCCACATAAATGCAGTGAGAAGAAAAAAAGCAGGTTGATGTCATAGAGGCTACTTTTATTAGATGATTTGGTCAGAGACAACCTTATGAAGATAGGAAGTAAATCTTTTGAGTAAAGAACATTCTACTCATAATGAACAGAAAGTACAAAAACCCCAGGCAGGACAAGAGTACATGGGCTAACAAAAGGGGATAGTTGGAGCTGCTAGGGTGGAACACTAGGGAAAGAGCAGCATCCAAGGCTGCAAGAAGCCTTACAGACCTCAGGGCCTTAAATACTATGGTGCACCATCACAGAATTTTAAGAGGAGGAATAACATGACTTTTTTTTTTTAAATCATTGAAGTGACTAAAGGAAAACAAAGTACAAGGGAACAAAGGTAGAAGAGAGACTAAATAAGATGCTATACAACTAGCTGAGAGTTTCCTGCTGAAAAAGACTTCGTAGCTTCCCTTCGGACTACAGGGTTGGAACATAATATATGGTTAGGTTTGGGGTTGGGGTTAGGCCAAGTATAATGACCATCTCATAGCTTTGCTTCCTGCCCTGCACCAGTCTGGATGCATCAGTTCAATTACTCAACAGTAGCTTCCTCCCATCTCCTCCTTGTTCTTTACAAGTACTGTTTTCTGCTTTTCCCACTGCTAAATATTCACCAGGTCAAAAGAAATCGCACTGCCTCTAGAGGCATAGCAGATGTGGCTGCTTTGTCACATGTGCACCAGTAGGTGGCAGAGAGGAGAGAGGCTATGTCTATATTCAATGTTCTGACGTATGAACATCTGAATGAATAGTAGCCTAACATTCCCAGGAAAAAAAGTAAGCTGGATACCAACACCACTTTGGTACCATGGGGCCTGGAAGGGGAACCAGCCTTTGTCAACCACCAGTCCAACAGCAGGCAAGCACCAGATGGGCTCCCAGGACAGGACTCAAGCCACAAAATAGGGGAGTCCTACTTGGCCCTGGATGAGGGAGTTTTGGGTAAGCCTGCCACAAGGGTGTGAGTGTGGGAAAGTCAGCCCTGCCTTTTGTCTGTTTTGTGGTGGTGTTGGCAAAGGAGAGATTCCCTTCCCTTTGGCCCTCACCCCCATTGTCAGACAGGAGATCTGGCTGCAATGGGGTCACAAGAGCAGGAGAGCAGTCCCTGCCTCTCACATGCTGCAGCACTTGGGAGAGCAGGCGGGCCCTGAACCTTGCCTGGGCAGCACACTACAGCTACTCCTGGATGTTGGGGTTGTGGGTGAGAAGACCTGAGGGACTGAGTGTAGGAGAGTCAGCCCTGCCTTCTGTCTGCTTTGTAGTGTTGGTAAGAGAGAGATCCCCTTTATTCTCTTGCCCTCACCATAGGTAACAGGCAGAAGAGTTGGCCCTGATGGGGTAATGAGAGCAGGAGAGCTGGCCCAGCCCCTTACCTGCTTCAGCACTCGGGAGAGCAGGCCCTGCAAGTGGGGGTTGTATGCCCAGAACCAGGGCTTTGAGTTGGCCCACCCCAACATACACCCAATGAACTACTGGAGCACATGAAGAGGACAGTTCCACAGACCCAAAACTACAGGATCTCCATGACATAGGACAATAACAGCACATCTGAGAGAAATCGCAGTACTGACAAAGTAGCAGAAGCCAGAAGCCTCATACCAGACCAATGAGTTGTTATAATGAACATTTGCATGCAAAAACACATGGACAAAAGAGAATGTTGTGGGACACACTGAGACACACTACAGCTTCCACAATGAGATTTTTTAATATGGGGGAAGAGGTTGCAAGGGTGGAGGGTGGGTCTGATGGGAGGTGGGAGATGAGAGGGAACAGGGTGCATGATGTGAAATTCACAATGAAAAGAAAAAAAACCTGAAAAAATAAATAAATCACAAATCTTAGTGTCCTAAAGTTGAGATATTCCATCTCAGGTATATCTCAACATTAATTATGAATTCATACCCTCTTCCTTACCCTTCAAAGAACATTTACTTACCACTCCTCTCAAGCCCAGTCTGACCCACTATTCTGATTGCTTTTTCTATTTCAGAGAGAAAAGAGGCTTTATGCCATGTTCTACCTCAGTGTATTTACCCATAAATAATATCTTTGTGGGCCTTTGCCCTCCTCTGCCTTCATGGAATGTGGACTCATCTGCACTTCTTTCCAAAATTACCTCACTTGCCTGAGTTTTGGATTCTCCACCACTCAAAAGCTTTGCTTTACATTATTACTGCTTTCAACCTTTCCTGCTTCAAGGGTTCCTTCCCCAAAACTCAAGTCTTTCCATCCCTAGGGTTTTGTGCTTGAGGCTTTATGCAAGCCATGCAAACACTCTACCACTGAGCTACATCCCAGCTGTTTGAGACAAGGCAGCACTAAATAGCCCAAGCAGGAGCTGAATTTAAAACTTCCCTGCCTCCGTCCACTTGACTCTGAAGCCTATCTTAAATGTAAAACAAAGCAACCCTTCCCTTGACTTTATTTTTTGGTTTTTCAAGACAAGGTTTCTGTGAATCCATGGCTGTCCTGGACTCATTTTGTAGACCAGGCTAGAAGTGCTGGGATTAAAGGTGTGCACCACCATGCCCTTGACTTTAAGAACCCCTAGTTTAAACTCAGTAGTCTTCCTTTCTTACCAGACTTCCCCTAACACTCTTTTTTTACTTTCACATTCTTCCTACACAACAAACTTGCTCTAGTCTACTAAAATTGCTCTCATCATTGACCTCTTGAGGTAAATTGGATGGTGTAATAATCTAATTGGACATATCAACCTATTAGCAGTGGGAATGATATCTTTCAACATAAAACATGTTATTCTTGCTTAAACCTCTACCTCCGTATGGAAATCCAGTTTTGGGTGCTTAATACTTAAGCTACCATCTTTTCAGCCCCAGCAAATCCCATCACCCTTCATACCAACTACTTTAAATTTTATATTGTCTCAACTACATCCTGTGTTCAATAATCTGTGTTCTTGCACAACTGGTCTCTTCAAATACTGAATTGATTCCCTTACCACCACCTTGTATTCCTTGCAGTGTCTCTCCCTTTGGACCCAAACCACAGGCAATCTTTTCTTCTTAGCACTTCTTCCAGCCTTTCAAAATATTGCTCATTGGATTTTAACATACTTTAGAGGGTCATTTTAACCCTTTCAGGCACCCCCTTCCATTAGAAGGTCAGGGGCACCTTTTTCTTTTTGTTTATGCAGTGTGTGCAGGGACTTGTTCACCCATGATCTACACTGGCTGCTATTTTTTACATTTCTTTAAGATGTATTTTTCTGTGTATGAGAGGTTGCCTGAAAGGAACACAACACACAAGCCTGGTATTTGAGGCCAGAGAGGGCGCTGGATACCCTGAAACTGAACTAGGGTTCTCTGAAAGAACAGAAGTGCTCTCAAACTGCATAGCCATCTCCATAACCCTTCTGCCCCTTTTTTGGAAATAGGGTCTAAGTAGCTCTGGCTGGCCTAGACCTTGCTATGTAGATGCCTGGACTCCAACTCAGATGTTCAATTGCCTCTGCCTCCTTAGTGGTCGAAGCCCAGCCTCCGTCTTTTTTTTTTAAGAGATAGGGTCTCTCAATCTAGACTGGTTGGCCCAGGATCTGCCAGTCCCCATTCCATCCAGTGCTCAAACTACAAGTACACACTAACACACCTGGGCTTTTTCTTTTTTTAAAGACATGGGTGTTAGAGATCTGAATTCATGTCATCATGCTTGTACAACTCTCTAATGTCCCGAGCTACCTCTCCAGCCCTGAGGGCCCTATCTTAACACTGCTACATAACTCCTGGCTCTAATTTACAAGGGAATGACATTTATCTACATGACAGGTAAAGTTTTGCAACATGCATTAACATTAAAAATGACCTTATGTGAAACTATTTTTACAAAGTGTTAGTTGTTGGAGCATGCTTCTTTAACATAACTGTGGCCATTTGTCTTCAGTCTCCATTTTACTTACAAGATGAAATTACTGATACTTTGTTACTGTTATCTTGACACTCTAAAAAGTCCCCAACTACAGCTCCACTTGGAACCAATCAAATTAAAGGTCAATTAGAAATGCTTTGTCTAGCTAATCAAAATGTAGTACTGCCCTCCCCTTGCTACATGTAGTTACCCGATTGTTACCTGGATATGGTTTGTTTCATACAGAACCTGGATGCTACATGGATGTAGTTTGTTTCCTAGACCTGGTTGTTACCTGGATATGGTTTTTGTATAAAAAGCCTGCCTTGGAAGGAGACCGACTTCACAGTTAGGCTCTGAGACCTCTGTGACCCTGGTCATGGTTACTATGACCAGTTTTGGGATGTGCATTCAATAAACCATCAATATCTGAGATTGGTGACTGAGTGGTTTATGTGGCTATTCTTAGACTACAACATTTGGAGGTCCCACCGAGATGGGACATAGCATTAGTTTCCCAATGAGGCAGAGGAATCATTTTCATGTGATGAGGGAATGGAAGGGGATTCAGTGGTAAAAATGAATATAGTGGGATTAAGGGAAAATAGAGAAGCCAAATTTCAGATTTGAAATTATCTTACACCATGCAAAGTAGCTTTAATATTGTTTGTCCAAGCGAGGGGCATAGTTTAAGAACTGAGGATGTTTGTTAACTAAACTGGTCACTGTTAACAGCATTCAGAAAACAAAACTACCTGCAGGACTCTAGAAATTATGGATGATCAGCGTGCCCATAAAGGTCCTTACAGAACACACCTGACTTTAAAGGAAGACAAATGATTAAGACTGGAATGTTCTTTTTACACCAGACATACTAAAAAGAATATAGAACAGGGCTTGGTGGCGCATGCCTTTAATCCCAGCACTAGGGAGGCAGAAACAGGCAGGTCTTTGTGAGTTCAAGGCCAACCTGGTCTACAAAGTGAGTCCAGGACAGCCAGGACTATTACACAGAAAAATCCTGTTTCCCCCCCCCCCCCCCGCCAAAAAAAAGAAAAAAAAGCTGGGCATGGTGGCGCACACCTTTAATCCCAGCACTCGGGAGGCAGAGACAGGTGGATCTCTGTGAGTTCGAGGCCAGCCTGGTCTACAGAGTGAGTCCAGGACAGCCAGGGAAACACGGAGGAACCCTATCTCAAACAAAACAAACAAAAAAAAACAACAACAAAAAATAGGTGGACTACAAATGTCCTCACTGGATGGATGACCAGGGCAAAATTTGAATATCAAAATAAGTGAGGAAAAGGTTATAAGTCAATGAATATGAGTCTATGGGTCTATACTTGTAAATGAAAAGACCTGGTTACTAAGTGCCACCTAACATATCATGGGAAATTATCCCATATATAGCAGTCTAGCCAAGTCCACAATCTGAATGCAGTCATAACAAAGAAAGCCAGGGTTATTCTGTAAAATACTTGCTTCAAAATCACCAATGCGGTAGTCAACTGTTCCAGAATGAGACTAAAAAAATACTTTTCTGAACTGGATGTGACTGGAAGGGGGAAGAGACAGTCAGCTAAGATGTCAAGGGACATCTTGAAGGACACTTGTAAACCACACATTGTCAATGTCACATTTCCCTGATGATTACGTGTCACATAAACCTATTTTTTAGAAAAACAGGAATATTAGGATAAAGGGACACTCATATATGTAACTTACAAATAGTTCAGAAAAGAGAATACTGCATTCACTATTCACAACACAGTCAATTTATGGAACTGCTCTAGATGCTCTCCAATAGATAAATGGATTATACTATATGTACACAATGTATTGGTTGGCCATAAAGAGATCATATCCTCAGTAAAATGAATGGACCTGACATTGATGTCACATATAATAAGCTAGATTCAAAGACAAATGTATTATTTGTTTTGTTTTGTTTTGTTTTTTCGAGACAAGGTTTCTTTGTAGCCCTGGCTATCGTGGAACTCACTTTGTAGACCAGGCTAGCCTCGAACTCACAGAGAGCCACCTGCTTCTGCCTCCCCAGTGCCTCCTGAGTGCTGGGATTAAAGGTGTGCGCCATCACCAACTGCTATAGTTGGTTCTTACATATGTGGAATCTAGATTAATAAACAATGTAGAATACTATTTGGAATATAGGACCAATGGGAGAGGGGAGGGTATAGTGAGGATACTGAAATAAAGATGACCAAAGTACACCATATATATGGATGAAAGTGTCATAATAAAACTATTTTGTACACTATATGCTAATAAAAAAATTTTAAAGTAGAAAATAAAAACCCAAATATATATGTCTATGTAGAGAGTATCTAAACATGGAAACGTGTGATAATACATTTGCAGATTGCTAACAAAGAGGCCTACAGTCCTAATGGAATTTGGCAATATGAATGAAAATGCATTCACACTTAAATCGTTTTATCCTCAACTGGGAATGAATATGGATATGATACATTAAAGCTAAAACTAAGACAAGCCGATGCAGTGGCATGCACCTATGGTCTAATACTTAGGAGACTGTGGTACAACAGCTTGAGCTGAGGAGTTAAGACCAAACTCAGCAACACATCTGGACTCCGTAGCACGACTGGGGAAAAGCTGCATGCATAAAGGTGTGTGTGTGCGCGTGTGCGTCCGTCCTGCGCCAACTGTAGTGGAAATCAAAGTGGTCAGCTGTGAAGGCTACTGTGTTACCATACACTACATGAACTTTAAATTATTTATATCAATGCACTGCAACAGATTAAGTTAACCAGAAAAAAAAAAAATCAACATTATAATAGAATTTCATTCTAGTGAAAACTGCAAAAATCTACTCTAAAAATGAATACACTATTACAGTGATAGAATCCTGCAGTTATTTTGCCAACTTGTTGCAATATAATTTTTTTACTTGTATCATGGAAAAAAAGACCAAACCCAATATTGCATGTTGTTCTAAGCACGTGTGCTGAGTGTAACACAACAGTACACACAGCCACAAGACTGATGTGTACAGGTGTACAGCCTTTCAGACTGAGGCGGCACTTTATAAGTAATCGCACTTTATAAGTAATCAACAACTATCTGATCCCACTGGCATGCACACAAAGTGACTACCAGGGAGAAATGGGGATCCATAGCACACTTTATAAAGTTCAGCCACAATGTCCAATTGCCAGCTAAAGAAAAATGCTATGAAGGTTGTAGCAGAGCAAGGGACAGTACAAGGGAATGTGGGTGGTGCAGTAAAATAAGGTAAGAAGGCTGAAGATAAACTTGGAGTCTAGCCCCAGACTTCCAAGCCACCACATCACTGGATTTTAAATTTTTTATTGTTTTGGCCTAAAACATCATAATGCGAAACTAAAGTATTTTAAGTAGGGAAATGGAAACTTAAAAAAAAACTAACAGACATTTTGCATGATGTCCTAATGAGTGGTGGTTATGAGCAATAGTGAACACACGTGCACCTGTGGCAGAGTACAGATCAGAAGTGTTGATAGGCCCGACCAAATGATACACACAAAATAGAAACCCTACAATACATTTGGTGACTTGCAAAGGAGGCTGGAATTAAAAAAAAAAAAAAAAAAAATCAAAAGCTTTGAGCACTTTGGCTTACAAACCTAACTACCTTATAACTCCTAAAGAAATAGAGGCAGTAATTAAAGATCTCCCAACCGAAGGGGTAAGAAAAAAAAAAAAGCAAGCCCAGGGCCAGATTGTTTTAGTGCAAAATTCTGTCAGACTTTCAAAGAGCTAATGCTAATACTCCTCAAATTACTCCACAAAATAGAAACAGAAGGAACAATGCCCACTTCATTTTATGAGGCCAGAGTTACCCTGATATCCAAACCACATTAAGACCTAAAAAGAGAAGTACAGAGCAATTTCCTTTATGAACACAGATACAAAAAAAAAAAAAAATCTCAGTAAAGCCTGGCGTGGTGGCACAAACCTTTAATCCCAGCACTCAGGAGGCAGACAGGAGGATCTCTGTGAATTCAAGTCTAGCCTGGTCTACAAAGTGAGTCCAGGACAACCAGGAATACAGAGAAACCCTGTCTCAAAAACAAACAAAACAGAACTCACTAAAAATACTTGCAAACCAAATACAAGAATTCATCCAAGATCATCCACCTCGATCAAGTAGATTTCATCCCAGTGTGGGTACTGGCATGGTTCAACATACGTAAATTGATAAATGTAATAATACATCATGTAAAAACTGAAAGACAAAACCCACATGATCATATCATCAGATGCACAAAAGGCCTTTGACAAAATCCAACACCCTTTTTCATAACAGTCCTGGAGAGATTAGGAATACAAGGGACACACCTCAACATAATAAAGTCAGTTTGCAGTAAGCCCACAGTCAACATCAACTTAAATGGGCAGAAACTCAAACACAGTTCTACTAAAATCAGAATCAAAACAAGGCTGCCCATTCTCTCCAAATCTACTCAATATAGCACTTGAAGTCATAGAACAATAAGACAAGTGAAGATCAAAGGGATACAAACTAGAAAGGTAGAAGTCAAAGTATCATTATTTGCTGATGATACATCAAGATACTTAACACACCCTAAAAATTCTGAGAAACTCCTATAGCTGATAAACACCTTCAGCCAAGTGGTTGAATGCAAGATTAACCCAGGAGCTGTCCTTTTAAAAATGACAAGCAGACTGAGAAAGAAATCAGGGAAACATCAACTTTCACAACAGCCTCAAAAAGAAAAAAAAAAAGTATCTTGGGGCAACTAACAAAGCAAGTGAAAAGCTTTTATGATAAAAACGTTAAGACAGTGAAGAAATTAAAGAAGATATTAGAAGATGGAAAGATCTCCTATGCTTATGGATCAGTAGGATTAATATAGTAAAAATTGCCATCCTACAAAAAGCAATCTACTTGGGCTGGAGATGGCTCAGCGGTTAAGAGCACTGGCTGCTCTTCCAGAGGTCATGAGTTCAATTCCCAGCAACCACATGGTGGCTCACAACCATCCATTATGAAACCTGGTGCCCTCTTCTGGCCTGCAGATATACCTGCAGACAGAACACTGTATACATAATAAATAAATCTTAAAAAAAAAAAGCAATCTACAGATTAAATGTAATCCCTATCAAATTCCAAAAGGATTATTTACAGATCTTAAAAGGGCAATTTTCAGCTTCATATGGAAACACGATAACCCAGGATAACAAAAACAATCCTGAACAATAAAAGAAATGCTGGAAGTATCATCATCCCTGATTTCAAGCTGTACTACAGAGCTATTTATGGTAATAAAAAAGCATGGTACTGGCACAATAACAGACATGTCAAAGAGAAGAATCAAACTGAAGACCCAGACATGACTTCACATACCTATGGACACCTGTCGTTTTGATAAAGAAGCCAGAAATACACACTGGAAAAAAAAGAAAGTATCTTCAACAAACAATGCTGGTCCAACTGGACACATGTTATGTACAAGAACCCAAATAGATCCACACTTCTCACCCTGCACAAAACTCCAAATGGATCAGACCTCAACATAAAACCAGATACATAGAACCTGTTAGAAAATTAGGGAATATCTTGAACTCACTACCACAGGAAAAGACTTTCTAAACAGAACACCATTAGCACAGGCACTAAGATCCACAATAAATGGGACCTCATGAAGCTGAAAATCCACTGTAAGACAAAGGACACCACTATTCTGACAAAACAGCAGCCTACAGAATGTGAAAGATTTTTACTAGCTATGTATCTGATAGGGGGCTAATATCCAAAATATATAAAGAATTAAAACAAAAACAAAAAACTAGGTATCAAGAAAACAAACCAATTAAAAAAATGGGCTACAGACATAAGAACTCTCAAAGAGGAAACACAAATGGCTGAGAAACACTTAAATGTTCAACATCTACTTAGTCATGAGAAAAAATGCAAATCAAAACTACTTTAAGATTTCATCTTTCACACATTCGAATGACTTAAGATCAATAAAACAAGTGACAGCTCATGCTGGCAAGGGACATGGACTCAGAAGACTCACCCACTGCAGGTGGGATGCAAATGTGTACATTAGGTGAGGTGTTTTCTCAGGAAGATGAGAATCAACTTACCTCAAGATCTAGCAACACCACTCTTGGGCATATACCCAATGGAGATACTTCATCCTACCAGAGACACTTGCTCAACCATGTACATTGCTGCTCTACTCATAATAGCCAGAAATTGGAAATAACCAAGATGACTCTCAATAGAACAGATAAAGAAAATGTGGTATATTCACACATGGAGTATTATTCAGCTATAAAAAAAAAAAAAAACCCAAACCCAGAATCATGAAATTCACAAGTATACCTACACAACTCATTCAACAGAGAAGTAGAGCTGATGCCCAGAGCCTTCAGTCCTGAATCCTAATGCCTTTGGTACAGGAAGGTACTCTGCAGGCTACTTAAAAAGAAATGTAGAAATCAACTAGCCACAAACCCTCTGACAATGGTGTCCTACATGCAATATATGCTACTGCAATGATGGCACAAAGCTTGTGGAAGTAATCAACCAGTATCTGATCAAGATCCCCCCATGAGATGGAACCCATACCCAACACTGCTTTGGTGACCAAGAACCGAAGACTAGATAGCCCAGAGACCTAGGGTAAAACCAAATACTACTGGTCTTAAAAAAAAAAAAATGCAGTGATAAAATGACTCCTACGACATTCTGCTATATTCATAGATAAGTGCCTTGCTCAGCCATCATCAGAGAGGCTTCCTCTTGTAGCAGATGGGAAAAAATAGAGACTCACAGACAGATATGCAGAAAGAGACCTTGGGACACTCAGCCCTATTCAAGGTATCTGCATCAAATCCTTCCCATAAGAAATCAGGATCCCTACACAAGAAGAAAGAGTGTAAGAGGTAGAGGGGATGGAAGACACCAAAAAAAAAGGCCTTCTAAATCAATATGACCAAATCATATATGAACTCAAGAGACTGAGGAACACACACAGGCCTGCACAAGCCCTTTGCACATTTATAGCTTCCAAGTTAGTGTTTTTATGCGATTCCTGAGTGTGTGAACAAGTGTGCCTTCTCTTGAGCTCTTTTCCTCTTTGTCTAATTCTGTTGTTAGTTTTTAATTTTGTTTTTTTTTTTTTTAATTTTACTATTACCCCTGAGAGGTCTGTTCTCTAATGAGACAGAGAGTGGATTCAAATAGGAAGTGGGGAGGTACTGGAGTGGAGGGAAGGAAAACACTCCCTCTCCCAAAGAACCCTAACTATAAAGTCCATTCCTTAATCAGACAGTCTTCCCACTACTTCATGTGATCTTCATACTGTCCACATCAATTTTAGATTCTTGTAATTCACAGCCTTTTAAGCAAATTTTGGGCATGCTTTTCACCTGTTGTTTCTACACTTTCTTTTAGCAACCCTACTTCTAACGGGCGAGGCTCCCCTCTTTTATGTTCTCTTCCTTTCATGGATACTATTGCTGTCAACTTATTTTCTGGATTCTAACAACGTTCACCTCCACCAAGATCAGGTTTTCATTATTTGTAAGATATATTTATATACATACATATGTATACATATATTCCTTCTCTCCACCTTATAGTTTGTAGCATTATATTTATACAACTGTTTAAACAATCTGTAAAATCCATGAGGGTCAAGGATTCTATCGGCTTTCCTCTCCCACTAAAACCCAATACAGACTTGCCATGCAGCAAGCTTTCCAATTTCCACTGAAGAATAAACACAAAAAAAAAAAAACAAGGCAAATTAAGGCCTATAAATTTGGGTTAAGTTCAAGCTCTGCTGTTCACTGATAATCCTTTATCAGGCTAGATATAGAGCCATCTTATTTTCTCTAAAGATTAAAAACACAGACCCACTTTGTGTGAAAAATTGCCAAAGCAGGTTTGGCCAGGGTTCTTGTAGTAAGTCAAATGCTCCAAGGCCACATTCTCCTGACGAGAGTAAGAAAGTTGCTTAATGTCACAGTTAAAAGAGCTGAGCCAGCCACTGAAACTGGGCCTAAAAATGCTCACCTGGTTTTGCCCTAACAAAACTTTTCTCTGAAGAAAGCAATGCTGCACAGGAAAATGTTTGAATTCTTTTAGAGTGTACTATTTTATTATCTTTTTTTGAATACACATTTGTTTTACTGCCAGTCCAGATAAACAAGTATATAAATACTAAACTTTGCTTTTGGCAGAAGTCAAGATAATCTGTGCAGATTAAAATGACTTACTTCAGCCTAAGAAATGGTTCTGAATCATACAAATCTTTTATGAAAAATAAGTGTCCAAAAGCATTCTCCCAGCTTGTAGCACATTTTCAGAAAAATCTCCCCCCAAAATCAAAACTACTACCATAAAAATGTCAATACCATATGGCTTTATGAAATAACTTCTAATTTATTTTTATTTAAAAAGGTTCCCAAGTTTTAAATAAACTTCTAGCAACATTTTCTTCACTTAAAAGTGCATATATTCAGGAATGGGACATACATAACTTTTTGAATAATGAATTTTACAAATTCTCACACACACACACACACACACTTACTTGCACTTGCTTAAAACATTCTAAGAGGCAAAGTTTTTCCAGCAAAAGTCATCCAGACTGAAGTATATGACTTTTTTTCTATAGCCTCTGAATTATCAATGAGATGCTTTGGCAGTTTAAGACATATCACAGTCTCTACCAAGAGACACTGACAATAACAAGGTCCGTGGAGACAGCAATGGTCTTGATGGCTCATTCTGAAGAGACACATTACTGGACTGGCTCTCCAAATCAGAGGCAAAGGTGCTTTCTTCTCTTACATCAAGAGTTTGTTCTGAGATGGCTGGTGTTATATTACTATCCACAGTTTGGCTGGTATTCAAGTCATCAGCAAGTGCAGTAGCATCGCATTCCTTGTTCAGGACACCATGGTCATCTTCTATTGTGACAACATCTTTAGTTTGAAATGCTTCCATGGACGGAGTCAAAGCCTCGCTGTGTTCAGGCTGCGGAGGACTGCTATCGCTACACTCCCCACCTGCCTTTACTTCAGAATCCCTGTCACTATCACTGTCAATGGTTATAACAACTGGGGACCGTGAAGTACTATCTCCATGGTGTTTCTTATGCTTCTTATGTTTCTTCTTTTTCTTTTTATGGTGTTTAGTTGTGTCGGTAGCTTTTCCTTCATAAACTATCTCTACACTTAGGCTCCGGGTCCTCCTTTTTCTCTTCTTGTGTTTTGTCTCTCTGTCTGATGATCTATCTGAAAAGCTGTCGCTCTCATTTTTATAATTTCCATCCAATTTTGATGATTTCTGGTAATGACTTTCTTTCACTTTGGAAGCAAACTCACGAGATGGTTGAGCTACTTCATTAGTGCCTTCCAAATGCCGGGTTTTATACTTGCGTTTCCCTCCAGGCTTTTCGTTTCTCACTCGGTCAGGCCCAGCTGATGTAGTCCTTGACCTATTACTAGACATGCTCCTTGATCTGCGCCTTTCGTAGTAGTAGTATTTCCTTTCGCTGTGATTCTTCTTCCTAGCATTTGTTCTTTCAGAAAAAGATTGAATTCTGAATTCCGGACTTGAAGATTGTCTAGAATAATGGGCTCTTGAAAGAGTCCTCCTCCTGTATGATGACTCATAACCATCCCTGTCCTTGTTTCTGCTATAGTAAGTATATTCCCACTTATATTTGCTTCCGTACTTATTTCTCAAGTAATAACGTTCTCGATTTCTGCTTCGTGATCTTCTTTTGCCATGGTCACTGCTACGAGACCTTGATCTACTGGTGCTGCCACTACTTAGAGACAGTGTCTGGCTTCTTCTTGACCAGCTGCTCTCTCTAGTTCTAGATCTCTTTTTCTCTTTCCTTGCTCTAGGTTTGCTACTACTCTCCCTACTTCTGGATCGTTTATTCTTCATTCTTTTCTTCCCATGATGCTTCCTATGATTCCTCTGATCATGTCCACTTCTACTCTGGGAATGTGAATCTGAACTTCTCGATCGTCCTCCCTTCCTGTGTCGATGGTTATAAGGGGAATACACTCTGTCTCCTCTTGCAGATGAGCTGTCCCTGGGAGTTGACAACGATGTAGATCGATTCTCTTCTTTCTTTGATTGTATTCTTGTATCAGAATCACAATGGCTTTTACTCATTTCCTCATCCTTTCCAAGGACAGAATGTGGAGATGAACATGGACTAGCATCACTATCACCTGAACTGTAAGACTGCTCTTGTTCATGTGTCTTCCCTGTTTCCATTTTCTCATAAGAGCCCAACTCCTCAGAATCAGAAGACAGTTCAACAAGTTCTGGGGTCCTTTCAGCAAGTGGCTTAACAAACCCAACAATGACACAATTATCTGATGACGAATCACTGTCATTATTTAGGTCGTCATTGGTCTGTACTCCTTGTATCTGAGATGTGGCTCCTCCAGACACAAGTTCATCATCTGAACTGTCCGAAGAATTTAAAAGGGAAGACATGCCAACATGCACTTGCTCTGAACTTGAGTAAGATGGTCCGGGAGTTTCGTCATCCCATGGTGCCTGCCTAACAGTGGATACACTCATATCTATCTCTTGAGTTTCAGCCTCATCTGGTGATATTGTTATGACTGAAGAATCAGAATGGCTGCCTTCTTCAGATGAAGGAGGGCAATCATAATTAGCATGCTGGTCAAAAGCTGCCATATTGAAGGGAGATCGAGCAAAACTGATAAATTCATGTATAAAATGCTCAGTTCGATTAAGCAAAAATGGTCTTAAGTCAGACACAAACGCCTGACTCTCCAAATCATAGCGAGTAACGTTACTCATGATGATATGCTGGACAATATTGACTAATGATCCATGGGCTCCAAAAAGAACCGTAAGTTCACGTTTTAACCAAGGAACTAATCTGTGAAGGCAAGCTGGATTTCTACGGAAGAACTCAGCTGAAATATCCCTGTAGCGGCCACCATCTTCAATACTTCTAACTCGAACACCAGCACGATAAAGAGTTCGTCTAAAATTAATAATATCTTGTTCTTGAACTTTCCGCAAAGATCTTTCATCTGCAGTAGTTTGCCCCCCTTAATGCCATTTGTCTCATAAACTGAGGAATTTCTACATCTCTAGGTCTTGTTGAAATGCCTAACCCTTCAAACAGTACACCGCTGTCTGGTGGGGCAGTTGTTCTTCTATTTACAGTACTACTAGGTGAGTAAAGAGAAGCACTCCGCTCTCTTGTCATTGTTGTACGGTAGCGAAATCTTCGAACCTCAGGGGCAGTAAAAGAACCATTATATGAAGGCCTTAGAACATATTCCTTGAAGTCATCTTCAGCCCTCACAGAATGGAAAATAGAATCAAAGGGTTGTTTACACAGTGGGCATTCAGCTTTGTTTTTGGACCACTCTTGTACACACCGAAAGCAGAACTTATGTAGACAGCGATCTAAGTAAGACACATTATCAAATCTATCCAAGCATATAGGACACTTAGAATCAGGAGATGCATCAGCTGGTACTGTCTGTTGCAATTTGCTAGTGCCAGCTTTAGGTGAAAAGTTGTCCATTTTAAATTCCTTAGCCGCTGAGGCCATTATCTGTAAAAGGGAAAGAAATGTATCAGTAACTGAATAATAGGATAACTGAACAAAAATGCTTCATAAAAACTTTGTTCATACTTCAGCAAAAATGAATGGTTTAAATAAAAAGACAGTACATAATAAAAGTATAATAATGTAGCAAGTAAAACATAAGATCCAAGATTAGTTTTCTAGGATAAAATTTTTTTTTGTACTCAAGTGTTACTATTTGTACTTTAATTTCACTTGTAGATCAGTCATTAGGAAAGGCAGTACACAGTAAGCTCTTAAACATCACAGAACAGCCTACATATTCTTCAAATATTTTAAGACATATTTGACACAAATACAGAAGCACAAAAGAAAAGAAAGTACCTGTGTTCCCCACTCAGACTTAGCAAGTAACATTTTCAGTAAATCTGTTATTTCAGATGTTATGACCATTATGGTCTTTTCCTAGATATGATTATTAAAAAACAAGACCCTTGAAGAAATGTTGCTTTCATATATGATTTTGTATTCATATATGCCTCTAACACTATGCTTTATTGATTTACTCTATGCATGATATACTATGTATTTATTTTCCTAAAATAGTGCATGAAACAATTTATGTGCACTCTATTTTATACATGATGCAGTACAGTAATTTTTCTGAAACAGCTTTTGTAAAATACTTTACATGAGAAGTTCACCAACTATAGTTTTCAGTGAAAGGTTCACTAAAACATGACCTTTCAGTGTAGAAGCACTGGAAGGTAGCAGCTGGCTCCAATAGCTGAGTTAATGTCAGCTGTGGTGACTACCATGAGGACAGATAGTAGCAGTACTTTACTGTCATTTCCATACTATTATGTTCCATCACTGATCATTTCTAAGTATTTCTAAGATGCCTTCATAGCTTCTTTTGTTGTCTTGGTTTGGTTGAGACTGGTAGCCTAGAGTGGCCTCCAAAACTTAGGCAATGCTCCAACCTCTGCTTCCTGAGTGCTGTGACTGCAAGCACAGGACCCCAAACCCAACCATTCTTTTTGGCTGACTCCTAAAGTGAAACCACAAGGTTTATTATATGTTTCACTGTCTCTTTCCTTACTGTCTGTACCCCATCACTAGAATGTTAATGATCAGTTTTCTTTACATGTATCACATCAGGTTGTAGCTTAAAAATAAGTCTGCCAAAGCTGAAATCAAATAGGCATTGTATTTCAGCCCTCTCATCTGTAAACCCTTTCTTAAGCTAAATTCTATACTATCTTGTATACATTAAAAGATTCCTTTCTTTAAATTTCTCTGAGCATATTACTCATCTACTCTCTTCATAGGAAAACTCCATCATCATTCAAATGCTACGGCTGGTTGAATGATAGAGCTGTAACTTTTTAAATAATAAACTCTTTGGACTAGTAAGAAAAAAAAAACAAAAAACCTTACTGATGAAATACAACTGTTCCATCATAGGCTTTCCAAATTAAATGTGTTCACCTCAGGCATCTTGACTGTCTCAGAACTATACCTTAAGAGAAAGTCAATTAATCTAAACAAATGTCTCTTTAATGGTCCAGATATTTCCAGTCTTCTTTTCAGAACTCTTCACCAGTCTTGGAAAGTGGAATTACAAATACATAATGTTACCAAGTGTGGTGGCGCACACCTTTAATCCTGGCACTCAGGAGGCAGAGGTAGGCAGATCTTAAGTTCCAAGACAGCCTGGTCTACAAAGCAAGTCCAGAACAGCCAGGGCTATACAGAGAAACTCTGTCTCAAAAAACAAGAACAGAACCAAAACAAAAAAAAAAAAAAAACCAAACAAACCAAAAGCCCATAATACTAATTGCTCATTGGGTGTGTATGTGTGTGTGTGTGTGTATATGTATGTATGTATATATGTGTGGTTCTGGGTATGAATGTATGTATGTATGTCTCTATAATCAACCCATTCAGAAAAATATTTAAGTCATTAAAAACAACAACAGAAAACACCATGTAGGATCAAAGTCAGTGTGTGCTTAGAGCAAACAAATAGCAAAGAGGGAAGAAACTAACAGATATGAGGCAACATGAACTGGTAACTAGGCTTAAACAAAAATGAGCTCTAAAACCAGAGGAACCTCCACTGACTAGTCAGCCAACAGAATGGATTGGACTTTAGTAAAAGAAAGATCAGTAAATTTCAAGATAGAACATATTTTATCTTAATTTGTTTCTTTGGAAGGCAGAATTTAGTGTTTACTGAATATTTCTAATTCACAAGAAATTTACAACTCAGACCTAGGAATGCATGTAGCTCAGTGGTAGGCCTGCCCGAGGAAAAAACCAACAAAAACAAAACAATTAGATTTCTATTGTATTTCTACACAATATATTTAGCCCTACAGTTCAGTTCTAGTTAGAAACATAAAATAGCAATGTAATGATGATATAATCAAGAGACTGCTTGTTCAAAAATCAGCACTAATACTAAAATTGTTTTTTAAACTAGTAGTTTCATTTCCTGGTATTTTCTCAAAAGTCACAACATTAGTCATGACATCTCAAATGTAACAATTGAAATGTCCATCAAGCGAAAGATGAACAAAATATGATTTGGTACTAACAACACGCTGAAAACGCAGGTTGGGAAAGTTATTGGCTAAAGGGGAGAACCTATGGATGGGTTTTGTTAATGCAGACTTATTACTGGTCATCAAATTGCTGAGAATAAAGCAACTGTGAGTGCTCAGAGATGGGACATCCATATCAAACCTCCTCCCATAATGCTCAGGGAAAAAAGTATGTAAGAGTGGACAGAGCCCAAGGATGGGAAGAACACTTCAAAATGCTTAGATATGCCATGGCTGTTGCCTACAACCAACTCATAGGAGCTGTAGGTCACCTGCCTTACAAAGGTCAGCAGTACTGTGGGGAGGTGGAGGACTGGGGGCCCACAATCATCTATAACTCTAGTTCCAGAGAATCAAACACCCTAGGGGTGGGGTGGGTGGGATGATGACTTTCAAAGATCCTCAACTATAGTTTGATCTATAGGAAGTTGATGGCTGCAGTGGAGAGGGAGAGCCTCACTTTTTTTTCCAGAGATAGCTATTGGTAGGCTGCTCATTCCCCTTTGGATGGCCCTACAGTCATATGGATATAGGCAGAACTAAAAGGACCCAGTGGGTTATATAAGACACAAAATTTCTTAGCAATAAAATACAGTACTGACTGTTACAACATAATATTCAAACAAATAAACCCACACAAAAGACCACATATTATATGCTATCATTCATACAAATGACCAAAATAGTCCAATCTATGAAGAGGGAAAGATGACTTGAGCTGGTAATGGTATTTCTTTCTGAGAAGATGAAAATGTTTCATAATTACAATGGATGATAACACACCCTGGTAAAGACACTGGCAATCATACTGGAATAGCTAGGAAACAGACCGGGAGATTTGTATAATAAGTCCTGATTTAGACAGCAAAGATGACCCAATTTATATTTCTTATTTTGTGTTCTAGAAGCCTTGTAAATGTTCCTTCCTCCTAATAACCAGTTACTAGGGATTAGGACTACAATGAATTCTTCCAGTGCAGATTAACCAGCTCTCCTTAAACAGGCAAATCCAAAACAAAGTCTATTACTTTAATATGCACTGAACTCTTCCTTTCTTAAATCTTCAAATCTGCAGATTCTTTTTTTTAAAAGATTCATTTTATTTATTTTATGCATATGTGTGCTCTATCTGCATGTACACCTGCATTCCAGAAGAGGGCACCAGATCACATTGTGGATGGTTGTGAGCCACCATGTGGTTGCTGGGAATTGAACTCAGGACCTTTGGAAGAGCACTAGGCAGTGCTCTTAACCACTGAGCCATCTCTCCAGCCCCAAATCTGCAGATTCTAACTAAGATAAAAACCCTTTCTTTATACTACGGTTTTGGGAAATTTTCAGGTAACATATCCAGGGAAAATAGGTGGAGATAAAGAATCAAAACTGAAATTTAATGAAAGCTAGATTAGGGTATTTGGGAAACTGTATGAACTTGAGGGTTTTTTTTCCTTCAAAGTCAAGACTTTCTATAAAATTATCACTAGACATAGAATTTAATCATCTGATTTAGAGATGGTAACTCTAATCCAGCAGCAGCCAATACTGGGAACTGCCACTTTTGGGGTGGTGGGGGTGGGGAAGAACAAGGTCTCATATTGTAGCCCTGGCTGGCCTGCAACTCAAGAGATCGGCCAGCCTCTGCCTCCTGAGTGCTCAGATTAAAAGCACTTTTTTTTTCTGCGGGGGGGGGGGGTGTGTCTCTAGATAGGGTTTCTCTGTGTAGCCCTGGCTGTCCTGAAGACCAGACTGGTCTTGAACTCAGAGATCAGCCTGCCTCTTGCCTCCCAAGTGCTCAGATAAAAGGAATACACCACCACCTCCCAGATTTAATTTCAATTCCAGTAACAAAATTATTTTATCTGAACCAGGCACCCTGGAATACCCCAGCAATCCCAGCAACTGGAAGATGAAGATGAGAGGTTCAGAAGATCAAATTCACCCCTTGCTACTTTGGAACTCCAGACCAGTTTTGGCTACAACAGTCCTTGCCCCAAAACAGAGGAGTGAGACTGGAGGGGTTGCTTGGGAACTATTCCTTGTGAAAGTCACTCATTCCAGATAAGAATGATTGAGTAGGGCTGTCGGCAGAGCTTTGAATTTTGTGTTTCATGCATTAAAAACCCAAACCCTCAAATCCTCCCACAAAAAAACTGTAGCCATTATTAACCTAACTCTTGGGCACCTACTTTTCATTTTTCTCTTAATCTAGAAACTTACCCAACCAAAAATGCTTCCCAGTTTCTAACATCTCTGTGCTTCACCTCTGCACTGCCCCTCTCCAGCCTACGATCAGAATCAGCAGCCCATAGGAAAGCTGAAAGAGATAAGCAAGGAAGCCCCAAGGCACACAAGCCCCGCCCACAATGTGTACCACCGCACAACTCCACTAGCCTTAGAGGCTTCCTTAGCCGGAGAACTGCTGCCTTGGATGGAAAGACGGCCCCACCATGAATGTTACATAACTACAACCAACCGAAGTGCTACTCCCATTCACAGGCAGGGTCCGGAGCTGGGGACCTGACAAGGTCACACTTCCTATCAGTGGCAGCTGTTCTGCCGGACATACAGCTCTTTCCAGTATTCCGTCGAGCTCGCACCCCTTAGGCGGCGCTAGGAGACACTCCCCTCACTGGCCCACCGGAGCCGAGCCACAGGTGCTCGGGCGGCATCGCAACTCCAGCCCTGGGAGGCCCAGGCCACACCGCTTCTCCGGGCCCTGCCAACCCCTCGCCCATTGTTGTCGTCGACTCACCTCAGAGGATGCGGTCGCAGGCCCGGCTGGGTCGCTAGAGGCCAGCTCCCGCCGGCCCAGAAGGCTCGGCCGGTGGCGACAGGATCCGCGAAGGCGTACCCGGCGGCTTCTGCGCCTCCCCTCCTCTGCAGGCGCCAGAGGGGGTGCTTCACCTTCCTCGCGAGACAGCGGAGACCCCGGCGGCGGCGGCTGCGACCCCTGTGACGTAGAACGCTTATGACCGAAGGCAGTTTGGGGGCGGAGAGAAGGCGAGACCCAGCCCCAGCCCGCGCAGCAAAACACCCTCCCACCCCGCGCTCTGGGCGCATGCGCCCTCGCACACAGCGTAGGGGGCGGGGCCTAGCGCAGCACCAGACTCTGCCCTGCCCCCACCGCGGCGGGAGTCGATAATCTTTGGAAGGCCCGGCACAGATTCAATGATCCACAGCCACATACGCAGAAAACTGCCTCAGTATCACTGGAATCTCTCGAACTCCAACAGCTTGCTAGAATTCTATTATCACAGAATTGGACTGAGCTCTCAGAGTACCTTGGTCCTCACATCTTTTTCAGATGGGATAAACACCAGGCGTCTATCTCTTTCCCCAGCCATAACGTTTCTCTCTGCCGCCTGCTTTCCTCCTTCCACTCCCTCAAATCTACACTGAAAACTGTTTCTGACACATCTGCACCCAAAGCCGCACGCGCACTCTGGCCTCCTCCGCCAGCCAGGCCTCCACTGTGACCACCACCAGCATGGTCAGGCTGGGCTGCCAGGCCGCCTGCCAAACTGCCGTTTGGGGACTTAGTATTGCACACTTGCTGCAGTACTCAGTATTCGACGGACGTCCCGTCAACACTTGTTGACTGACAGATCCACTATGCGGGTAACGTGTGCCACATAGTTAAAAATATTTCCAGCAATAAGCGATAGTATTCTGTTTATATCAGTAAAGTTTCCGACGATTCTTCAGTTACGTAAAAAAGTGTATATTGCTTATGTTAAACAGACACATGAACGTCTATCAGCATTTTGTGGAAATGGATGTGGGTGTGGGGCGGCAACTTTAATTCTTCCAGCGTGGACTATTTTCAAGTAAACTTTTACATGCACACGATGGCACACTATTTTTCATTACTACTGCAATGGGGGAGGGGGGACAGTTGAAGAATGCATACCTAAGCGCAAAAAAAAAAAAGCGAGATCCTAACACTTTCTTTTATTTCCTCCGATGCTTGAAAGGCGGGCTAGGCCCAGATCACGTGACGTGGTTCAACTCCGGGCGGAAGCCCGCTAGAGCGCACAGGGCCCCCCCGGAAAGATGGCTGCTGCGGCGGGGTGGACGGCGCCCAGGAGCGGGCTGTAGGGCCCCTGCCACCCGGTTCCCGCTGCTCCTTACCATGAGGCCAATGAGTCGTCGAACCCTGGACTGGACTTACTCCTTGGTAGGTACCGGGGACGGTGGGGTTCCAGAGTACCTCATCCCAGAGCCTGCAAGACGAAATCCGACTACTTGCTCGCAGCTTGTAACTCCAATACCCATTCCTAAATTGAGCGTTCACGCCCTGCCCCCAGCCCCGCCTCTTCCTGGAGGACACGCTCTTCCGTCTGTGACGTCAGGGATTGTAGAACCTGCCAGCCTCTAGGCTGGTTTTGAGTGTCTGTGATACTCTGCTCCCACCTGTAGCTGGTAACCCGGTAACAGGGAAAGTACCCAGCACATTTTCTTTTCGCTTTTCCTCCCTTTAGTTGCTACTTGCAGTCGTCTTGCTCTCCTGGGGATTCGTCATCTATGCATCAACTGTAGCTGCGCGACGACAGCTACAGAAGGAGTTTCCAGACAAATTCTTTGGAATGAACGAACGTTCGTAATTCTCAGCAAACAGTTCATTTCTTCAAATGGCACCTATGCAGACTTAAAAGTAAAATTCATAATACAAAATTGTGTATGGTCTTTTGTGTTAAGCGTTAACATGCTAATTTTTTCAAATAGATTGGACATTTTTTGTATCAGGTCATTCTAGTGGACATTTCCTGTCCTCTTGTTAAATCAGTATGTAAACAAAGCTATCTTGTGACTAAAACGTGTTTCACATGCTGTTTATCAAAAGGGACAGGAAAAGGGTAGCTAATAGTTCTGTTTAATGTTTGTGGTTTTACTGCTTGTCCCAACCTTTGAAAAGTAATATAACAGCACTCTGGGAATAAGCTTTATTAGTTATTTTCCAGGAGATAGGTTTAGTAACACACACATATCACTTTAGGAACATCCTTGTGCTGTCACACAAGTCTTTTAAGTGTTTCTCAGTGATGCTGATCAGGAAAATCTTTCATTGGTGGAACTACTTCTCCAGTCTCCAGAATTGTATCACCCTAGGAAAAACAAAGAGTAGGAAAATAATTTTCATTAAATATACATTTTATTGTAAAATATTTGAACATTTGACATTTGTTCAACACAATAAATAACATAAACATATTTTAACATTTTGTTAACTTAAAAGAGATTAATCAAATTACTGCATGAGGACTTACAAATGAAAGATGTATGGACACAATAAAGTACATATTTAAACTATAGTATAAATTTGAAGTATAGATACACTCGTGAGATTATCTCCACAATCCAGATATTAACGTACTTATCATTATAGGATTTAGTATTTTATTTCTTCCATCTATTCTCTCAACCTCCACCTCCAGGTTTCAGAAAAATATTGTCTGCATAGGTGGTCATTAAATGTTATTCCTTATTCAGACATTGCATGGAAAAGCTAGTTATGCACTGGCATTCATTTTAATAAGGACTGAGACAAAACAGATTAGGAAGGACAGCCTGATTCATACTAGTCTATCACATCAGGAAGAAAGAAACTTGTTCTGCTAAGCCACCAGAGACTTGCAACCCTGTCTTGTTCTATTCTAAAACATACGGCCATTCTGCAGTTTCTCAAAAGGGCGATTCTGGAAGTGGTCAACTACACAGAAACAGGAAAGGACCACTGTAGAAGAAGGAAAAAAACAAAAACACCAAAATACAAAAAAAAAAAAAAAGAAAAAGAAAAAAGAAAGAAAGAAATGCTCCAAAACCACTGCTATAGTCTTCTGAACACAGCCTGCTATGGCCTTGGAACATGAATGGTCAAATAAGGACATAATTAGATAAATAACTAGGTGAGCAAAGAATAAATATTAATCATCCTGTTAACAAAACCAGCAAGTTAATGTCCTACTTTGAGACTACCTGGGGTCTGACACACATCGATTACATGTAAATAAATAATAAAAGTTCCCTGTTATTTCCTATAGCAGAGTTCCAGTGTGGACAGTTAGCCAACTTTGATGGTTCTCCCTAAAAGTCCCCTTTTGCAGCTAATAACAAACTACTGTGACATATGCTTACTTACCTGAAATTTGAATTTACACTTATGGTGGATCATTCATTACTTAAGCAGAGATAGTATACTAAACAATAATCTCAATAACGACCAATAAAAATACCAATTTATAATATATATGTTACTGTTTTTGAAACAGGGACTCACTATATATTTCTGGCTATCCTGAAATTCACTATATAGACCAAGTTTGGCCACCAACTCACAGCTTAAGAGTGCTGGGATTAAAGGCATGCACCATCATGCCTGGCTAAAGAACTTGCTTTTTAATTACTTTTAGAGCTTATATATTTGTTAACATAAATTTTAAATTCACACTGTGTTTTAACTTTACAGGTTGAGAACTATAGGCACAAAGACAAAGAAATTAGAATCTGGAAATAATAGAAATTGAGTTGTTAGCTGCCTATACAGGTATCTCTTCAGGCTCCTGCTGTAGCCCTTTACCCCTGAAAAACCAGTGGAGCCTTCTACAAAGGCTGTCAAGGCCATAAACCAAAGTTGAGAGATACTGGGTCCACTCCTCATTTTCTATTTCAGTTGCTACTTTACCCTACCTCTCCCCTCCCCTGCCCTGACAATGCTACACAAATACACTTAAGCTGACAGTAAGGGATCATTTTCTTCTAATGAGTTTGGCAATCACTAGTAGGATGGGGGGATAACATACAAGTGGAAAAACTGGACTTTTGATACTTACCGGGAATATTCTGGGCTTCCTGTCAACAATGGCATATGGTTTTGTCTGCAATAAAAATGATTATGTGTAAATTACAGTGTTAGAATTTCTTCTGAAAATATAGGTCTTACTCCAAATTTTTACCTAAGCCTCCAATTTCCCCAGAACTCTGGGCTCATATTAATTAAACATCTGTACTTAGTTGTCAATAAGCTTCTACTCGTGCCCCCAACAACACAGGTAGCATGATCCTTCAACATTTCTGCTCAAAGTTTCATAATCCTTAAAGAAAAAGATGGAGTCCTTGCTGTGATCTCTAAAACCCTCCAAGATCTCAGCCCTAGCTAACTATTTGACTTTCTACCACTCTCCCTCACCATACCTTAGTCACAATGACTCCCTACCCATTGGTCCAATCAATAAAGCTTGCTGTGCCCCGGGGCTCTTGTGCTTACTGACTCCTCTACCTAAGTTCACTGCTCCTGGATATCTGCTCATTACCTCACCTCATTCCAGTCAGACACTGCTGAGTCCAATGGAAACAGCAGCTCCCTCCCATTCTTTGTCCCTTTGCCCTGGCCCATTTCTCTGTTAGAGAACGGATGGCCTCCTGTAACCATATACACCTCTCATTCGTGTGCTTACTGCCAGTCTCCAAGATTAGAATGCGCACTTCATGAGCAGGGACACGGTGTGCTGTGCTTCCTGCTATACCCTGTTGACAGTGCTTTGGATATAAGAGGTGCTTAATATATAAATGAGGAATAAATAAACTCATAAACTATGTGTGTCTGCACAACATACCACACCAAATATTTAAAAGATTATTGGCATGTTGTAAGACACATTATGTAAGGCAAGGGAACCAATATTTTAAAAGAAACTTAAGACTACCAATATCAACTCTGGGCAGGGCCAATGAGGTGACCCTGAGTACAGCACTTGCTACACAGGCCTGGCAACCTGAGATTCAGCTCCACAACCCACATGAAGATAAAAGGAGAAAACCAACTCCATAAAATTGTCCTTTGACCTCTCACTAGGATATTATGGGACATTTGTGCCCCCCATGCACAATAAAAATACATATTTAAGTCTTTTATTTTAAAAAGAACTGTGGCCAAAGTCAAGAAGATACTATAAATCTCCAGAGACATGCAGAATTCAGTTACTGAAGAAAATGTTACTGTGATGAAGCTGCAGAACTCACCTAAACAAACCAAGAGGAAGAATAAAGGATAAGTTGTCCAGACCCCAACAAACGTGAGATGTTGAAATCTGTCCACTAGTGGCTACGAAAGCATGAATTCCTCAGAGAGATATTAATGTCTCTTTTTGTCAATACTGCAGCTTACTAAATATGGTTCTCCTAGAGGGAAAAGGTACTTTCAATCCCAAGAAATCTTGGTCATGAGATGGTAAAGGTCATTATAATTAGATAAATGCCAATGTTTAAAAATTGGGATAGGGCCGGGTGTGGTGGTGCACGCCTTTAATTACAGCACTCAGGAAGCAGAGGAAGGCAGATCTCTGTGAGTTCAAGGCTAGCCTGGTCTACAAAGTGAGTCCAGGACAGCCAGGGCTACACAAAGAAACCCTGTCTCGAAAAACAAAAACAAATAAACAAACAAAAAATTGGGAAAAGACTGGAGAGATGGCTTACTTGTTAAGACTCATACTGCTCTTCCAGAGGACCAGAGGTCAGTTCTCAGCACCCACAATGCTTGGCTTGCTGTTTACTATAACCCCAGTTCCAAGCAGATCTGACTCCTCTGGTCTCCCTGGGCATCAGCACTCATGTGTACATTCCCACACAGACACAGACATACACAGAAAATAAGTCTTGAAGGGTAGGTAGGGAAGGGAACTGGATCTGGAAAGAGTTGGAGGAGGGGTGAATATAATCAAAACATTGTAGTTGTATGAAACTCTCAAAGAACTAATTTAAAAAATAGGTAACTAAAAAAGAAAAAATTGGGATGATCCATATTATATTGTCAGGGTGTAATATATAGAATAAGCTGGCTACTTCTAGGTCTAACAGATTAGGTTGAGAATTATAATGCAAATGTATAATGGATACACTTCTGATTTAAAGTTGAATAAAAAATTGCTTCTTAGAGGTACCAATTTACCATATAAATACCTAAAATTAAGACTGAACGAATAAAACATATAAATGGGTTTAAAACAATTAAGAGAATGTGATTACATTTGTAAGTGGAATTGTTTTAAGAATTTAAATTCAATTTGTTCAAAGACAGTAGGGATAGAATAACCTTGTTCCTGTTTCATTAGAAGTATTGCACTTCAATTAAGATAAAAGTACACTTTAATTTAAAATATAAAGCTAAGAAACTAAATTCCCAGGCAACACAGACCAATTCTGTACACCAGGCACTCTCGGAAGTTCCAAACCGTCCCTGACAGAAGGCAGTGTTCCATTCTAGGCATCAACACGCTAAAACAGCGAAGAAATAAGTAAGGTAGACAGTCACATGGAAAGGCCCACGGAGTGGCAAGTGAACATGGCTCTCAAGCCCATCAGTGGAGAAATGTAAACCACTCTCTGACCCTGAGAGAAGCTGTTAGTCCATTTTATTGTTGCAGAAGGGTTTTCTGCTGGTTTCTGAAATGGAAACAATTCAAATAAATCCCTACTGGCACCTTCTAACCTTACTGCTGACACATCAAGAAGGCCAGGACAGACCCTCCAGGAACTATTATGGGAGCATGCAATTCCAAATCAGTTTGTTTTTTCCCCCAACTTCTACTGTGGACTCAACTACAACAGCCTCCAGCTGATCTGCCTGGTGTAGAACTTTGCTTCTTCACTCTGTGTTCAATGGTTCTCTACATTTCCCTCACAAACATCACGTCTTTTCCCATTTAACAGTGGAGGATTCAGCTGGGTGTGGAAGCTCATCCATATAATCAGGTGAAATCAGTAAGATCCAGGGTTCAAAGTCTCAATACACACAACAAAGGGTCCCCACTGCTTGTTACATGTAGAACTCACCCCCTTCTCCCTGGATTTTTGGAAACTTTTCCTAAGCTGGTCTCGGTTTATTGGGTCAACAGAGACCCGTTAGCCATCTCCTCGGTCTAGGGACATATGGCCATGCTCATCACTGACTTTCTGTCTTTCCTTCCAACTGGCATAACATGTTCCCTCTATACTCTTCCTCAAATTTGCTATCTATCTAACATAATACATATTTCTGGATGTCAAATACTTATTTTTATATATTCTTTTTATAACAATAAAGAGGACATACTATGGTACTCCATTCTTGTTACTCAAAGGACAAACTGGCCCAGGCTGATGGCTTACAAGGTATCTTGATGTCAAGCCTAACAACCTGAGTTCAATCCCTGGAGACCACATGGCATAAGCAGTGAACTCAAGTCCTTCAAGCTGTCTTCTGACATTCTTTGACCTTCATGATCTTAACACTTTTGAAGGTAACACACCAATAATCTTGTTCCATTGGAACAATCCCTCCAATTGGGTTTGTTTCATGACTCCTTGTGACTACACTCAGATTATGCGAGCTGGGCAGGAGTATCACAAAGCTGAGGCTGCTTTCTTCTTGCTGCACCTATCAAGTGGCAGAGTTTAGTCCACCTCACGGCTGACAACACTGAGATTCTTTCTGCTAGAGTGTACCTTATGGATAACACTGCTCCCAGGCCTTCTTAATGGAAAGACTTAGTGAGCTTGCATACAAGCTCATGTCCACATTCACATTCATGGTTATTTCTCTACCTATGAATCCACAGTAAATGAGTTCATACCAATACTTCCAGTTCTAATTCCATTCTCTAAGGTGTTCTCCCTTTTTGTGTAAATGACCCATTTCCATCAGTGTACTTATTTGATCAAGCTCCTCACATATAACAAAGGTCCTGTCACCATCACCACACCCTGCAATGTTTAGCTTCCTCACCTTATTTGGGTTCTGATGTTTTACTCCATCTCAGGTTCCTTACTCCTCCCTCTCTATTTCCAATATCCTATACCAGGTTGTTGCCACTAAGGCTCCCCAAACAGGCATGCTCAGTCTACTCTAACAAATCTCTCTGGACATAGAATGCCCTTTTTACACTATTTGAGTTCCAACACTCCACACAGGGCAGTCACCACTATTCCCTCTTCCACTACATCCCAGAAACTGTATACCCTTCTCTACTGCCTAGGGTCAATAGCATGCACCAACCATACTGTGCTGTCTCTTGTCTTTACACAGTGCCAAGTGGCTCTGGTCAACCCATGCATGAGCTTTCCATCAAAAACTTCCTATTTTTGGACACCTGAGGTTCTAAAGAAAGAAAATTACGAAAGATCAAAAACAAAGGAAAGGAAAAAAGAAAATGACAGAACCTGCTTTCAATGATGTCACACACCTGACTGACCTAAACCAAAACAGCAGCAAAAACCATCTTTCTACCTCTTGTTCAAGACTCCAGGTTTAGACGTTCTAATTATTTAAATCTTAGTTCAAGGAAATGCATTTCAAGTTATAAACAAAAGTAATCTTTTGAATTTAAAGTTTTGAAACTACTTGTATAGAAGAGTGCTGAAGTTCAGTTAAAACTTTTACCCAAAAGAATTCAAAGAACTCTAAAATCAGCTTAATATGGCATATTATTTCCTGAGTACAGCACAGCCACAGTATTATCGAACAATCTTAAAAGTTTTGAAAAACACAGCCATTTAACACATACTTACAGCCATATGATATTTGACGTAATAGTGAATAAACCAGAGAGGTATAAGTATTTGAGAAACAGCGAAGAGACTGGACCGGTATGTCTTAAATATCTGTGGGGGAAAACACACACACACAGAATAAACAAATATCCTGCTTTTAAAGTTTGGATTTTTTTAATCGATTTATTTTATGTGTATTAGTGTTTTGTCTGCACATATGTATGTGTACCAGGAGTGTGACTGGTGCCCTCGGCGATCAGACAGAAGAAAGCACTGGTGCCCTGGAACTAGAGTTACAGTTTGGAGCCACCATATGGGTGCTAGGAACCAAACCTGGATTCTCTGAAGGAGCCAAGTGCTCTTAAGCACTGAGCCACCTCTCCAGTCCCATTCAACCCTCCATTTTTATTTTTCATTAATTTATTCTGAGACAGTCCCACTCTTTAGCCAAGGCTCACCTGACTTACTATGCAGCCCAGCTCAACCTTGAATATGAAGCAAACCTCCTATGTCAGCCTCTGGAGCTGCTGTGATTACCAACATATGTTATTTATTATGCCTAGCATGAGACATCTCATTTTTCAATGTCTGTGGAACAAAAACCATACCAAAAAAAAAAAAACTTATCACCAACAAAGTAATAATGTGATAATTACTTTATGAACTTCTAAATAGAACATATTTCATGACAGATTGGAACTAACCTACCTACTCCAATAGTTTCACTAACTCTGGAATTTCCTATACCCCATCCATAGACTCCAGAGCAAACAAGGCTTAGGATAAGTAGCATTCTGGAAGACATAAGGCATTCGTGTTCAAGAAAAAAAAAACAAGATTTTTTTTGTATTAAAATATGGCTGTTCTAAACTCAATGAGATCTCTTCTGACACACATTTTTAAAAAGGAAAATCAAAAAACACTAAGAATAGGACTTTTCTGTGGCAGCCAATTTGACTAAAGCACACCTTTTCAGGAGAAAGGCAACTGAGAATCTATGTATTATAAAAGATGATTAAAAGAAAAAAAAATCACTCAAAGTAAGGTAAGTTAAATTCAACAAATGATTACTTCCTTAAATCACTAGCTAAGTCATCAACTTGCCACCAGTGACTGCCAAAATCAGAATACACAGGGAGAGATGGCCTAAATTAGAGTTGAATTTTACCACCTTAAGTAGCTAATATCCTTTTACTTATTTCTGTTGCACTACACTTGGTAGCACAGTAAGACAATAGATTACATGTGGAATTCAACATGAATTCCTTCATATGACCAGGGGCAAATCATTTTTTAAAAGCCTCCCTTTCCTCACATTTAAAATGAGAATAAGGAACTGTTTCTACCATTTAGGAATAAGAAAATGAAGTGATGCATACAAAATCCTTAGCAGAATACTAGGTTCAAAAGTAGTAAGAGTCCAATGTTTCTTCTTCTTCTTATTATTATTATTACCATTATTGGAAGTAAATGAAAGCAATTCCCAGTGTATTCATTCATTACTCATCACTGATGTGACTTAATAACAGACTCAAAAGAAAAAAAAAATCCAGGGCTGAAGAGATGGCTTAGCGGTTAAGAGCACTGGCTGCTCTTCCAGAGGTCATGAGTTCAATTCCCAGCAACCACATGGTGACTCACAACCATCCATAATGAAATCTGGTGCCCTCTTCTGGCCTGCAGATATACCTGCAGACAGAACACTGTATACATAATAATAAAAAAAAAAAAAAATCCAGAATCCTTAAAACAAAAAGTAGTCCCTGAATGAATGGTTTTTCTGTCTGTTAAAGTCATAGAATGCAATTTAAAAGTAAGTTAAAAGGTACATAGTGAGCCGGGTGGCGGTGGCGCACGCCTTTAGTCCCAGCACTCGGGAGGCAGAGGCTGGCGGATCTCTGTGAGTTCGAGGCCAGCCTGGTCTACAAAGCGAGTCCAGGACAGCCAGGGCTGTTACACAGAGAAACCCTGTCTCGGAAAAAAAAAAAAAAAAAACAAAAACAACAAAAAAAAGGTACATAGTGATGAATAGAATGGGATCTTTGGAGTCTGACAAAGCCTACCAAATAGAACCGTGTCTTCTGTTGGGGTACAATACGAGGGAGTACTATACCAGCTGGCCCTCTAGTAGTTAAGTGCAGCGTTGGCTAGTCTCTATCACCTCAACCTTACAAACTGTAAGTTTTCTCAGATACTAAAATCACAGCCTGTGAATTCTAGTTAACTCCGACCATTTTAACCTGAGGAAAGGTATCATGTGCAGTGTTCTGTAAAACCTAAGTTTGGACTTCTCAGTACACCTGACAGCCATAGAGGATCATCCTCCCCAAGCTAACCTGCTCCTGGACTCCAGATCCCAACCCGGGACTCCCGCGACGTGGCAGCGTCTCCGCTAAACCTGAGACCTTTGACTGTTTGTCCCTTGGGGCCCTCCCGTATGTGCGGGATCAGAACAGGGTCCGGCCTTGATGGGACTGAGAGGAGCTGGCTGGAGGTGGCCGGGCTACGACCCGGCGTGGGAACCGGGCCCGTGTGGTTCATCACTCACCACCTTCTTCCACGGGGCCCCGTCCCGCAAAAATTTATTCCAGAATCGCTCCAGGGGCCACAGCCTGCGCGGTGGCAACACGGGCTCCCGGGGGCTGAGCTCCTGGTCCTTCAGCCATCGCCTCCTCAGCTCCCGCAGCTGCTGCAGTCGCAGCTTCTCATCTGGCGTGTACCCCACCATGTCACCGGCGAGCCTGCCAAAGAGAAACGGCGCGCGCCCGAACCCGGGGCCGGTCTCTTACGCGGGTTCCCGCTCCGCAAAGCGACCTTGAGGGGGCCTGAGGGAGGCGCGTTGTGATGACATCACACCCGCGCACAGCCTCTTGGGGCCTGCAGACTTCTTCACGGAAAGCAGGATCTGCTCATGCGCAAAGCCCTCTCTCCAACCTTGGGTTGAAAGAATCTGGTTTAAGTGCCAGATCTCGAAGGTCTCTTAGTTTCGAACTAAGCGGGCTGTGATAGAAAGTGTGAGAAGTCCTGGGGCTGGAGTTCAAAGAAAGAACTTGTAGGAGAGAGGATCAGAAGGCAAGGACCAGAATTTAGCGAACCTCTGCCTCGCCCCCTTGAATTCCTCTTCTTGACCAAGAGACAATTGCATCTAGGTTCAGCTCCCAGCCCTTTAGCGGGAGCCCTTGAGCGGCTATCTCGATTTCTTCCGTCGTCTGTACTGCAGAAATAAAGAGCATCTTATTTGTGTGGATTACATAGGCTCATGCACTCTTTGATCCAGCCGCCCCACTTTGTAAAATATCGCAAAAGTACAGTGGTAAAAATTTACAGGGATACGCACGAATACACATACGACACTATTTGCAATAGCAAAACATTGTAAATCACCTCCCAGATTCTTCAATAAAGGATTAGTGAAAAAGCTTATAGTACTGTAAAGCATTTGAATGCTACTGCCATTGTAAAAATAAGCCTTCTATTCACAACTGTGGAGTGACTTTTACAATCTATTGTTACGGCAAAAATAAATAAGTAAACAAATACACCTACACCAAGTAGAAAAAAAGCGTATATGATATGCTGTCCAAAAGGGGGGAGAGTAGAGGTGATACTAAATTATATAAATATATATAGGTATTTTTATATATGTATATGCTCGTTGAAAATTTTAGAGTAATATAAATGAAAACTTTGTTGTTGTTTGTATTGTTTTTGGAGACAGGATATCGTGTAGTGAAGGCTGGCTTTGAACTTGCTATTTAAGGGAGGCTGTATTTGAACTCCTAATTCTCCTGCCTCTACTACTAGTGAACTAGGTGGGATACACCATTATGCCCAACTTAAAAACAACTGCTTTAAACAACAACAACAAATCAATATTATATAGGAAAGATAGGATAGAGACTTAAGTAAAAGCTAGGGAATTTTTAGATATAAAATACAAAACATACACGAAGTCAAAATACTTTATTAAAACCTCATATGTGATTTTTGGATGATCTTAAGAACCAACTCATTTTGAAATCTGATTTTAAAAGTCAGGCAGTTTTTTTTCTACTCTTTTTGTACATACTACATCTTACAGTAACAAAGAGATGGTGGGGAAATTTTCTTCAAAGAAATATTTTAATACTAAACGCAGATAGGACTGTCAGGCCAAATATTCATTAATGAATCAGTACAGGGATCATCATCCCTCGGTAGCTGCGGCTGCTTATCGAGAACGCAGCTGCGCCCTCTTGTGGACAACTGTTTTGTTGCCTATAAAATTGAACTGAAATCAGTAGGGTTTCTAGAACTACTCATTTAAAAGAAAATAGAAGGGACAGAAGAAATCCTCATACAACACTAAAACAACACATTCAGGTAAGCCCAAATTCTGCAGACGTCATGCAGATGATTTTTTTCTGAAACAAAAATATAGTTAGGAGAAAACAGAATGAGTACCAATAAAGAGGCAGAGGGCAATTTGAACACCACCATATTTTATGGTATTAAGAAAGTATTAGATTTTGGCAGATGAAGATAGTGCAGTTATATTTTAAATGGAACTTTCGATACTTCAGAAACACATCCACAACATTTTTAGATGAGAGAACATGGTGTCTGGAGCTTACTTCTCAGTAAGCAGAGTGGGGTAAAAGAAATACAAATTAGTAAGTTATCAATTGGTCTGTGATAGGTCATTTGGGGTCATTGTATCCCTTTCTTTTAAATTTTTTGTTAACACTTGAAATTCAAAGATTTTTTTAAAACAGTGCCTTGAAGTATTGAGCCATTATGTAAGCTATTATTAATCTGTGTACTCTTCATGTGAAACTTATCTACAGACTTCAACTTTGTTATAAGATTCAAATAGTTAATCCTTAAGTAAGAATAAGTCTCTGGGAGCCCAACCATGCTAAAAAGGACTATAAGTATGTCCTTCTGTAAGGCATTTGACAACCCAAGTAAATGCTTGCCTATATTAATGGAATTAAATACATCTAGTAATTTCTTGATTTGAGGGCCATCATCCTGACTTTCTGTGGAAACCATTTCACTCTCACACTTAAAAATATAGTCAATAATAACAATAAATGAAACAATGTTTTCAACAAAATATAATTCTTCTGCCACTGGCTACTACTTACCTTGTTCCATTCCTTCCCATGACCTCAGTCTGCGGAAAAATAAAGCAGAGAGAGTCCAGTAAGGCAGTCTCACACTCATATGGGCTGCAGGAGTGGGGAAACTGCCAGACATTCCCACCAGATGGCACTACCACTTGCTGGAAAGTTACAAATACAACAAAAAATGGGGTTTTGTCTAAGACCTCAGTGGGCAGCCTGCAACCTGGGAAGGGTATAGGGCTTAGAAGGCAGAGAGAGGAAGGGGACAGGCAGCAAAATTAAAAGGTGTCTATTGATAAGCTTGCTTGTTGAGTAAGGGTCTACATTTCCAGCTGTGTTTTTAAAGCCCAGAAGGGGACTTGGCTTTCTCCCTGGCAAGGTGTGTTAGAGTAGACAAGAAGATGAAGCCATGAATTTCATGGGGGTGTAGAAGGAAGGCTGATCTGACGACAATGCTTGGCCACCAGACTAAGTCCAGTGAGAGATCAACTCCACGTCAGAGTCCCCACCCCATCTTTCAGTCTCTAGCTAAAGGGCCTTCAGTCTTCACTTTAGGCACTGCTCAAGCCACATGACAGAAAAGCAATGAACTTCTTTATTATAATTCCTTTGGCTCCTATAAAATTCTTCTATTTCATTTTTTAGTTTTATAAATGGTCAGTAAGATAGCTCAGCAGGTTAAGTGCTTGCTGTGCAAGCCTGAATTTAATCTCAAGAACCCAAATGTACTTGTTTCAATGAGAAATATTCCCCATAGTAGAATGCATTTGGAGACTTGGTGGCACTATTTGGGGACCTTTCTGTGGTGAATGAAGCCTAGCTAGAGGAAGTATGTCACTGGAGGTGGGTTTTGAGATTAAAAGCCATTTGCTACAGTTCCCTCTGTCTGCTTCCTGCTGGCAGTTTGAGAAGTGAGGTCTCAGTTTTCTGCTCCTGCGCCATGCCTGCCACCTGCTGCCATGCTGTCCCCACCATGATGGACTCTACAACTCTGAATGAACCATAAGTCAAAATAAACTTTCTTCTGTAACTTACCTTGGTTATGGTGTTTTACTACAGCAGTAGAAAAGTAAGTAATTCTTTTTTTTTAACTTACTTTTGTAAGATGTGAGGAGAGAACAGCTCCACAAAGTTATCCTCTGACTTCTGCATTCATGTTCACATGCACACACCCTACACACATACAATAATACATTTTAAATTTTGTTGAATGTATCTCCTTACCATGCAAGGTAATACTTGTTAAATGGCAAAGAGTAAACATCCCCATGTTGACCAGAAAGTCTGTGAAGTTGTGAGAGAGGGCATCCTTCCAGATGTTCTTATTTGTTTGGAAGTGTATAGAAACCCAATATGATCAGAAACTTCCTGGTGGAGGCAGAAGGTATGTGCCAGTGATGGAGTGTTGAGATGGTCCCTCAGCTAAATGTTAGTTTCCAGCTAAGACTACCTTTGGCATGAGTTCAGCCTTAATATCCTTTGGAGATTAGAACAGTTGCCTTATCCAGCTTTTGTTTGTTTGGCTGGTTGATTGGTTTGTTGTTATTTGGCTTTTTGAGACAGAATCTGTAACTGTGACTCTAACCCAGGCTTGACTGTAATTCACTATGTAGTCCATGCTGGCCTCAAACTCACAGCAGTCCTCCTGCCTCAGCTTCCCAAATGCTAGAATTACAGACGTGAGCCACCATTCCTGGCTTTTGTCTGATACCTTCATCATCTAGGAGTCCTAGACAGTGCTCCCTTGCTCAGGCGTTTACTTCTAGTTGTGCATATGATATTCCAAGGGGTTCTTGCCCACTTGTTTACTGATGTACTCTTAAAGTGATTCCATGCCTCAGCTATTTCCACTAATGTTGCAATGAAATTGAGAGTTCGGATCTCTCTTCCACACAGTGGTTTCAGCTTATATTTATTTATTTATTTATTTATTTATTTATTTATTTATTTATTTATTT
>CAJQZJ010032188.1:21519103-21571763 GCA_907164525.1 Lophiomys imhausi | reverse complement strand
ACTCTCCCTCACTCCTTCTCTCTCTCCCAGATACACACACACTCTCTGTCTACTCTCCCTCGCTCCTTCTCTCTCTCCCAGATATACACACACTCTCTCTCCACTCTCCCTCACTCCTTCTCTTTCCCACATACACACACACTCTGTCCACTCTCCCCCACTCCTCTCTTTTCCCCTCTCCTCCCCCCACCCACCCCTGTCTCTTCCATTATTTTTTCTCCTTCTTAGGTAATAGGGAAGGACCTGGGGAGGCAGAAGAAGCAGGATCTGAAGCATCGTGATTGTGATGCAAATGTACATAATGGATATATTTTACCTTCATTGTTATTGATATGTGACTTAGAGTCTCAAAAACAATATTAGCATAAAAAAAGTATTAAAACTTCATAACTGACATTAAACAGTTCATGGTGACATAGATGTAGGTGGCTGTCTTCTGTTTATTCTTCTGAAATGTTTGTTTCTTTGCTGTTCAGAGTTTGTCTTTAATCTCTCACACCTGCTTTGAGGGCACATGGGTTTCTATGAAACTGTGATTAATGAGAATATAAAAAGCACCTTTGTTCTCCTTCTGTACTTAAACATTTCATTAGCAGGAGGATGCAGTGGCCATAACACTATAAAATTATCACCATTATCCTCACTTGCTTACTCGTGTACACACATGCACATACATGCCCTCTTTTTACTTTTTTTATTTTGAGACAACCTTTCACTAGTTTTTCCAGTGTGGCCCCGGAAGTCACGCTAGACCGACCTTGAAACAATGATCCTCTTGCCTCAGTCCTCCCAAGTATCTAGGACCTAGGCTTGTTTTGTGGATCTAGATCCAGAACAGTTACTTTTTACAAATCTGCTTTTCAGCCACCACCCGTCCTCCTATCACATGTTATTCTATTACTTACCAGGGAGCAGACACTGTCCCTATCCTTCCAATGCAGAGCTAAATGACTCACAGTCCACCCCTTTCAGAACATAGAGTTTGTGAGAGCCAAGTAAGTACTTGCAATGAGCAGGAGTCACCAGAGTCATATATCTAATGCTGTGGCTGCACAAGGGTGGGGATTGGCGACACAGGAGAGGATTCACAGCAGAAAAGGTGGTATAGAGCTAGAGAAGGTCTAGAAGGATCTAGAGCACTGGTTCTCAACCTGTGGGTTGCCACCCCTTTGACAACTCTCTGTCTCCAAAAAATACTTACATTACTATTCATAACAGTAACAAAATTACAGTTATGAAGTAGCAACAAAAAAAAATTTTATGGTTAGGGGTCACCACAACATGAGAAACTGTATTAAAGTGTCACAGCATTAGAAAGGTTGAGAACCACTGATCTCAGGGATAAGGCCCTTCTGTCATCAGACAAGAAGAAAGGACCCTCAAGGACACAGTACAGATGGACACTTCCTGTAATCTCTGAATGTTTCTATTAGGAGCAGGGTGTTCAGTCATATCTCCTCCCGTCTTGAGTGTGCTTTTAGGCAGAACTGGAGATAGCAGCTATCAAAGCCGTGTTTGGCTAAATCCCACTTGTCTGTGTACTTAACTGATCTGGAGCTCGTGATGGTTTTCAGAGCTCTTGTTATCCTGCCTCCATCTTGGATAGACTGTTCAGTTCCCCCCTCAACTTGGCACAGCTCCCCCATACAGCCAATGGCTTTCCTGTTCAACAATGTCACTCTGCTCACACCTCTTCCTTTGACCAGGCTTGCTTGCCTTTCTTTCTTTAAAAAAAAAAAAAAAACAGCTTTATGCCAATTCTCCCTCTGACAACTCTGACCTCTGTAGCCCACTAGTTTCTTTTCCTTTGTTCATCTAAAGGCTTCTGTAGGTGTTGAGTGTGTGCTGAGAGGGGCCCCCACAAAGAGCTCAGATGAGAAAGCCTTACTAATGTCACACATCGTGTACCCTGACCCTAGTGGAAATAAGCAAACATCATATATTGCAGGGCATCTTGGAAAGGAGATTATGAAGAACGTTAATTAGCGGGGAAGAAGGGTTGACAGCATGAAGTGTGACAGCATCGTGGAGGAAGGTATGATGACACCATGAGAGCTGACAGGCCCCATTTCTAATAGCCTACAGTGTAGGCACCTCCCCAGGACTCATCATAACTAAAGCTGCAGGAATCATTTCTACCCAAGATTCACGATCTCCATCACAGCCTGATTATCTGGCTCCCAAAGCCACACTGTCAGAGTGCACTTTGTGGTTCTGCTTTCCAGCTGTCCTGTTAATGTTTTCAACATTTACCAATCACACACTTACTCTGAAACCTGCACAAATGGATCAGAAAGCCCAGGCATCTTTCTGAAGGAAAAGAATGTTCTCAGCCTCTGTACTGTACAGGGGCAGGTCCTTTGAGGGTAACTGGTCAGCAGTCTATCTTCAGGAACACCTCAATAAGCAGTCTTTCTGTGGTCACCTGGCTCTGGCCTTGCTGTGGTAGCCTCACTTCTGCTTGGGTTCAAGGCCTCCTCAGTCTGCTGAGACTGTTGAGGCCCTGCCAGGGGCCTCCTCTGCTCATCTGGGCCCAGAGCGCAAGCCTCATGCCTTGCTGAGTCACTCAGAGGCTGCAGGCCTATGGACTGATGCAGCCTCAGGCCACTCTGCTCCCACTGCTGTGGTGACAGCTGCCACAGCTCTCCTCAGTGTCCAGATCTCACAAACTTTCTCTGAGCAGGTCCTGTGCCAGGCCTCTTGTGTTATGCCAGCCTGAGCTTCCCTGTGGCAGGGGCAGCCTTGCAAGGCCTTTTCTCTGTCTTCTTGGGCTGCCTCATGGCAAAAGTCCTTTTCCATGGCTTTTTCTCAGCCTCTGCCTCCTGCATCCTCAGCTGGCGAATATCCACTTCACACCTCTGCCTCTCAAGTGGCTCCTTCTTTTGGGCTGTGCCGTCATGCCCTTAAGTAGGTAAGTGGCGGCTCTCGGGCTTTCTCAGGGATCCTGGCCATGCCCTTCTGTAACCGAACTTTTAAATTATTATTTAACACTTATTTATTTATTACTAAATTCACTTATAACAAACACCAACAATTTCTTAACTATTAATCCTATAAATTCCTACAACCCCTTTAACCTATCCACTAAACCTATTGATAATCATAACAACCACTTTCATAACCTTTTAGAATGATACAGTCTCTGGGGCAGGTCCTCAGTCGTCAGGAACACAGTCTTTGTTGTAGATTCTTTAACACACTTAGCAGTCCTTCTTCTGGATCTCTCAGATGCAGGTTCGTCAGGGTCGTTGGTTATTGCAGTCTCACCTTAAATAAGGCTTCATGCTTTCTTCTCTGTGGGAGACCCCAGCCGTCTGCAGGCCAACTTACTTCTTTTGAATCAGGAACTCAGCTGCTCTGCCTCAGCCCTTAAAGCCAGCACCGTTTCCTTTAGGCCACTGTTTGGACAGATCAAACCCCTCTAGGCAAAAGCTGAGCCACAGGGTCCAGTCCTTGGCCTTTTGGTGTCTTGCTCAGGCTTTCTTTGCTCACTGGCTTCTTTCTGCTTCAGGGAGAAAGCTGGCCATCAATGGCCAGCCCTTTTTTCAGCAGGACTCTTGGAGCTCTCTAGCATCAGGGGCCTCTTCTCTTCTGGGCTCCACGCACTGTCCTCAAATAGGAGGAACTCTGTTTCAGCTTAATTTGGGCTCCGCCCACTTAGCAGCTGAAAACAGTGTCAGGCCAGATACTTTGTTTCTTCAATTCTATTGAGTCTTTCCTGTTTTCCTGACTTCAAATTGTTTTTCAGTCTATTGAGTCTTTCCTGTTTTTGCTGACTTCATGCTGATAATGCTCTTCAGGCCCCGAATTAAGAGACAGTATCAGAAACTCCTATATATTTTCTAAATCTAATTTATCTAACCTCTACACCCTTCTGTAGGGCAATCTCTTGAGGTAGAGATCCCTGGCCATGCCCTTCCACAGGGCACTGTTCTTGCAGTTCTCAATTCTATCTTTTGTGGCTCCTGGGCTTTTTATAGGTAGGTCCTTTCAAAGTCACTGTAACCACACCCCTCAGCAGAGCACATCTGGGTGTCTCTCAAAGGTTCCAGCTTTTCAGGCTCCAAAGCAAGGCTTCACCTGGCTTCAGTCCAATCTGGGCCCTGTCCAACTAGACAGCTAAAGTCTTTGCAAAGTGTGTCAGTGTCCAGAAGCTGAGCAATGTTGAGAAGGAATCCCAAGCCAAAAGCCCTTTCCAGTTTCATGGACTTTCCTTCTTACACAGTATGCCTTCTCATTGGTTTTCCAGGACCATGTGCACTCTGTCAGGTATTTCCCACAAATCATATGCCTCCTTTTAAGAGAATGTCCTTCAGAAGCCCCCACATATTCACTAAAGAAGTCTAACACCCATTACAAGCCTCTCTCTTTTCTTCCATTTTCTTCTCTCCTATACTCATCAGTGAAACTAGCAAACAAACCTCAAACCTCTAGCTCACAGAAATAAAATGTGTTCCATGTGCACAGCACAGTCCATTGAAGGTTGTGGGAATAGAATAGGAGGGTAGGCTGTGTGTGGGCATTTAAAGCTCCCATAGTCTGACTGGAAAATGACAGCTATCTGATGGAATTTGGGGAGAGGCAAAGAAAATATGGAGGACTTTTTAGAAGCCAGGTTCTAGCTACTTTCCACATGCTAAAATTCAACCACAGGGCCCCATCTAACTGCAGGAGAATCTGGCAAGTGGAATTTAGCTTTTTTCCAGTGAGAACATAAAACAAATTTGGAGAACAAACTCTCTATCTTCATTGGCTGTTATCTCCTACCATCACACAGACACACATTTTGACACTTCTTATGATGCCAACAATGTGTTTGGTGCTGTATAAACTCAATTGCATCTATGACAACCACACGTACTCTGTGTCACTTTCTATTCTGTGAAAATTTCATCTTATCTTATACATAAATGTCTTAATTCTCCAGTGAGATTTCATGGCTGGAGGCAAGGAGGGACAATGTGGAAGGAGGAAGGCAAAAAGGCGGTCATCCATGGGACATGAAAATAATAAATAACTCTGAACTTTTGGAAAGCTGATTGAATATATATATTTAAGAAAGGCTTCTTAAATATATATATATATATATATATATATATATATTGGAATTTATCAGTAGTTCGAATGACAAATGAACAGTTAATTTGCCATCTCCCATTGCACCCCCGAAACCAAGAACTTGAACATGCTAGATGCTTGCTGTCCCACTAAGCTACATCCTCAACCTCCCAGCATCCTTTCATTTATGTGTTTTGAGACAGAGGCTTGCTGTGTAGTTTGTGCTCTCCTTGAACTCATGTCAATCCTCCTATCTTAGCCTCCCTAGTGCTGGGATTACATGCATGTGCCATCACACCCAGATAAACATGGCATTCAAAAATTCAAGGATAAGATAAAGACTCAAGGGTCTTACAGAGACCTGCCTTGAGTATATAGTTAGAGGACTCCACTAGGTGGCACTGTTTAAAGGCGTCACAAAGCCCAGGGAGCGGACTGGCTTTTTGATGAACTGCCAACCCCATTCCTGCCTTTTAGAGAATTTAGGGCACTTTCTTACCAATTGTAACTTGTTTTCCTAAAACACCACTGATGTGGTAAAAGGAATCTTTTAGTATGATATGGTAAAGTGTTTTGGTAAAATAATTCAGCCTAAAGTTTTCTTAAAAGAGAGTAGTATTTCATTTTGAACAAATTATTTAAAATGAAAAACCTGCCTTGAAATGACAGCCTGTCATCCAAAGTGCAGAGTCAGCAGCGGGGACTCAGAAGGCAGCGCAAGCTGTAAATTTCCCTTGCTCAAAGTAGATTTTAAGCCAACACACATTCTACTTCCCGTTTGTTTTTTTTTTTCCTAAGCTCTATTTTGAGACACATATTTTGAAATTCCTAAGGTAATCTGGTAAGTTACATGAATTCTGTCAACTCCAAATGAGTCCAAACCACCCAATTAAGACACTCCCTGTAACTAAAATGTAATTATAATAAAAGCTTCAAACCCAGAATTTAATAAATGTTGCCTCATTTGCCATAGCAATGCAAACCCATGGCTGCTGATGAGACAGAACAGAGACACGATGTCTCTCTCATCTGTGCATCCATTCACACAGGTGTCTGGTCTCCCAGGGGTTGACTCAGAAAGTGAAAAGGGGAATTTTGACTGGGGATGTGGCTCAGTGGATAACACACTTGCCATTCAAGTATGAGGGTCAGAATTTGGGTTTTTAGAAACCAAGGGAAAAAAGCAAGGCAGGTGGGATGCCTGTGGGCATCCTAACACTCAGAAGTCAGAGACGGAGCATCCCATAGCAAGCTGACTAGCTAAGCCTAGTGAGCTCCCAGGAGAGTACAGACACACAATCTATGCATGCAGATGCACAAGGGATTTATTTCATCTGGCAGCAGAGGGAGAAAGTTGAGGAAATGGAGAATGGACCCTGACTCCATCCTTACTTCCTTTCTCCAACCCTTGGCTTGTTCCATGGAGATCAGGGATGGAACTTCTGTCATTTCTATTCTCACTATCCCACAGGCAAATTTGATAGTAACATTGGTTTGCTCCCAGAACAAAGGAGGTCAACATGGGAGCATCTACTCCTACCATCCCTCCAGGATTCTTCATGTACTTAAATGGAGCCCCTACTCTACACTCCACATCAGTCAACTGTTCTAGTCATATCAACAACTGTTACCTGAAAAAGCAGAACATTGCATTCTGGCTAGTACCACAGCCATGTAAATGACATTGGATAGCTTATTGGAAACAGTTTCCATTCTTGTTCTTCCAAAACTACAAACGCCATGTATTTCTTACCCACTGAAACTTAAGTCCAGAAGCAGTTACATAATTCTCTGTGTTTTTGTATATTTAGGGAGTTACAGTGAGGGGTTAAAAGTCAAGGAATTAGGTTTGGCTAGGTTGATGGGTGAGTTATCTCACCACTGGCTATGATGAAATAACAAGGACTTGTAAAAAGAAATATGGCTAATTAAACTATTTAGCCAGTATTTATATTATATTTAATTAGTTTGGCAGCTAATCCTTAACCATCATTATAAAAAAGCACACAGAGACCGCATGGATTTTAACAAGCCTTGGCCTGAGTTGTGCAATCCTGGCCCATCTAAGCTAGCTCTTAATTCTATTACCCAAATATGACCCCATATATACATACGTCCCCTTAGGCTGCCATTTTCCATGCCATGCCGATGTTCCTGGCCATGTGTGGAATGAGGTTCTTTTTTCTAACCCATGGTGTGTGTCTTCCTTTCTGCTGCTCGTGGCTGGAATGAATCAATTCTCTGTCTAAAGCACAGGCTTCCTGTTCTAATCTCAGGAAGTCCCACCTTTGTCTTTGCCCAATCTCAGGCCTTGCATTTTATTTAACCAGAGTCAATATAAGTAACAGACAGCAAACAGGACCAATGAACATCTAGAATGCTTAACACTACCCCAAGAGGGACTAGATTTGCCTTTCATTCTTAAATAACTAAAAACCAAACAAAATACATGGATCAATGGTTTAAAGACATCAGAAAATAGGCAATATGGGTTCGTGATACATGATAGAAATGAAAGAAAGGAGGTAAGATCCTAGTTATCACAATTCTGCTCTGCAGGAAGTTTCTGGATTCCACTACAGGAAGACAACTTCCAAGCCAGTGGTTCTCAACTTTCCTAATGCTGCGGCCCTTTAATACAGTTCCTCATGTGTGGTGACCCCCAATCATAAAATTATTTTCATTGCTACTTCATAACTGTAATTTTTCCACTGTTACGAATTGTCATGTAAATATCTGTGTTTTCCAATGGTCTTAGGACCCCTGTGAAAGGGTCATTGGACTCCCGAAGGGGTTATGACCCACAGGGTGAGAAACGCTGCAATAAGACAAGGCAAAAACCCTCATAACAAGACTGGACAAGGCAACGGGAGGAAAAGAGTCTCAAGAGCAGGCAAAAGAGTCAGAGATACACCCTCTCACACTGTTAGGAGACCCACAGAAACACCAAGCTAACAGCCATAACATATGCACAGAGGACACACAATCAACAAGAAGTATCATTTGTAAACAAGTCTAGAGAATCACAGCAGAATCATCAAGTCTCACAGAGGAGGTGCCCCTAAAAGGCTGTCAGAAATCCCTTCTGTGGTCCAAGGAGTTGCAGTTTGTCTCTAATTTTCTTGGATAATAAATCCCTGGTGGGGAAAGTAACAGTGTCGGATCATAGATTGTGTAACTAGGAAGATGATGGAGCCATGGACTGAAACAGAGACTGGCAAGAAGTGTCCTGTGAACCGGTAATATACTATGCACTTCCTGGCAGCCCAGAGGGCCAGTGCCTAAGGAAGAAAGGTAGAGTAATGGAGATTCCAGAGGCCGGCAAAAGAGGAAAGCTCCCAGGAGTACTGATAGCTTTACAGTAGAATGTCTAGCCAAATAGAACAGCATCTCTCTTGGGAGGATTGAACTGGGGTGCCAGTAGGAAGGGAAATAAAAGGCATCTTTGCCAGTATCTTTGGTTAGAGACCTTGAACCAGTGAACAAAGTGGATGAAAATCACATGTGGCTTGATGGAGGGTGGGAACAGTACAGCAGGGAAGATTTTGGAAAATACACAGTCCCGATGCTCTACCCCCTCCTCCTGCTTTTCTGCTACCACCCAAAGAATTATTGGAAATTCTACATGGTGAGAAATTCATAGCCTCCTAGGCTGTAAAGACTGTCTAAATGAATAGTTTGACAGAGAGCAAAACCATAGAAACCCACACAGGAGCTAGGAGTTATCTCCTCTGTGCCCTCTGACTCTGCATCTGCCATACCGCTCCATAGCACTGCATCATTAAGGACATTGCAGTCCTCATTGCCCCATCAGATTCAGCACCAGCACAGCATGGTGAGCCACCAAGCTCACAGAAGAGTCCATGTCCTGGAAGGTTCAGAAGGGAAATTATATCACACACGCTGAAGAAAGGGTGAACACCCACATTCTACCTTCTCACCTTCAAAAAAAAAATCTCCCCTTGATTGTGCTCCATCCTGAGAGGGCTTCTATCGGGAGCAACTTCACCACCCATCACTTCTCTCCTAGATTCTTAACCTGCAAATCCCTACTTCCAATTTTTCTTTACCCTCCCCTTTTAAAGACATTATTTTATTTTATATCTGTGAGGCTTTTGCCTGCACATTTGCCTGTGCACTGTGGGTGTGCCTGTGGCCAGAGGAGGTCAGAAGAAGGCATTGGATTATCTGGAACTGGAGTTACAGATTGTTGTGAGCCAACATAAGGATTTGGGGAACCAAACCTGGGTCTTCCACAAAAGCAACAAGTGCTCTTCATGCTGCGGCAGCTCTCCAGCCCTCAATTCTCCCTTCATGTGCAAGAAATTTATCCAGGGACTGGAAAGATGGTTCAGCGGTTAAGAGCACTGCCTAGTGCTCTTCCAAAGGTCCTGAGTTCAATTCCCAGCAACCACATGGTGGCTCACAACCATCCACAATGTGATCTGGTGCCCTCTTCTGGAATGCAGGTGTACATGCAGATAGAGCACACATATGCATAAAATAAATAAAATAAATCTTTAAAAAAAAAAAAGAAAAAGAAGTTTATCCAATTCTCCAAATCCAGCTCAAACTTGCAAACCCTAATATATCACGAAGCCCCACAAAATAAGATCCCCTGCAGGTGAGAAAAAGAGCCCTTCCTAAGGAAGCAATTATGGTTGTAGGTATGAAAGCTTTGTTGTTATTTCATATGCAAAAGGGCAAGCATCCCTAAGAAAAACGGTATTAGTCATTTTACCTCAAGGAGTCCCTAATCAAGAAGAAGGAGGAGGAGGAAGAAGAAGAAGAGGAAGAAGACAGAAAAATTAAAGATGAATCTAAACACTATCAGAAGCTGCGGTTGGCAAAATGTCTCAGTCTGTGATAGTGCTTGCTCTGAAAACCTTGCTTTCTGAATTTGAACCCTGGAACCCACACAAAGGTGGAAGAACAAGACAGACTCCACAGAGATGTCCTCCAATCTCCACTCAAATGTCATGGCATGTGTGCCTCCTCACACACATGATGCGTCCAGTAGCAGCAGCAACAGCGACTCGCAGAACTGAAGCCTGATTCTCATGCCATGTCTGTGACCCTCAACACAATGCTGTATAGTTTAAAGAACAGTTTGCTGGGAAATATTTAGCTTCCGGCCATACATTCTTCAATCTGACAAACCACAGTGGCAGAAGAAGCTAAAATGAGCTTGAGTTGAACAAAACAAACCACATTGCTCAGGGCTGCTATCAAGAGATTCGATGAAGACTGCACGCTCCGGCACTCGGGATGCAGCAGGATCTGTGCACAGTATTTATGTGATTAGTCTCTTTTCTTCTTCCCTTGGAGAGAATTGTTTTTCTCTTAATATGTACCCAAGGCTGGCCTTGAATTTATAGCCTTCTTGTCCCAACCTCCTGGGTGTTGGGATTACAGGCATGTGCCACCATTCCAGGCAGGGATTGTTATTACCATTGTTGTTACTGATGATGCTGTGGAACCCAGGAAACTTTAAAGTTGTCCTTAGTATTTTTTCTTACATCCTTCAGTGTTTCTGTGTCTCAGACCTCTTAATTCTGCCAAAATTGGCAAGGGGTCTTCTTGAATTTGAAAATCTAATTCTTGACAATATCTGGAAACAATATTTGCTTTAACTTTTAACTTTAACTCTCTTGACTTGATTTTGTCAAGAATGTCTGTGTGTGTGTGTCTGTGTGTGTGTATGTGTGTGTCTGTGTGTGTCTGTGTGTGTGTCTGTGTGTGTTTGTATGTATGTGTATGTGTGTGTGTGTGTGTGTGTGTGTGTGTGTGTGTGTGTCTCAGGTCTATCTCGTTTTCTTCCTCCTTTTCTCCCCCAACTTTCTTCCTTTTTCTTTTCTTTTTCTTTTTGTCTTCTATTTATTTTCTTGTTGTGTTCCAGAAGGTCTGTCTTTAGCCTTCCAGTTTGCATGACAACTTGGGATCATATAACCTTACCCAGTCCTGTGTCCTTCCCACCAAAGCTTAGGGGTATGTTCACCTGTGTTTTGAGGAAAACCAGTGGCCCTGCTCTGCTTCTCCTCTTGTAGGTACTTAGCATTTTCTGCATGGATGCTACAGAGAAATCTTCTTTATCCCTCAAGTTAAATACCTTAATCAATGCCTTTTGTTTAATGTAAAAAAAAAAAGAAAAGGTCTCAGTTAAGTTCTTTGAATAACAGGTTTTGCTTTTCACGTCAGGAAAATGTTCATTTGCTGCATTTCCAAAAATTTTAATTTTCCGTTGAGTACTACTGCAGAAGCAGTAATTTATTTTGTGTCATCCTGGCCTGAACAGATTATTTGGTCTCTATTTAAAATTTTAAACTCTCTGCTATCTGTTTTCAACAGTGTTTAGATGTTCTTTTTGAATTTATTTCTTGAGTGGTAATGCTATTGATTGTGGTTGCTCTCTTTCGCTTTGCAATTACTTTCTTCAGCATTTTGTATTTATGGCTTTGTTTTATCGACATCTTGTTATGAATACTGTTTCCTTTAGCACAAGGCAGTCTGGGGGAGTCATCTTCTGTCTTTCCGTTTGTTTTCTTGCCAGTGTCGTCCCCACACCCCCTTCTCTGGAGCCCATTCACACAGTTGACATATTTATTTTCACTTTGCTTAAGTTGAACTTGGGCAGTGCCAGGTAAATGTCTGCTTTGTATGTTCTTCTGTATGTCCTCTTGAACATCCTCCTTAGAAATTACCACCATATAGGAAGCCTCAGGGCCAGAAAGCATCTTCTTTTCTGTAGCCTGAGAACAGGAGGGTGAGAAAGAGGAAGCTCTTCCAGAGCTACCTGCTGGGATCTTTGGGATCCTCGGGATCCTCGGGGCTCTCTCTTCAGAGCCCTTTTCGGGAGGTTAGCCTTTCCTGGATGGGGAGGTAGTCCCTTATCCTTGGGCTTTAGTTGGATTGCGCAGCTGGACCAGTGCCTTGGAGAATGGCCCGTCTTGCTGAGCCCTTTTGGCTCATCAGGGATCTGCAGTGGCCCAGAGGGCTCCTGTGTCCTGTGCATGGTGCCTTCCTCACATCTTGGCTCTCAAGATTGTTTCTCTCCACATCCGGTAAACTGAAGAGAAATGGAGGAGTATTGTCTCTCCTCAGTTCTTTTTGGGCAACAGGTGTGGTCAGACAGTTGAGAGCCACTTTTCAAACGTTTGTACCTGAAGTTTCCTCTTTGGATCTTGATTACCACTGATGGACATTTTTTGTTTTTTAAAATTGATACTGTGTCTATTTTCTTAGGTTCTGTGGAAGAAATGCTCTCTGATCTGACTTCATTTGCCTCAGACTTTCAGAACAATGAAGTCCTGCCTGAGCAGAGGTCTCAGAACTTCCCTTGAGTTTTCAAGCAGGTGGTTTCTGGGCTACTCTTTGGGGGCGGGAAGGACAACAAAGCACAAAGCTGAGGGATAAAATAAAAACAAAATTAACGCTGGGGTAAACCAAGACCCTTATTTCATACTGACTTCAAACACTGAGGTAGTGGAGGCCAGGGAGATGGCTCATTGGGTAAGCCTGAGGCCCAGAGTTCTAGCCTCAGAACCCACTTGAAAGTGGGATTCCGTGGTATGATTCTGTAATCCCAGCACTCCTGCCGGGAGATGGGAGCCAGAGGCAAGAAAATCTGCCAGAAGCTCACAGGTCAGCTAACCTGAAGTGTATTTTGCAGCAGGAACATGAAAAGAGATTCAAGAAGATAAAAGTAGAGAATCCACTCCTGACAGTTGTCTTCTGAGCTCCCTGCAGTGCCACACACCCCTACACAATAAGTAAATAATGAAGTTTTAAAAATTGAAGTGGCTTCTCTTTCAGCATTTATTTAAATCATATATTTGTTTCCAAGAGATTACAAAAAAAAGGCCAAGCCACATAAAATTTTACCTTCCTAACATTAAACAACACTGAAGGTGAATAGCTTCAGGTTAAAATTTTCATGTATCATACTTTTAGAAAAACAACAACTCCCAACTCTTCTGTTCTATCACACAATCTCACAAGATTGGTTCAAAGATACAGCACATTCTCTCCAAGACATCTCCTTCTCAGAGCAGCTTAGAGACCATCTGTCTCTGACTCCCCTGTCCTTTGCATTTATCTTACAATGTCAAGCTAATTCTTTCATCACTCTTGAGAGATTAGTTCTGTGTGTTGACTTCAACAGGATCTGGTGTTTTCTACTTGTGCTCAGACATATTTTAAGAAGCGCCCCCAGGAGACAGAGGCGGTGCTGTGTGCAGGGATTTAGCTGCTCCCTTTCACAGGAAAATCACCAAGATCAGCAAAAGGCTGGATAAATCCCTGGGTGCGGGGTTTAATTTTGTTGTCAGAAAAAGAAAAACCCAACTAGTGTTCAGAGTCCACCAGGCTCGGCAATTTGATATGCCTCTGTGAAGAGCAATGAGGAGGAAACAGCCCATCTTGGAGCCCGGCCTCCTTTGGATAGCAGCTGCCTGGCAGCCTCTGAAGACTGGGTCCTTGGAACCAGCGATGACGATCACGCTGTTCGGTATTGCTGGGTCACAGGTTCTTGAGGCCTGCTTATCTGCTTCTCCGAGGTTGGCAGGTGTGCCTTGACATTAGCTTAATTCTCCCTGTGTTCCTTGGGTGAGTCACAGTGACTGCTCCACATGTCACCCTAACCCAGTGAGTGCATTAGGAAGAGTGGCTTATTCATCTTACAGTGCTAAAATCCCTCCTTGTCACAATGCTTGCAGAGGCTTATTATGGTCATTAGCCATTACAATGAAAGTCTCGTATGGATCATAAAGAACAGTCAGGTCTAGTTATATGGATAGGGTAACAGTGGCGAGGCACCTGGGCTGTGGGTTCAGGTACTGAAATCCAGGCTCTACCTACTACCTGCAGAGTGAAGCAAGCATTAGACCTCAGACTCCTTGTTTATAAAATGAAGGAACTATTAAACCCATTGAGAGGATTCTAAAACCTAGACACAGAGAGTTCTTAGCCCTGTGCAAAGGTTCTCAATGGTGTGGATGCTGAAGATAATTTTCATCTGTTATTTAAGCCTAGTGGGAAAAATTCACATTATATATCTAAAATTTCTACTGAGTCACTTATCAATGAATATGATTTTAATGACGCACTTTTGCAAACAGATGCTTTTTATTGTATGTATGTATATATACACACATGCACACACAGTCTTTTGTTATTTATTTATTTATTTATTTATTTATTTACTTTGGTGCTGAGAGTTGAGACTGAGATTGAACCCAGGGCCTTTTGATTGTTTTATAAACACCCTACCATTGAACTAAATCCCCAACCCTTTAAATATATATTTATATTTATTCACAGAGGGTCAAAATGTGTGTGTGTGTGTGTGTGTGTGTGTGTGTGTGTGTGTGTTTGTGTGTTAAGGTCTCATGGTCTTATGTAACTCAGGCTATCCTGGAACTTGCTATGTAATTGTGGAATTATGTTTATCACTTACAGACTCACATTTTATCCATTTTCCCACAGAGCCATCCTGTGTTTGTTGGTAATTTCACATTTTGGCTATTGTACTAGATGGCGTCAAAATAACTCTGTGTTAAATAAGATTTTTATTTTTCATAGTAAAGTCGAATTAAGCACCTCAGGGTTGATATGCAGGCCCTGAAATCAAACGCAGAAACTCAGGCCTCCTTTTTCTAAATCCCTTGCCACCTCAGTGAATTGTATCTCCCTGACTAGAGGTAGATACTCTAGTTTTTACGAGCAGTTCTAATTTCCTGTCAGTAAAAACATGGACTGAGGTAAAAAGTTATTTCATCCCTTCTCTTTACAAGCACACATCTGACTTAAACACACAGCCCTCTGTTAAATAGTGTTGTTGTTGTTTTACAAAAGTAGTAGGGTTCCAGAGTTTAATACACAGTTGGAAGCTTTATATAGAGTCTCAGTTTCTTACAGAGAAGAGTTCATCTAGTTCTTTTTTGTGTGTTTGTTTGTTTGGTTTTTTTTACAGACAGGGTTTCTCTTTGTAACAGTACGGGCTGTCCTGGAACTCACTTTGTAGAACAGGGCTGGCCTCAAACTCACAGAGATCTGGCTGCCTCTGCTCATCTAGTTCTTGAAATGTAATTCGAGAAAAGAGCTTTCCTATTAAGAATAGGCAAAAGTGATATGGGGTCTGATAAGATCTTTATATTTACAAAGCCAGTGGTTAAAGAAATCCAGATAAGTATTGACCAGTGGAATGGTAAAGGTCTCGCTGGTATACTACTCACTTGTTTTGCTGCTGTGATCAAATGTCCAAGAAGCAACTTAAGGGGAAAAGGTTTGGCTCATGGTTTAAGAAGAAACAACCCATCACAGTAGGGAAGGCAGAGGAGCAGTGAAGTTAGGTGACTGGACACATTGTAGGCACAAACAGGAAGCAGAGGAAGAACAGGAAGTTGAGTTGGACTGAGAACACTCCCAGTGAACTACTTCTCTACACAGGTTTTCCCTCAGCTTGGGACCAAGTGATTAAACACGAGCCCGTGGAAGACAATTTTCATTCAAATCACAACTAGTAAAAATGTAAAATAATGCAGTCAATTTTGTAAAATACTTTCTTAACATGTTAAAGTTACCATATAACCAAAGGATTCCTCTTACTTACACAGAAGAAATGAAACCTATGTTTTTGTAAAGACCTCTATGTGAATGTCTTTTAGAGACATTATCTATAGTATCCCCCAAGTAGAAACAACTCAAATATTCATTAAGGGGTGAATTTATCAGGTATAGTATGTCCATACAATTGAATGCTATTCCAGCAATATAAAGGAATAAAACACGAACATATGCTTCAAATGAATGCCTCTCAGAAACACTGGTAAGTGAAAGAAAGGCAGAAATGGCCATATGTCATATGGCACTGTAGACTTCCACTTGTATGAGATATCCATCATAGGGAAATCACTAGACTTTGTACATTCATGGATGGTTGAGATAGGAAGTTGAAACAGGGAGTTATTTAGATTGGGCTCAAGGTTTCTTTGTTGGAGTGATAGAAATGTTCTAAAACTGCAACTTGCAAGATGATTTATGGGAAAACTCATTTGCTTTAAAGCCTGAAGACCCGAGTTCAATCCCTGAAACCCATGTAAAGATGAAATGAGAGAACTAACTCCATGAAATTGTCCACACGAGTGCCATGGGGGTGTGTGCCCACACAAATCACACACACACACACACACACACACACAATGGTACTAAAATTTTTAAAGTATTTTATGATTTATCTATTTTATGTACATGAATGTTTTGTCGTCATGTGTGTACATGTACCACATGTGTGCCTGGTACTTGTGGAGGTCAGAAAAGAGGGTCATATCCCTTGGAAGTGGAGTGAGGAGTGGTTGTGAGCCATTATGTGGATAGTAGAAAATAAACTTATGATCCCTGCAAAAGCAACAAGTGATTTTAACTGCTGAGCCTCTCTAGCCCCAATAAATACTTTTTTAAATGTTGTAACATTTGTCTGTGAAAATGGTTGTAAAGCTGTAAATGACATTCTTGGTTTCTTATTGGAGATTAGATTGATTAAATAGAGTACTTATGTTCTCATGATTTCAAATATTCAACATACATTCCATCAGTGTTTATTATATTAAAGTTCATGATACATCTAATCTCAGAGCATGGCCATTTGCTGGTAATTTTTTTTAAAAGGTGTCTTTTGTTTTCTGATAAACACACTGAAGCTTCTTGATTGCCTCGTTCTTGCTCCTACCATCATCCCAACCATTTCTTAATTCCACACAAGGGATGCACTGGAATCACCAGATGTCCCATAGATAAAGCTATCTGGGATTCTCATTTGCCTTGCAGTCTGAGACTATCTGGAATTTGAGGACATACCATGATTAGTTGCCACAGAAATTAAGTGGTGAAAAGAATCATGGCACTGGATGCTCAGAGATGGGAAAATGTGGGCCAGGAGTGAGGAAACCAAGAGGAGAGCTAGTCCTGCTGGGCCTTGTGTGGAGAACTGACATGATCAGAAAGAGGGGCCACGAGGGGAGTAAGCCAAGTGCATCACAAATGAAGCACCCAGGGTCTCTTCTCAAGGTCTCTGAGGTTCAATCCCCTGCAGCTTTCATGAGACCGAGTCACATTGTGCAAACTGATTTTCATTTATTCATTCCTCATATACAGACCAACAAATATTTCTTGAGCCCTCTTGTGGCCAAGGGTAGGGACGCTCCAAGGATCCCTAACTTAGCCTTTTGTCTTGAGGCTCTTTCAAGACAAGACTCATCTCAGTATTTAAGGTTCCTTTCTTCATTTCTTTTAAGATTTATTTTATGAGTGGTTTGCCTGCATTCTGTATATGTTTGGTGCCAGAGGAGGTCAGAAGAGATTATCAGATCCCTTGGAACTGGAGTTAAAGATGGTTGTTTGCCTTCATGTGAGTCCTGACTGAACTTAGGTCCTTTGCAAGAGCAACAGGTGCTCTTAGCTGCTGAGTCATCTCTCCATCTCTCATCTACTTACACACACACACACACACACACACACACACACACACACACCTACACATACACACAGACACACACACATATACACATACACACACAACACACATAGACACACACACACGGACACACATACACACACATACACACACACAGACACACACACACATAGACACACATACACACACACATAGACACACACACATATACACACAGAGACACACACACACACATTTTAAAGAGTTTATAGCTTGTTGAATGTTATGAAAAACTGAGGTGAGGTTTAACTTTTACTTCTTGTTTCTATAATAAGCCTTTATAGAAAATACTGTCTTCCATGTTTCTTGATTAACTTGCTTTCCCATGTTAATATTCATTACAAAGTTCTTTCCAAGGTCAGGTATACACAGCTACAAAGTACAATTTTACACTTAATGTGAAAAGCATCCAATTAGTGTAGCTACTTAGGATGAGTTATCCAATCTGAATACCAATAACAAAATCTTAAACTGAATTTCCTCCAGAAATCCCTCAGCCAAGGTAGCTTGGTGGGTAAACCACCTTTAACCATTCAAAACTCATATAAGTGATAGCCTTTTCAAACTGCTTCCAAGTTAAAGATAATAAACATGCCTGTGGTGGTTTAAATAAGAAGTGCCCCCCATACACACATGCATTGATTGCTTGTCCCCAGTTTGTGGCACTGTTTGGGAAAGTTATGGAACCTTTAGAAGGCTCAGCCTTGCAGAGGAGGTATGCACCTGTTGCTCCTGCAAAGGACCTAAGTTCAGTTCCCAGGACTCACATGAGGGGTGGGCTTTAGTTATCTTCACCCTTCCTGTTCTTGAGTCATCTCTCACTGCCTTGGTTACTGTTCTATTGCTGTGAAGAGGCACCATGATGAATTAAACTATCGTAAAAGGAAGCATTTAATTGGAAGTTTGTTTACAGTTTTAGAGGATTAGTCTTTGATCATTATGGTGGGAAAGAGACAAGCAGTAGCTGAGAGCTTTGCATCCTGATTCACCGGCAGCAGGAATAAAGACACTGGACCTGGTGTGGGCTTTTGAAACTTTACAGCCCACCCCCAGAGACACACTTTCTCCAATAAGGTCATTCTTCCTAATCCTTCCCAGAACAGTTCTACTAACTGGGGACCATGCATTTAAACATATGAGCCCATGGGGACCATTTTCATTCAAACCACTGCAGAGCCCAACCCAATGTATTTTCTAAAATTGTTCAGTTTAGAACTGGAGGACTGGAAGCTTTCCCATTAGGTTCTTGGACCTTTTAGAGGCTAAGAGAGATGTTCTGGGACTCCCTGGAGAAGTATTGGGCCATCTGTCTGTATTCTTCCACATGTCCTCATCATGATACCAAGCTAAGGGTCTGTGGATCCTCCAGACCACCCCATGCACCAATTGTGTACCATCCAGACATCACACAGAGAACACAGACATCTAGCTGAATCCTGTCCAAACACCTTACCAAATACCCAAATGAGTATCATGAGGTCTATTAAAATGGTATTTTTTTATGATTGTTATACAACAATAAACAAAGAATCCCACAACAAAAGAATTGTTAACTCACTTAATAAAGAAAATATCTTAATGTCTAAATAATATTTCGTTGTGTGAATATACCACATTTTTATTATCCGTTCATCAATCGCTGGGCATTTAGACTGAACATCAATGGACACTGGAGCAACAAATATCTCTATAGTAGGATATAGAGTTCATCGAGTATATGCTTAAGAGCAATACAGTTGGATCATGTGGTGGATCTATCTTTAGGGTTTGTTTTTTTTTTTTACAAATCTCCATATTAATTTCCATATTCACTCACTCCCACTAGCAGCAAATAATTTCCTCACACCCACACCAGCATTTATCATCATTTGGTTTTGTGATCTTAGCCATTTTGACTGGGGTTAAAAAAAATTCTGAATTAGTTTTAATTTGTATTTTTCTTGTAGCTAAAGATGTTGAAAAATTTAAAAACATTTTTTAGCCATTTATGCTTCATCTTTTGATAACTCTTTATTTAGTTACATGGTTCATTTTTAAATTGGGTTCTTTGTTTTCTTGATATTTATTTTTTTTCTTTGTAAATTCTACATATTAACCCTCTCTCAGATACATAGTGAGCAAAAATTTATAGAAGAGAATATTATCCAGCCATTAAGAAAAATGAAATTATAAAATTTACAGATAAATGTATGGAGCTGTAAACAATCATGAGTGAGGTGATCCAGACATATAAAGACAAATGTCACATGGTTTCTCTTATTTGTATGTTAGTTTTAAATCTTTCAATATATATTCATTTCTTTTGGAATACCCTTAGAGGTCAGAAAATTACCAAGGGCCCATAGGGAGTGGCTTACAAGGGACAGGAAATAGAACATAGTGATATAAAGACTGAAAAATAATAACAGAATATGAAGGGTTAAATTGGGGTGGGGGATGGGAGAGCAGGTTAGAGGAGGGAATGTGGGGAGGGATAACACCAAAGACCTTTCTAAAAAGTCATACAGAAACCTACATTCATACCTGGAGGAGTGAGTCGGACTCTTGTATAAATTTCTTCCCCCTGACTACAGGCAGATGGGGTGACTCCCTTCTAATCAGCAGACTATGACAAAAGTGGTGGATGTGTAGATAATGCTCATAAGACGCTGTTCAAACAGTTTCTAGATCACCTTGTTTATTTGCTTGTTTTGAGACAGTCTTCTTAGGTAGCCAAGGTCTGGAACCTGTCGCTCTGCTCTCTTGCCTCAGCTTCCCCAGTGCCAGGGTAACCCACCCACACCACTGCACTAGGCTCTTACTGCCCACACTGAAGAAGTAAGAAGCCTGACTGGGGATTCTCTGAAGGGATAGGCTACATCATAGAGAACTGTGGCCACTCTGTAGACTGACAGCAACCCTGGGCCAAAGGCCAACAAGAAAATGAATTGCCTAGGCTAATGGCAAAACAGAAGCAGATTCTGTATTCCCATGAGTGAGCTGGGAGGAAAGCCTTATGAAAAGAGCCCATCCCTTTGGGTAGCTTGATTGCAGCTCAGCTTCTCCACTTGTTCTTGCTTGAGGAATGCTGAAACCATCTACTTAAATTTGTCTCAATGGCTACATTTGTAGTAAGTAGTTGTGCAACAATAGAAAAATAACATAAACTTATTTGGGGACAACCCTGGAGTATTAAAATAAAGTGGAAACCTACACATATTATATATGTACATATTCTATATGCTGGTATGTAATCGGGAAATCTGGTAGCATAGTTTATAATGGAAAACTTTAAATAATCTAAGGGAATATCAACCTGGTGGCCTGTTCATATTATGGATTATTGTATCTTAACACTAAGCAAGAGGAATGTCCATAATGATAAACCAACTTTTCATTTTTATTTTATGTGTATGAGTGTTTATCTTGAATGAGTGTCCCCTGCAGGCTGTGAAAAGGTGTCAGATCCCCCAGAGCTAGAGTTACAGATGTTCTCAGCCACTTGCCATGAGCTGGGAACCAAACTACAGATCTCTGTAAGAACACCAAGGATTTTTAACCACTAAGCCATCTCTCCTGTTCCATTAACTACCTTTTAAAGACATTCTACTACTGAAGATGATTCTTGTTGAGAAAAAAAATCTATTTATACTGAACATGAAGAAGTCCCTGATCTGCTTAATAAGATGTCATCTATCAATATTGGTTACCTAGCTGGGGTTAAACAAGGGGTGGAAAAAAGGGGAAGCAGAATAAATACAGAAGAGCATGTTCAGTCATCAGTGTTATGGGTAACTACCTAGTGTCTGTAATTGCAGCCAGAGTTTTAGACAATGGAGGTGTCTGTAGTTAAGTTTCTTCAGAAAGAGACAGATAATTGAATGAAGCAGTAAACCAGGCCATTCGTAGAGACTGCAAACCAGGGTAACAGAATAAAATGTGGTCTGAGACCCACTGGCATCACCCATGAGCTTGGGTTCCTGTTATTCTACCTACAACATCTTTGGGGGAGCTTCTGTATGAAATTTCAACTATGCCATGTAGCTTTGCACAGGAGTTTGTTGGTCATCCGTCTGTAGAAAACAATCTATGTTTGCAAGGATATATACACATCCCACAGCAAAGAGAGGATGCCTGCCTAAGCAAGTGCCCCCCACAACCTCCCTATGGGTACACACCTTTGTTTTGAAGTGGGAGCATCTGAAGAGCATCTCATGACGGGCCAGGCATGGGACTACAGTTTGTTGACACCTTGATGGCTCAGCAAGTGCTCAGGATGTCCATGGTTAGAATCCTCAAGGCCTGGCCCAGTAACCCACTTCTATCAGCCATGCCTTCTACCCCTAAAGGTTCCATACCCACTCAAATAACACAACCAGCTGGAAGGGACACATTCAAACCATAATCCAGGTGGCCAGTTTGCATGTCCATCCAGTATGTGGTCTGTGGAGACGGGAATGCTGTCTTTTCCTAGCCATCCCATGCTTACAGAAAGGACACACAGAGACATTCTAGATGAGTTTTTCCAAACATCTATTCTTGGCTACATATGTAAATCCTTGAGCTTTCAATTTATGACCCCCGGCTCATCATCCAGATGTACACATGTAATTCATGGTACTGGACAGAGAGGAAGTTCTGATATAGAATCAGAAAAAAAAGTCTTCAAGACCCTCAAGGGGCTTAGTGCTAAAACAGAGGAAAGCAAGAACTCCATAAACCACACAAATAAGAGGATTAAGTGGCTGAATCCAGACCCTCTAGGTTCATACCTTGGCTGAATATCTTTATCACCTTGGGCAACTTATGAGGGACCAGAGGATGGCTCAGTTTCCTCATCTGCCAAACAGGAAGTTATTGCTTCAGACCAAATGAATAGCCACTAAACACTCTGATGGCCTAAGAGTCACAATGAAGAGCAACAACAGAGTTCTGTCCTTCAAGGATCTTCTACTCTAGGGGCATTACACTGCTAACCTCAGGTTGCTATGAAAATAAATCTATGAATATTCATGGAGTGCTTAGGTCAGTATATTGCATTAAATTATGATGATTTGAGTAACAATAAACTTTTATAATCATAAAAAATGTCATACAGAAACCTATCTACTACATACTATTGTAAAAACTTCATATATACAGTTGGATCTCATAGTTAAATTTTGAATTGTTTAGGAATCAAGAGGGCATTCTGGATCTAAGAAGATGTTTTTAAAATTGTGATGCAAGTTAGTATGAAAGCTGAGTTAGATAGAGAACTTTAAACTCATGGAGATAGTTAGATAGTAGAATGTTAAAGTCAGGGACCAAATACATATGGCCTGGACTTTGAGAATGTATGCTAAGCCATATAACTCTCAGAATTGTGGCCTATTTATTTCAGTTGTTTTGTACTGTATTTATTGTTATAAGAGAAAGAACCATTTGTTGGACTGAAAAAAAAAGAATTATGCATTCTGGGGGAAGGGTGAGAGGGTAGGAGGGTGGGCCTGGGAGGGGTGGAGGGAGAGGGCTGTGATGGAGATGTAACCTGAAGTAATAAATAAACATTAAAAATGTAGAAAACAGAAAAAAAACTTCATATATACACACACACACACACACACACACACACACACATACATACACATAATTAAAATTATCAGGGAACAATGGTCCTATTAGATATCACAAGCAAACAAATTAAAACTTGGTGCCAGGAATGGGTTGCCAAAAGTCTTCTTTTGTAGTTGTTGGCCAGTGCTGTCTCATGGATGCTTAAACATAACAAGCTATTGTCAATGCTCTTGGTTACTCTCCATAATTTGGTTATAAGATCCTATTGCTGAGAATAGTACATACTTTAGTCATAGAACATATAGTTATTTATTTACCTGGTAATGATCTGGCAGCTTCATCCCTACTGACTAGTTTTCACAGTGCTGAAAGGTGATGGGCGCACAGTCTTATGAGGAAAATAGGCAGCAATCTTACTCAAATGTGAGCCCTACAATCTACAACAGCAAGTGGCAAGACATTCCCATTGGTGTAATAGTGGCACAAACATCATGGGTATAACCAAGCACTTCCTGATTGGATTCTTAAATTCCACAAGATGAAAGCTGTGCTTGACACCAAGCAAGAACTTGTGGCTAGACAAGTTACAGACCCTAGAGAAGAACCTACCATAGAGTTCTAATAAATGGACATAGTACTAAATCGACTCCTAATAACTTATTATTATACCCATAGATCCATGCATATCTCAGACCTCATCAGAGAAATTTCTATTTGCCGTAGACAGTGATTAACACAGATTACTCGTAAATGGTCAAGGTACATAGAGTAAGAGACTGTGGACTTTTCAGTTTTAAATGGGACATCTATGTCACACCCCCTCCCCCCAAAGCTCAGAAGTGTTTGCAGAAGAAGAGTGTGGAAAGAACCCAAGAGTCAGAGGCAGTGGATGGCTACAAGGAAACTATGTTCTGGACACAGCAGGACAGTTACCTAGATGAACTCACAGCAGTTGTACAGCATGCACAAGACCTATTCAAGTCCAAACCAGACCAAGTTCCAGCATAGATGGGGCAGAGTGTAAGCATGAATTCCCACCTCAGTGAAGAGCTGTGGCAATTGATAGTTTTTAGAAGAGGGAGAGAGTTTTCTTTAAGAGTATATCCTCTGGTAAGTCATCTATGATCCAGTGGAAGGTGATACACCCAAAAATATGTGGGCAGCCAAATTAGACTTGATGAGTATAAATAAATAAAAAAAGAGGACACAAAGTTGGATGAATAGGGAATGGGGAGTTGTTCTGAGAGTAGTGAGGTGGGTTTAGTATGATCAAATTTGTAGATGTAATAAACACTAATAAGAGAGAGAGAAAGAAAATAAAATAACAAAGTACAGTACTGAATATAATTTATATATTTCATATGTGATATGGATGTAAATATCCAGTCTTGATATCTCAGCAGCAGGGAACTGTCATCCTTATAGTTGAGAGCAATGTTGTATGACCTTTCTGGAAGGCAATGTGATAATATGCATTCAAATATAAAATGTACATACTCCTGATCCAGAAATTTCACTTCTGCATGTTTCCCTTAGGAGAATCCAAGAAGGACACGATGGTCTAAATATGAAGATGTTTCCCTTCATGTCTATAAAACAGAACATTGTTGATATAAGTGCTTACTAATTAGGACTGGTGATGTCTCCTTCCACTGACACCACAGCTGTTAGAGGAAATGCCTGAACAATGTCAACCAACCTGACCACAGGGTTCATTCCTCTCCTGCTTCCCAGGAGTCTTTCTTTGTGTGTGTCTTCCTTTTTTCATGTTCTACTTTCATAAAGGAATAAACATAGAATATTTAAATTTTTTTAAAACCCACAAAGATACAGTATTTAAAAGGAGCATTCAGCCTAACTGAAGTTCCATTTTTGGGTCTGAGTGACAAGAGCTCCCATTTGCCTGGTGTGTCCTCTCAGTGTATACGCTGTTTTCTCTTGGGACCACACAGAAACAGTGATTTTGTAGCAACTAGAATTCATATGGTCAGGATCCAGTGTCTTAGACATTTGCCTTTCAAGTTACTAATATCTCTCAACACTCAAAGAGCTAACTATGTTTCTGGAAATATTATCTATGGTTAAACTTTACAATGAACCCCTGTGTTAGCATCTCTCATGTCCTATTAATGATGGACTTTCATCTCCTCAGACCAGTTCAAGCTCCAGGCACAGAACAAGCAGAAGATGGAGAAAGATGCAGATCAGGGAAGTGGCAGTGATGAGAACACAACTCCTGACTTTTGGACAACCAGGGATAACTGAAGGTTTCCTTCAAAGGGAGAAGCAAGTTCGACCTTTCCCTTTCTTTTCTTCAGTACCACGGGGTTATGAGAAGCTCTGCTGTGGTTTCTGTTCTCTCATCCCAGTCATACCTAACACCTAATCCTCCTGCCACAGCCCTTATTTGTGTATAGGTAAAAAAAAAAAAAAAAAAAAAAAAAGCAAGGAGATATGCCGTAATAACTGTGAACTATTTTCCTCGGGGTCAAGTCCTTCCTCTGCCCTCAGGCCTTCAACCCATTCCCTCCTCCAGCATGGGATTCCCGGGGCAGATATAATTAGGTATACCTTTCAAGGCTCCTTATTGCACTATGTTATTCTCTGAAGTTTGTATATCAGTGTTAAAATAATTAAGCTAAAATTAGAAAAAAAAAATTGGGAGGCCATTGAACATGAGCATCTGACTCTGGTTGACACCAGGTGATCAACAGCAACAAAAAAGCCACATAAGATGCCTGTCAACAGGCTACCCCCAAGGAGGCAGGGTTACCCCTAAGGCACCTTCAGAGAGATTGACAGAATGAGTGCAGTGATCATAAGTGGGGAATTTTCAAGTTCTTGGGTGGCAAGCAATACAGAAAGGACATCAACAGACCTTATGAAACAAATGAAAGGAAGCCTTTATTGATCCAGAGACACAGTCCACAGATTAGCTACATCACAAACCTGACACATATCATCTCCTCTTCCCACTGGACATCAAGATCAGAAAGATGTGAGTAACTGAAGATCTTAACGGTTCCTTGGCATGTCTACAAGACAGAGAACCAGAAGTAAAGCTTCTAGGTGTCCCTGTGGACCTAGAAGGTCCAGAGTCAGAGGTCATGAGTCCATTCACACAGCCACCACAGAATGACACCAGCAAGCTGGCCACTCTGACTTTATGGTCATAACACTGCAGAAGCTGCATAAGGAGTTGAATATAAGACCACTGGTACATTCTGGAAAGGCTACAATACATGAACACAGGCAATGGGATCTGAAAGTGGACTCATGCATCCACTGAAAACTCTAAATCAAGCTGGGCAGTAGTGGCAAGCCTTTAATCCTAGCACTTGGGAGGTAGAAACAGGCAAATCTCTGAGTTCAAGGCCAGCCTGGTCAATAGAGAGAGTTCTAGGACAGTCAGGGCTACACAGAGAAACTCTGTTGTGGTGGAAGTTCAGATTTCTTTAGAAACACAGTTGTGTTGAATGAATGTGTTTTTTGTTTTGGTCTCAAGTATGGGATGTGGGGATTCTTGGTCTACTGCTAAAAACCAGCCTCCAAATAAATAAATAAACAAACAAACAAACAAATAAATAAATGAATGAATGAATGAATGAACGAACGAACGAACAAACAAACAAACAAACAAACAAACAAACAAATAAATAAATAAATAAATAAAAACCAGTCTCATAAAAGGGACATGCAAAAAAATCCTGATAGAAGAGCATATGGTGTTTTGCTAGCTGGAAAACTACCACGTGTGGGGAACATATTTACATCCTTTGACAGACTCCTTGGAGAGCTCATGATCTTGGTCAACAGGAAGCATCTCATGAGGAGGGCATAAGGTTAACCAATTGAAAAACATCTTGGTGCATATTTTGAGAAGGTGTAAATGAAGGCCCTGGAAATACAGAGGGGCTTTTCTCTTGGCATTGCTTCTCATTGCTGCTCATCACTGCTTCACTTGAAAGACTCCAGGCAATACTTTGCCAAAGTTTGCTGCTGCCAAGACTTACTAAAGATTGTGGCCAGCTCTGGCTGACCTCAGGTCAGGCACCATTTAGAGCTGCAAAAGCTGCTGCTTGCTGGTGCTATTCGTCGACTTCTCATTGTTGATTTCATCTATTCCTGTATACTGTGGATTTGGCTACACTGCTGATTGGTAGCCCCAAGAACCTGTGCCCGAGGACATCTTCATCTTCTGCACATAATAGCATCCTTTCTCCTGTACCTCTGGTCAGTGGGTTGGAAGGTGTTAACAGTTATTAATAAATAGTTTAAAAGTACACCTTCACCCTGTTCTTGAAAAAAAAAAAAAGAAAGAAAGAAAGTTCTAAGTTACTGGCTTTGCATCCTAAGCCCTTTCCCTCATTTCTTGTACTTGGAGAAATATTATTTCCACTTTTTTTCTGGTTTCCCTGTTTCTCAGCCTATTGTACTTTACAGTTATATTGGGAATTGCTTCCTCGTTTTTTTATGTTCTTAGGAAACTAATAATGTGTGGTAAAAACAAAATATATAGGTATTTTTGTATTTAAAACATGTGTTAACAATGGGTAATCATGGATGTGCTCTTTAGGCAAAGGCAATATATATTTTTCTATACACACACACACACACACACACACACACACACACACACACACACATATATAAAATGTAAGTAGAGTTCAAGCAGAATACTTTCTGTGATACTCTAAACACTCCTACTTGTTATTTTTATTTTTATTTGTTACTTTTATTTTCCTATTTCTTGTTTGTTTGGAAACAAGTCTCATGTATCCCCACTAGCCTTGAACTTCAGATCCAGTCCTTACCTTCTAGGTGCTGAGGTTACAAGCATGTGCCACCATGCCTAGCTAATGGCATGATTTTTATTTATTGCAAAACTCTACTTTAGAAGTCTAAATGATATCCATTGTGTAGCTGAGACACCTATTTTACAGTTTAAATATTGTCAATTAGTAGTATTCATTCATTAACAAACAAAAATTATTCTTCATATCATATGTAATCTATATTCATATATAGGTTGAATATATATTTATAATCATATTTCACTTCTATGTGTGGGAATAATTGATTTAAGAATTATATTATTCAACTTGAAGTCATATAAAAACTCATATTACCTCCTTAATCATTATCTTAGAACTTTGGGGCTATTTAGGAGAGTCATCTAAGCATACATCTACCTTAGTAGAGATTAGGAGTTTGTGCCCCAGGAGTAAATACTTTGATATGGCAAGTTAATATTTATGTGCAGTGAGAAATTTCTATTTTAAATTGACAAGAAAGAACTGGAATCTCATTTGGTGTCTCATTAGTTCTGTTGCTTTGTTCACACAGAAGAAAGATAATTAAGAACTGCAGTAATGGGCTGGAGAGATGGCTCAGTGGTTAAGAGCACCAGCTGCTCTTCCAGAGGTCATGAGTTCAATTCCCAGCAACCACATGGTGGCTCACAACCATCCATAATGAAATCTGGTGCCCTCTTCTGGCCTGCAGATATACCTGCAGACAGAACACTGTATACATAATAAATAAATCTTTAAAAAAAAAAAAGAACTGCAGTAATAATAAAATATGAGCTGTGTGAAGATTTAACATTCAGAAAAGATTTAACTTCACTATTGGACATGGCATATTCAGAAAGATAAAACCCAGGTATATTATTGTGAAGTGTGCTGCTTTCTTTTAAGGAGGCATTCTTTTCTTGCAACATAATAAAAATTATTAATAGCAACTGACAATTGCTAAGAAGTTTCTGGAATCAATGTGTTCTTTCATTGTTTAGGACATTGGTTTTCTTTTGGAAGTGCAGGACTCTGGATAGATAGGAACTTAACAATAAAACATTGAAAACATTTTAAGAAGAACAGAAAAGACAAAATCTCAGAAAGCCCCAACTCCTAAAATAGTTAAAAAGATCAGACTTGATGTATTCAGAAGTGTCTTCAAGATGCAATCATGGCTGAGCTCATGCTCTGGACAGTCAAGTCAGCTGCCAGGCATAGAAATCCTGAGGGTGGAGTAACAGATTTTCTTTTCTCACCTCAATAAAGTAAAACTCCACACACCTCCAAATTAAAAAAATAATAATAAAATGGGGTATGGCTATGTATTTCCATCTAGGGTTATCGGTCCATTCACAAAGTCTGACTTCCAATTCAAACGTTCATGGATCAACAATGAAATGTTCATCTCTCTCTCAGTATGATGCCCGTTTCCCTTCTACATGCTTCTGCTTTCACAGAGAACTGAGGATTTTATTGGGTAATGAGCACATATTGGTTATTAGGTTATTAAGATGTGGAATCACACAAGTTACCCTTGTTCTTTGAATTCTTCTGTGTCATTCCCAACTACTCATGGGCATTAATCAAATCCACAACTATGAAGGAACAGAAAACACACTTGCAATTACTTTCCCAGGATTTCTGTACGCACACACACACACACACACACACACACACACACACACATATATACATATACATAAAATTTTAAAGGAAATATTTTGGGATATGTAAGTTAATAGAGTTGTTTTAAAATAGAGGACATCAAAGTTGTTTCTTCTAATGACTTCAGTCTTAAGCCTTTAGCTTCACATCTTAAACTTAATTTAACATCTTTTAAAAATATTAAATTTTATTTGTTTTAGTTGTGCATGTGTGTGTGTGTGTGCAAAGGTGTGGAATTCAGAGGACAACCCACAGGAATTGAGTCCCTCCCTTCACTGTATGTGTCCCAGGATTGAACTCAGGTCATCAGACTTGGCAGCAAGTACCTTTACCTGCTGAGCCATCAGACTGGCCCTAAACCTAACATCTTTAAAAAAAAATTTGTCACAGAAGTTCTCAGAGGCTTCCCAAACAAGACTAGCTATTGCTGTTGATCTTGGTTGCCCACCATAACTTGATAGTAAGACTCTATTGCTGAAGACACCATATATGCTTTGGACACACTGGATTTGGAGAAATCAAACTGATACTTACCTAGAAATTTTTTGTCTCCCGACTGGCTTTCAGGATACTGGAAAGTGTTACGCAGGTTTCTGGTGGTGGGATGGAAGCCACCAAGAGACTCATCAAGTTGTAAACCCTGTGAGCTGCAATGCTCATGGGTGCAATAGTGGTTTGAATGTTTGGGGGGTAAAAAACTACTTTCTGATAGGATTTAAGACTCCAGAGATGCACCCATGCCTAGCACTGTAAATCTGGCCAAGAACCCATGGCTGGGGAGCTCATAGAGCCCCGGGTTGAGTCTACTACTATTTTGATAGGTGGATATAGTATCAAACTGCTCTCTAAATTTGGGTCTCTATACCCATGGATGGGTGCAGCTCACAGTTCTCACCAATGTCTGTATGCAGCAGATGGCAGTTTCTATAGACTTAAAACCTGCAAAGAATAAATGTCTATGAAGTGTTCAGACACAAATGGGAAGTTTATATAATACTCTCTCCCTCAAAGGCTCAAGGCTTATCTCAGAAGAAGTGGTGGAAAGATTGTGAGAGCCAGAGACTGGGGAGGACCAGGGCAAAACAGTGTCTTCTGGATATGACGGATCAGTCACACTCCTGGTCTCACAGCAGCTGTGATGCTTGCACAAGATCAAGCCAGTCAGCATGCGAGCATGGGTGGGGGCGGGGTGCACAAGTCCCCACCCCTAGATGAGGAGCTTCTGACGCTTGATGGCTACTATGAGAGAGAGATGGGCAATTTTCTTTAGGTTGTCGTCCCTAATAGGCTGACCATACCTCAGTGGATGACCATATATATATATATATATATATATATATATATATATGGGCAGCACTAATTGGAATCAGTGAGCTATTAAAAAAAAACAAGAAAAATAGGAGAAAGAGGGGGAAGAGTACATTAAGTTGGGGGATCGTGGAAGGGGATTATGGAGAAGTTAAGGAAGAGTGCCAAGGATACTATCAAAATGCATTGTATACATACATGAAATTCTCAAAGAATAAATTTCAAAAATGAAAGAAAGAACCCAAGTTGGCACACAAAGCAAATGGGCTCTGTGCTTGCAGGTGGAGAGTCATCACAAGGACAAGATACTGCCCACACTGCAAGTCCCTTCTCCTGCTGCTCTGGGTGGCATGAAACACCGTGCCAATCAGTGGGGCTACTGAGTTTCCCAGCAATGGCCTTTCTGAGAAGACATCTTTAACTATCCAGCTGTATCACTGCAGACTAAGAACCAAACTGCAGGGGACAGCAAAAATGACAGAAAGAGCAGAGTCATGAGAAAAGCAATGAAACAAATTGAAGAGAGAAATGTGGAGTGATTGGGGCCGCCTACCCTTCCCTGGCTGCACAGTCTGTCATTATCTTGCTCTCAAGGGTTCTGGAATGTTCTCTCAGTAATTCAGAGACAACTGAAATGTCAGAGTAGTTCTGTAAGGGTCACTGTGAGCACTTTAAAAAGTGATTCTTCCAAGAAAGTATTATTGAGAATGATTCCACTGTGTGTCTGGAAACAGTTTTTTATCCATTTATCAATTGACAAACACCCCCTCACTTTTTGTTAGTATAAATCTTTGTAAATTAGTTCCCGCATGGACATGTCTCCATGTTGGCTATGGTTTCGATACAGTCTGTCTCTCATGGTTTCATGTGATGGATGTTTGTATCTCAGTGAGATGATGGTAAAAGGTGGTCCAAAGCCCTTAAAAGGAGGGGCCTGGTGAAGGGCCATTAAGTTGTCAAAGGTGCTACCCACAAGAGATTAAGCCAGATATTCTTTTTTTAAATTTATTTATTTATTGCTTCAGGTTACATCTCCATCATAGTGTCCTCTTTCCACCCTTCCCAGTCCCACCCTCCCACCCTCTACCCCCTAGCCCTTCCATGCCCCTCCTCTGGAGTGGAGTGTCCCTACATAACATTCCCCCACCCCAGTTCAGCACTCATATGAGGGCCAAGAGCCTCCTCATACACTGGAGGCCTACAAGGCAGTACCACCAGGGAAAAGGGTCTCAATGACAGGGAGAGAAAACAAACAAACAAAAAGTCTATGTCCATGTTCCCTTTGGTGCATTGGTTGTAGTATAGATATCCTGTACTATTTAGCTAAAATCCGACTATAAGTGAATAGATGCCATGTGCATCCTTCTGAGTCTAGGTTAGCTCACTCAGGATGAGCTTCTCTAGTTCCATCCATTTGGCTGCAAATTGAATAATTTCCTTGTTTCTGATAGCTGAATAGTATTCCATTGTATAGATGTACAATAGTTTTTTTAATCCATTCTTCAGTTGAGGGACATTTGGGTTGTTTCCAGTTTCTAGCTATTACAAATGAGGCTGCTATGAACATAGATGAGGCAACTTCCCTGTGATTTGGGGAGTAATCATTTGGATGTATACCCAGAAGTGGTATGACTGGGTCCCAAGGCAGAGCTATTCCAAGTTTTCTAAGATATTGCCAGATTGACCTCCATAGTGGTTGCACAAGCCTGCACTCCCACCAGTAATGGAGAAGGTTTCCCCTTTCTCCACAGCCTCACCAGCATGTGCTGTCATCTTAGCTTTTGATCTTAGCCATTCTGATAGGTGTGAGATGGAATCTCAGAGTCGTCTTGAGTTGCATTTCTCTGATGATTAAGGATGTTGAGCATTTCTTCAAGTGTCTCTTGGCCATTAGGGATTCCTCCTTTGTGAATTCTCTATTTAGGTCTGTCCCCCATTTTTGATTGGATTATTTGGTTTCTTGGCATTTAATTTCTTGAGTTCTTTGTAGATTTTGGATATTAGCCCTCTGTCAGATGTGGGGTTGGTGAAGATTTTTTCCCAGTCTGTAGGCTGCCGTTTTGTTCGAATGACAGTGTCTTTTGCCTTACAGAAGCTTTTCAGTTTCATAGGTTCCCATTTATTGATTGTTGGTCGTAGGTCCTGAGCTGTAAAAAAATCAGGGAAATAACTCCCTTCACAATAGCCACAAACAATATAAAATACCTAGGTGTATCTCTAACCAAACAAGTAAAGGAAGTAAAGGACCTGTACAACAAGAACTTCAAGCCCTTGAAGAAAGAAACTGAAGAGGCCATCAGAAGATGGAAAGATCTCCCATGCTCATGGATAGGTAGGATCAACATAATAAAAATGGCCATCCCACCAAAAGCAATATACAGATTCAATGCAATTCCTATTAAAATAACAACACAATTCTTTATAGGTCTGGAAAAAGCTATTCTCAATTTCATATGGAACAACAAAAAACCCAGAATAGCTAAATCAATCCTGTACAAAAAAAAAAAAAAACAAAAAAACAAAAAAAAAACATCTGGAGCTATCACCATCCCAGATTTCAAGCTGTACTACAGAGCAATAGTAATAAAAACAGCATGGTACTGGCATAGAAACAGACCAGTGGATCAATGGAATCAAATTGAAGACCCAGAAATGAACCCACACACCTATGGTCACCTAATTTTTGACAAAGAAGTCAAAACCACACAATGGAAAAAGGACAGCATCTTCAACAAATGGTGCTGGTCCAACTGGATGTCCACTTGTAAAAGAATGAAATTAGACCTATACTTATCACCTTGTACAAAACTTAAGTCCAAGTGGATCAAACACCTGAACATAAACCTGGTCTCACTAAATGTACTAGAAGAAAAAGTGGGAAAAACCCTCAAAATCATTGGCACAGGTGACAATTTCCTGAACAGAACACCTAAGCCAGATATTCTTACAGGGCTGCAGCTCATTTCGAACAAGTTATAAAACAACAAGACTGCCCCTCCTTGGCTTCTGGCTTTCTCTCTCACCCTGGCTACCCTCTCCCGTTGGTTCTCTACATGAGGGTAGCCACCATGATGTCATGTGACATGCTAGGATGTAGATTGAGCCCTTTGCAGAGCCCCATGCTGTCTGGACTTCAGCTTTTAAAACATGTATTTATTTATTTAATTATGTGAATGTCTATGCACCTGTGTGACTTTATGTGTACTATGTGCACACTTAGTGCCCACAGAGATCAGAGGGTATCAGAGTCTGGAACTAGAGTTATAGGTGATTATAAGCCTGATGTAGATGCTGGGACTGAACCCAGGTCCTCTGCAAGAGCAACAAGTGCTAACTACTAAATCATCCCTTCAGCCTCCAAATCTCCTTCACTAATTATCCACCCAGTCTTGGGAACTTTTATTATAGCAACAGAAAACTGGCAAATACAGTATCTCTTGGGTAAACCTCTAGGAGTGGGATTTCTGTGTCATATAGTGAGGATATATGTTTGACTTTAATTTTTTTGATGCATGTGTGTTTATGTGTGACTTTCTGTCTGTACATGCATCATGTGAGTACAGGGGCCCTCAGAGGAACTAAACTCATGTCCTCTGCAAGAGGAGCAAACACTGTTAATTTGCCGGGTCATCTCTCCAGCACCATCTTTAACTTTTTTAATAAGTGTCAGCCCATTCTCTAAAGTAGTTATACCATTGCGCATACTCACAAGTCATGTCAGGAGTTCTTGACGGATTTGCAGTACCAGGAATGATTTCCCTTCTGTAGAGTAAGCCTTCTAGCTAATTAGAAGGTGGTTGGTTATCCCCATAAGAGTCATGTGACTACTATGTTATGACAGAAATGGGCATATATTATGGCATTATTATACATCACAAGATCTACAGATGGAAATCCTCCTGCTCTAGGTTCCCCAGAGCTGGAATTTCAGGTTTGAACCACCACATCCTACTTATTTCTGACTTTTTTAAAAACAGGAGTATTGGTGAACTCATGTCCACACCCTTATACAGCAAGCACTGTACACTGAGCTGTCTTCTCAGGCCCATAAACCATATTTTAAATTTTCACATGCACAACTTATTTTATGTTAATATAAGATTTTTCAACTGTCCTTTAGTTAAATTTATTTTATAACCAGTAACATCTGTGAACTATCTAAATAAGTTTAATAGTTTGACTATGCATTGTCTAGCATTGTTTATAACATCTGCTGACTAATGATTTCTAAATCTGTGATTTAAAAATACTATCAATTAGCTATTTATATGTGTATATACATATATGCATATATGTAATGTATATGTGTATATATTCCCAATAACTAATAGTGAACTATATACACTTTTCTCATCTTAATTTTCCTACTTAAAATATATTTAGAAATTAAATTATAGTAGTTTATAAGACTCCTTATTCTTTATCTCAGTTAGAGCATACTTATTGGATGGGTGTACAAGCCACCAATAGACAGATGTTTAGATTATTACTAAACTTCACTGTTTCTTTGTGTTGTTTAAGCACCATTCCATACTTTTGGTTAATCTTTGGGATAGACACTTGCAAGAAAAAGTCCTCGGTTAAAGAGTAAATGCAGATACCATGGTAGCATTTTTAGACTCTACTCCACAGGGCTTGGACCACCTTTCCTCCCTGACAAGAATATATGAGAGGGACAATCAGTCCAAAGCCTCAGAGACACAGAGTGCCACCGGACTGTGGTATACTGTTTTTGGCAACCTTTCAGGAAAGGCAAGGCACCTCTCTGTAGTTTTAATTTTTGTTTTTACCTTATTACACATGATGCAGAACATCTTTTCAACCAAGAGTCTCTTCTATTTTCTTTTCCTGTATAAGTTCATGGTTATTGTCCTAAGACTTAGTTTTATGATTTTATGACTTTTAGAAACTTTTACTATTTTAAGGTTATTTATGTTTTTCTGTAATGTAAATTGGAAAGATCTCACCAGTCTTCACGGACATTTTCCATTGTTGTACACAGTCTTCAGTACCCTGAAGGTGTCTCTCCATTCAGTGTAGGTTTTTCACCTTTGCTGTCAAGACAGCTGAGGTTGGTCAAATTGTTGCTACTTGGTCATACCTTCCCTTTTTCTTAGGCTATGTTTGACATTTTCTATTTTGATTTTATTTTCTGCACTATGATGTATCTAAACATGCATTTCTATTTTAAACCCAATTTAGCTTCATTTAACCTCTTTGGACTTGGTGAATAACAAAAATTAATATTTTTCATCAGCTCTCTGAAATTCTTTGAAATCTTTTCAGATGTTGCCTGTGTTCTGTGTCTGGGTCTCTTTTCATCTTTAGGCCCTGATTAGAATGTTATGTCTTCTCACTTTATCCTGTGTTTCTTACTGAATATTCTGTATTATTTTTAAATTTCTTTAGGCTTCACTCTGCATGTTTCCATCTAATCCAGCTTCCAATTCACAAATTGTCTCCAGTCATATGGAATCTATCCATTTCAAAATGTACTTATTCTATTTTTCAACACTATAATTTCTAGTTAGCTCTTCACTAGTTTGCAATCCTGATTCTTACGACTTGGGCAACAAATTTATATGCAAGGAACTTTCTGGAGATCCTCACAGGCCCCTCCCCTCCTCAAGATCCAATCACCAATATGTACAGAATAAACAAAGTAGAACTCTGAGGTACTGTGGTCCTTAAGTTGTCCAGGGTATTTTCCAGTGGTGTTGCTGCCTGTGACCATCTATGTCCCTGAAGGTAACCCTTATAAACTTATTGGTTCACCAACCCAGATTGGGTGGGATCCTTCCTTTGATCTGTCAGTATCCTCTCTTTGTACGGTGACATTTTTTATGTCTCCCTAAGAAAATTCACATCACACAAGCATATGAGTATTAGTACTTAATGGCATTTGTTAGATATTTCTAATATCTGTATTGCTAGTTTTCCTAAGGTTTCATTTTTTATATATGGTATGAGTGTCTGTGTACCTAGATGTGTACAGGTGCCTACAGGGGTCAAAAAAAGGGTCTCCTTAGAGCTGAAACTCCAGGAAGTTGTGAGTCACCTGATGTAGGTCCTGGGAACAAAACTTTGGTCCTCTGGAAGAGCAGTGTATTAGTCATGGGTCTTTAAAGGAACAGAGATAATTATATATTTAGATTTATTAGAATGGTTCACATTGCTGGTCCAGGTGGTCCAGCAATGGCTGTCTCACTACAGAAAGGCCAAGAATCCTATAGTGGTTCAGAACGTGAGATTGAATTTCCCAGCAGTCCCAGCCTAGTGCTAGAGTGCCAGAGGGTTCCTAGAGAGCTACTGGTCTTTGGTCTACATTGGAATCGCAAAGACTTAGGTTCTAATACCAGCAAAGGAATGCCTTAGTATCAAGAGCAGGAGTAAGAGCAAGTGGGAAGAAGAGCAAAATCTTCCTTCTTCCATGTCATTTTATAAGGCCTGCCACCCGAAGGTGGGACCTAGGTTTAAGGTAGGTCTTCCCACCTCAAGTGATCCAGTGTAAACAATCCTTCACAGGTATGCTGGGTTTTAGTTGATTCCAGATGTGGTCAAGTTGTCAACCATGATTGATTAGGCGGTAAGCACTCTTAGTCACTGAGCCGTCTCTCCAGTCCTGCATTGCTGTTTATGCTGACTATAGTCTCGCTTGGTTCTTTTGGCTTGACGTGTCTTGACTCTTCATTTGCTTTATAATCTCCCATTATAGCAAATTCATATTTAAAAGTTGTTTTCAGTGGAGATCCAAGATGATGAAATTTCCCACCACAAAGGCTTTTCATTTTCTGCCCCCCCCCTCAAACACTCTTGAGTATGTTAGCAGCCTGGAACTTTGATAAAACCTATACCCTGTGTTCCTGGATCATTATCTCTATTTCAAGCCAGAGAGAAGGATATCATGTCAGGATCCCCGTCTGTGAGAAGGAGGGATGCCAATCCCCCAAACTTCAGCAGCTGAGTCCTCAGAAGCTTCACTGTGTGTCTCAGCTGCATCCAGTGAGCTGCCAGAGTCCCGGAGCCAAATGGCAGTGCCTCTGGTCTCAGGTCCCAGATCACAGTGGGCACTGACTCAAGGCTGCTTTTTAGCTATCAGCAAACCCTGCTTTCTGAAAGTGTTCTGCTCTATTTCTTGGAACTCTATTTCCCTTTTCCGATTGCTTCCCATATTGTTAGGTATTATGGTTTGAATGCCAAATGCTCCTTGCAAACTTATGCATTTGAACACTTGGTCCGCAGCTGGTGGCCTTATCTGGGTAGGGGCTGGGAAGGCTCTGGAACATTTAATAGAAGGCATGGTTTTTAGAGGTGCGTCACTAAGTGCTTTTGAGAGTATGGTCTGCTTTGCTTCTGGCCCAAGATCTGCTTCAGAGTCACTGCTGTGTGAGAAAGAATGTAAGCTCTTGCTGCCACAGACCATGCCTCCTCAGCTGTCTTGGCCTCCCAGCCAGGATAGGCCATATCCTTTAAAGTATGAACCAAAATGACCTTCTCTTTCCTTAAACTGTACATCGACTCCATTTCTTCCTGCTGTGACTGCCTGACAAGGAGCAAGCTGGGAAGAAAAGATTTGATTTGGTTTATAGTTGAGCGCATGGATCAGAAGTCCTGGTGCCAGGAAGGGCTTGTAGTCTGACTGTAAGAACTTACACTTATTGGGGAGATCAGGAAGAGAGGAAGGAGAAATATCAGTGTTCAGTGGGCTTTCTCCTTTCTCCTTTTTTATTCAGTCTGAGATCCCAGCTCATGGGATGGAAGTACCTGTAGTCACATCACAGTAGGTCTCCAGTCCTCAGTTAAACTTCTTTCTGTAGGCATCCCCACAGATGCACCCAAAGGCATGCTTCTTTAATGCTCTGTGACTTTCTTTTTAGATTTATTTGTGCATGCTTGAGTGTGTGTGTGTGTGTGTGTGTGTGTGTGTGTGTGTGTGTGTTGATCTAGCTTTTAAAATTGTCTTCATATAAGAGAATGATTGTAATCATCTAGTCTGCCAGACTTTGAATTTAAAATTTGGGCTAATATTTTCATGGGCAATAAAATAAGTTAAGTATATTGTGCCAGATAGTGTTCTACAAAATAATAATAATGATGATGATGATAATATAAGACACAGTAAGGGAATTAGCATGTTCCACAATAAGGGTGAAGGAAATGGTTGCCAATGAGAGCTTTCCAAAGCAATGACAACTGAGTGACTAACCATCAAATGCAAGAGGACTGACTGTTCTAGGCAATTTTGGGGTTAGCTCAGTGCTATAGTAGTGTGTCCAGGGGGTACAGATAGAAAGAGATAAAATTCTGAGGTAAGAGCAGTAGCTAAGGAGCAATTGTGTAAGTCTTGCAAATCATTGTATTACACTTTACTCTGAATGAGATGGGAAAGCGTTGCAAACTTTGAGCAACAGTGACTTGATGTTATCTGTATTTAAATAGCCCACTCGTGTCTACATGGAGAATCACCCATAGCAGATGGAGTAAAGTAACATGAAGGCCCAGCTGGAAAATTACTGGACTAATTTAGGAGAGAGAGCAAGGCAGGATGAAGGGTGTTTTAAGATATTACCTTTCATTAAGTCTGGCTCCAACTTCTTAAAGAAATACTGTGCCCCCATCCTATAAATGGATAAGGCTCAGGTTTGGGGTTGGGGCAGCTGAGTTATTTGATTAAGATCACATCTGTTAACTTGTAGAATTACTACTCTGTGCCACCCCTTGGGCTTCCAAAGCCTGTGATGTTTTACATAGCTTCCAAGTTAGAGTTGGTCTTGGGAGTATCCCACTGTGACCCTCCACTCATCTAGTCTAGGACAGAAGGAGAAGTTTGTGGGGAGCACAGGCTCTCAAAGGCCATAGAATCTATTCTTGCTCTTTCTTTCATCTACACACCTGGAGGCACTATGGAACACAAAGGGATAGTGCCCATAGAGGCTGCCAGCACAGGGCTTGTCTCTCCTAGCTCTTCTCTATGTGTGGTTTGAGTGTCTCATCACCCGAAGCAGAACTCTTTCATGGTGTGAGGATCAGAAAGAGCCAGGTCTTGGCTGATTGTCCCTTCCGTGGCCCCACTAATTACCACTCAACCTTGGGTCATAAAAGTTGCCCGACTCAGCAAGGCTGCCATTTCCTCCCACACAATTCCTCCCAGTTTGTTGGCAGTGGTATCCAGGGGTGGCTGGAGAGTTCTGATAACAGCTTGCTGTTGGATTCCAGGACAGTAGCTCGACTCTACTGAAGACTTGTCAGAAGGTGAAGAAATTACTGACAAAGGAAGTTAATAATGGCTACTCTGGAAACGTTGCCTCTTCCATGATGCCTTCACAACTATTTAAAGCATCACCTTGGAGCTAACTGAGATGCCAGAAAACAAAATAAACCCCATGAATGGAAATTAACAACCAGTCCATGACCCATTTAAGGAGATGTTTATGTCTCTCACAAAAGGCCTGCCAGAGAGCACACCCCAAGCTAATGGTAAGTGTTTTCATCCCACAGATGGAAATTATACAGTACTCTCTCATTTCCCTTGCAGGACTTTGTCCTCTTCTCATCTCCATTTCTGGTAGCTTTTCCTAGCTACTTAACTACTTTATAAAACACAAGAAGCAAAGAGCTGGGATAGGTAACAGGCAGGAACCATGATGGATATTGACATGTTAAAGTTACTTGCAAACTATGCAATATCAAACTCATAAAGTATTAATGAAGATATTGTGTGTTTCTGTAAGTAGAGGGAAGTTTTGGCATACTCAGAGTGATTCACAGATGTTCTTTCAAGACCTTGGATTTAATCAACTTTCCTAATTACATCTACCTTATTATTTCATTTATACTCTTGTCTAACACTGTTTAACAGACATACAACATGAGTCACAGATATCATTGTAAAGTTTCCAATAACCTCAAAATCAAAAACAGGTGAAATTAACCTTAATATATGTTAATTTATCTATTCAAAATATTACTTAAACATGTAATCAATACAAAATTGTATTAATCAGATATATAACACTCCTTTTTATTTATTTTATTTTGTTTTGTTTTTTGAGACAGGGTTTCTCTGTTTAGCCCTGGCTGCCCTGGACTCGCTTTGTACACTAGGCTGTCCTCAAACTCACAGAGATCCACCTGCCTCTGCCTCCCGAGTGCTGGGATTAAGGGTGTGTGCCACCACACCAAACTTTTTTTTCCCTTTAATTGAAATAAAATTGCATTATTTTCTCACCTCCTTTCCTTCCCTCAAGTCCCTCCCTGCTGTTCTCCCTTGAGCTCTTTCCATCTATGTCCCCTCACTATAACACACATAGACACACACAGGCAGGCACACACACACACACACACACACACACACACACACACACACACACGCACACACACACACACACACACACACACACACACACACACACACACACACACACACACACACACACACAGGCACACACACACACGCACACACTCGTTTATAACTTGCCGAGACATTTTTATTGGTGGTATGTGTATGGATTCATGGCTGACCACTTTGCATTGGACAATCAAAATGGGGGTTCATCCCTGGGAAGGGCTAAATCTCCTTCTTCCAGCTGTCATTACTTGCCTATAGTTCTTTGTCTAGGTGTGGGACCCTGCAAAATTTCCCCTTCCACATTAGGCTGTCCATTGATTCTGCCACTGTTCTGGTATTATTTATGTACCCTTTTCTAGGAGAGACCCTTTTGCAGTGGACTTCTTTGTATCCTGGCTCTAACAATCTTTCTGCCCCTTCTGCAATGTTCCCTGAGCCATGTACAGATGCAGGAGCTGTGATGGAGATGTGTTCACTGAGGCGAGGCTCCCCACCATCTGTTGATCTCTGCATTGTGTCCAGTTGGGGTTTTCTGGATGGTCCTCATTTTCTGAAGTGAGACTTCTTTGATGAGAGGTGACAGTATAGCTGGGAAAGGTGGCTCATGCACAACGAGAATTCCTGGGCTGTGTGTCTGGAAGTAGGCTGGTGGGTTTTCAGACTTTCTCTTTTTGTGATAAGTTTTTTAAAAATCTAGTATGTGTCTGATGCTCATAGTATTTCTAGTTGGGACTACTCACACTTCAAAGGTTCAGTCACACCATATAGACAGCCATTGTCTTACTGAATGGAACAGATCTAAGTTGTAGGAAAAAGAACAAGTAATCAAATAGTATTACCACATGTTCAAGACTCCAGAGAAAAGTAAACATAGACAGACTTAAGGGATAGTTTCTGTGAAATAAATCTTGTTTCCTTGAGAGATCGTGTAGTGATTCAACAACAACTAATCCACAGCATCTTGATGGAGGACAGTATAAGCTGAATGAGGAAGATGCCCATGTTGTAAAGCATCTTAAAGACAGAGAGTGTTATAAACTGAGAACAATCCACCGAGAAAAGATCTGGGGAATGAATTGGTGAGCACAGTGAGTGACTTGTGGGGATGAAGGACCCATCACCTCTGACATTCTTTAGAATCATAATGTTTTCTGACTCCACCATTTACTATAATTTTGCATTGAGTTCCTTTGAAGTGCTTTACTGATATTTCCAAAGACTCTTTAGAAATAATTTTACCTTGACATTTGTCCATGCTTACAACCTTAGGAAGGCATTTCTTTATGTGCCAATCACACCCTAAGCCTGGAAGCACAGATGTTAAGACTCTGGTTGTTGAAGTAAGGGATTATTGTTTCAGGAAGTATGCAGTATGGATGCAGATACAGGGTTTAAAGTCTACAAGACCCAGTTATTCATTCAGCTCTCTGAGAGACTTTTAGAGCTGCAGGCTGTCAATTAGTTATAAAATTGTGGCTCCAGATGTGTCCCTTAAACTGTACATGACAAGTGCATGATGGAGATACAAATAGCACCTATCACCCCAAATTGGTGCATTTCCTTAGCCAGTGTGTGTGTGTGTGTGTGTGTGTGTGTGTGTGTGTAAAGCTCATGAAAACTTAGTTTCTGTCTTGTTAAACTGAAGTAGTAGAGTATTTTTAAATTTTTTTCATTAAAGTGTATTTTATTTTACATGTACAGAAGCTTTGTCTGTCTGTCTGTCTGTCTGTCTGTCTGTCTGAGCAGCACTTCCATGCCTGGTGCCCATGGAGGCCAGAAGAGCGTATGGATGCTCTAGAACTGGAGCTACAGAGAGTGGAGCTGCCCTGTGGTTGCTGGGAATCAAACCAGGGTCCTCTGAAAGAACAGTCAGTATTCCTAACTGCTGAGTCATCTCCCAGGCACATTTTCAGTATTGTTAGCATTGCTGGTTTTCTTGAAGCACTTCAGCTTGAACTTAGGGTATCACACATTCTACACAAGCATTCAACCACCGAGCTAGATCTCCAGCCATCTTTTAACTTATTTTGAGACAGGGTCTCACAAAGTTACCCAGGCTGGCCTTGAACTTTTAATTTTCCTAACTTAGTCTGGCTACCTTAGTTTGGATCACAACGACACAGCTACTCCTGTCTAGTAAAATATATGGGTCAACTTCTTCATGTCAAAGGGATTTTCCTTATAGCAACAGTCAGACAAATGGTGATCTACAAGAGTAATTTTTTTCTTCTAACTCCAAAGTATTTTCTCAAAATAAGAACAAGAGTCCCTGAAAACCCACCTGTTCTCAGTCCTCGGCAGCAACAGTGGGAGCTAAGGAGCAGAGACCGGACACATCTCTCACCAGGCAGGGCTCCCACAGGAGCATGGTAAACTTGTACAGGGCACCGTGGCTCTCATTCAGTTCTGCCTCCATTGTGTCAGCAAAAGTCCTGCCTGCTTTGAAAGACTTCTGACAGCAAGAAGCTTGCAGCAACACCTCTGGGAGGACCAGGGGACCAGTGGCTTCACTACTTAGTGCCATTTTCCCTGTGCCGAAAACACAGGCGTCGTTTTCTAATAAAATGCACACATGTAAGGCATCATTTTCAAAAAAGTGGCCAGGAAATAGAAAGCTGCGGCATTGGGTTTACCAGGTATCTCTGCTCAGTGTTCGGGACCTTTAGGAAGTGGTGCTTGGAGGACCCACATCCTTTTAATACACCACTTTACAACTCAGCTTATTTTGTAGACCACATCCTCAGTCCCTCCAGGTCACATAGTATTTCTGGGATGTCATTCTGGCCGGAATGCTTTGGTCAGAACCACTATCCAAAGTTCTTTTTTCCCCCTTTTTTCCTCTTGACATGACTGCCCCAAATCAACTGTTCTACAATAGTGCTGACTCATAAATTCTTCCTTTGCTATTGGTACTCCAAGAATAACCAGAGCCATTTGTATTTGAGAGAAGTGTAGTGTGCTCATAGTCAGAGAGCACTGGGTCTTAACCTTGCTCTTGTCAGTTCTCAGCTGGGCGGTCTTGAACAATTTTTTTAAACCTCTCTGAGCTTCTGTTTTTATTACTATTAATAATACAAAATAATAATAATAATGTGTGATGCTTCAGTGCATACTATGTGAAAAGCACTTTGCAGATAATTGTAATAAATATCATCTCACTTTATTCACTGTATGAAATAGGTATATTGTTGTCCATATTTTACAAAGGAGAAAAATAACCCCCAATCACATAGCTAGTAAGTAGCAGAAGCAAGAATTGAATCTGGGCCTAGTACCCTTGAGAACATGGCTATACAGAGCACCCCACAGGGATCTTTATTTGTAACTTCTGTGCTGGTTTATGAGAGGAGCTGAGCCAGCATAATAACACTGATCCCCAGAGAATCAACAAAACTCCTTTTTTATATCTATACACATTTTAAACAAGCCCCACACTTAATGCTGGCAAAAATATTTGCATCTGCGATTTATCACTTTCTATTAAGTTCCTGTTGGGACTGGGGACCACACCACTGCAGGCTCCTCCTCATTCTGGAAACAGATGCCTGCTGGTGACCGCCTGCGGCAGCTTACCTAAAAGCCCATGACAGGCTGGGCAGGCTCCCAGCTGCTGAAATTAGCCTCCAGGATCCTTGCAGGCAAAGGTATATTTTAGGACAGAGAGGCTGAACACCATCACAGAACAGCAAGGGATCAGTACCCACCCCTTCCTCACCTCACGTGTTCAAACAGCTCGTGTTCATTCTTAACTCCATTTGCTACATTGCTTGTATAACATGAAGGAGTTTACTTATCTGTGTATCAACCAATATCTATGTGCCCTCCACTCACAATTAGAACAATAATGACTTTTCTGATAAATTTTAATAATAATAAAATTCTTTTCTATAGAGGACTGTATGTTTAGTCAGCAAATTCATTTACTGCGAACCCTCCAGGGCAATCATCCGGATGCTCGGTGATGATAATAATGACTGGTAATAATGTCTCTTAATGAATTACCTTGAGCAATCAGTATGACTCAATAGCTCAGCGCGGAAAGAAGTTTCTGATCTAGAATGGGAATAAGACAGAAGAAAACTTGGAATTTTTTTCCCCACACCACTGCAAGCATACGCTCCAAATCAGGAAGCAGTCAATGTCATTCTCAAGATTGTTCCTTGACTAGAGATGGACAGGTTTGGACTTCCAGGTTAGTGAAGTCATATGACTCCATGTTCTGCAGAGCAGTTTTGGCTGGAATTCATCACCCCCCTCCCTTTCTTCACAAGTTATCCCACAGTTTGTATCTAGAGGAGGAACCCTAGATGTTTATTCAATACAAAGTACATAGGACCTGGGAGATGGCCCAGTGGTTAAAGCACTTGCCACAAGTGAAACAGGACCAAAGTTAGGACACTGCCCAGTGGGATTGGAAGCCTGCTTATAATTCTAGTCTCAGAATGCAGATACAGGGGATCCCAAAAGCAAGCCTGCTAACAAGACTGAGATGAGCTGAACCCATTTGCTTAAGAGACCCTGCCTCAAATTGCATAAGTTGGAAGAATATGGAAAGGTTCTTGACGTTAACCTTGAGCCTGGACATGCATGCACGCACAGGTGTCCACATACTGAATAAACACACACAAACACACACACACGACAAAATGGAAAGAAGTACAGACATAATTCAAATGTGGGAGGAATCTATAGAAACCTAAACATTTCAAGAACCCAGCCTTTCATTTCCTCTGCACGACCATGCAAGGTTGACAACTGCTCCATTTCACAGGCCAAGAACTTGGACTTGATTGGAGTCAGCCATGAATAAGTAACAGAACTAGCATTGGCACTAGACTCTGAGACTCTAGGACCTTTCTATTTCCTCCCAATATTAACTTATTAAAACTTCCATAAGTATCCCCAACAGGAAGAATTCAGCGATCCCTTGGTTCTGTAAACCTTATAGAAACTTCATTCTACAGTGCACCCCGTGCTTCATTTTAGGTAAAGGCGCAGCATTTGGCTCAGCTAGAAGGAAGCAGAAACCATGGTCCTTTCCCTTGAGGAATTAGTTTTTCTTCTGGCTGATAAACTGAAATTATTCAGAGAGATCTTGAGTAAAGTGTGGCTGCTGGAACAAAATACAGTGCTAAGTGGAGCAATAAAAAATTACAAACTCAAGCATCTTCCCTGTTGTTTCAGTTTGGAAAGTGTATTGCTACACAGATAAATCCCTTTAACTAACACAGGAAAAAAAAAATCAACCCAGCTCCATGTTTCCCCCTGATTGACAGCCACATGCCAAATGGAGCTGCAATTCAGTACGTAATAGCAAAAGCTCTGAATGCATAATCTTGTTTTTTTTTTTTTTGTAGTTGTTGTTGAGATAAGGCCTCATGTAGCCAAGGCTGGTCTTGAACTTCCTATGTAGCTGCAGATGACTTTGAACTCCTGATCTTCATGCCTTCCCACCTGTCCTAAACCCATTTGTATTTGATTCCTCCAGATGTGCAGAGGCTTCCCTAATTGTTCCCATGCCACCTATGAATTTGTACCTCTCATTAAAATCTCACTACCTCCCTGATCTTTCTTCGTCACTCCCTCTCTCCCAGCTGCCTTCCCTCCCTCCTTCCTTCCATCTCTCTCCCTTTGTATTTGTTGCACAAGCTAGCTACACATGCTGGAAACTTCTAAATATTTGAAGTCATAAATATAGCAAACTACAGAGAAGCCAAAATTGAAAGCATTTGGGTGTGGGGGGGCGGGAGATGTAAGGAAGAGGCAAAAGTACATCAACCCAGAGAGACAAAAGATTCTCTTGGTAAGGTTTGGGAAATTGCTGCTACATTTGTGGGGTGATGACTGCTTATGGCAAGGGGAGGTCCAGGTTGGATGGTAGTGACTTGAGGGAGAACTGGCTCTCACAGGCTCATATGTTTGAACACTTGGTCCCAGTTGCTAGAACTGCTTGGGAAAGATTACGAGGTGTGGCCTTGTCAGAGGAGGTGTATCACTGGGGATGGGCTTTGAGGTTTCAAACACCCACATCAATCCCAGCATGTCCCCTCTGCCACAGGTCTGAGTCTCAAGACGTGAGCTCTCAGCTACTGCACCAGCACCATATCTGTCTGATGCATGCTTCCAACCCTGATGGTTATGGGCTCTACCATCTGAAATTGTAACCCCCTAACAAATGCTTTCTTTTATAAGTTGTCTTGGTCATGGTGTTTTATTTCAGCAATAAAAAGTAAATAAGACAATAGATATTGCTTAATTGTGTCTCCTTCAGAGTTTTGCTGCCCAAAACCAATATCTCTTTCCATCCTGCTTTCTCCTCCTACCTTTCAATTCCCTCTGTACTCCATCACAGCTCAGCTTCAACCTCATCTCCATCTATTGGTACCAACAAGGGCCTTCCAATTACTAAATCTATCTGACTTCTATCACTCAGTTTAATGTTTCAGTCTCTTTAAAGCTCTCCTTTTCAGACTAATACTAATAATTACTACCATTATCATTATAAGTTTATAGTCACAGAATGCTTACGATTTATAAGCACTTTATATGCATCCTTTCACTGAAAGTTCATTGTCAAGTAGACATTATTGGTCTTACATTACAGATGAAAAAAAATGAGGAATGAAAGTCAAAGGAGAAAAAGCTAGTGAAGGGCAGAACCAGACTGAATACAGCCTTGCCAGATCTAGAATTCATAAACATTATGTTATATTGCCTTAAAGCATTGTCAAGAGCATCTTAATCAGCTGGACTACTCTACCAAATTACCAGTGATTGGATGACTAAAGCTGTAAACATTTATTCCTAATACTTTTGGAACCTGTGAAGTACATGCTCAAGATATGAAAAAGACCTGGAAGACCCAGATTTAAGAAGCATAGTTAAGGCCAGGCATGGTGGCACACGCCTTTAATCACAGCACTCAGGAGGCAGAGGCAGGTGGATCTTTGTGAGTTCAAGGCCAGCCTGGTCTACAAATCAAGTTCAGGACAGCCAAAGCTACACAGAGAAACCCTGTCTCAAAAAAGAAAAAAAAAACTATGGGGGGGGGGGGGTGGGGCTGTACCGCACTGAGTTAAAGTCCTTGCTGTGAAATGTAAGGACCTTGATTTGAATTCCTAGAACCCATATAAAAGCTAGACACACAGTGCTGGCTTTTGCAGTTTCAGTTCCCCTAGAGACAGATGGGAGGCAGAAACAGGAGGATCCCTGGAAGCTCAAGCCAGCTTCCCTGGTGTACACAGGGGAAAAACAACAAAGACCCTGTCTCAAACAAGATGGAAAGTGAGGACTGATATTTAAGGTTGTTCTATGATCACCATATCTGCATCATGGCACATGCGCCTCATATACATAAATGTACACACACACACACACACACACACACACACACACACACAGAGAGAGAGAGAGAGAGAGAGAGAGAGAGAGAGCTGAACTTTCATACTGCTAGAAGATGCCATGCAGGCTGTTGGAGGAGAAACATTATCAATAGTCTTACCCAGTTATGACCTCTGTGAGATACAATACTAACCTTAGAGCAAGATATGCCTACTGGTACAAAAGTGGCATGTCTGTTATGGGTATAACCAACCACTTTGTGATTGGATTTGAGGCTCATTCCATTGCAGATTACACTCTGGCTACTGTAAACCTGGTCAAAAGCCGGTTGCTGGGGTGGTCATAAGCCCTGGTGGGGAACTCACTACTTCTGGCTTACAAAATAGACTCCGTGTCAAACTGTCTTCTAAATGTTTATATTAATACCCATAGATTAGTGCTGCTAGTGGTGCAAGAAGCTTGTTTCTCAGTGGGAAGCGGTTAATGCAAGCACTAATAACTAGCCAAAGGGCTAAGTATAAGTCACTATTGATGAGTGCCCAGTTCTAAATGGGGCATTTATATCACACTCTTAAAAGCCCAAGGAACATTGCAAAAGAGGCAGAAAAAAATGTAACAGCCACAGGATGGGGAGGAGTGTATTGAAACCCTGTCTTCTGGATATAAAATGCTTGTTACACTCCCAAACTCAGAGCAGTGTGAGTTATCTATGTTCATGCATGGGGAGAGGCTCATGAGGCCCCATCTCTCCCTGAGGAACTAGTAGTAATTAATGGTTTCTTGAGGAGGAGTAGTCATTTTTTTAAGTGGTATTGTCACTGGTAACTTATCTATGCTCTAGGAAATAACTCCCAATCTTCCCACCTGTGTTCTCTTTGCCTCTTTTTTACACACACACACACACACACACACACACACACACACACACACAAACACACACACACACACACAGAGAGAGAGAGAGAGAGAGAGAGAGAGAGAGAAAGAGGTAAAATGAGGACTTGCTTGGAAGAAGGGGGAGGGAGAGGAGAGAGAGAGTAATGGAGGGTGAAAATGACCAGAATAAAAAAAGTAAATTAGTTGATTGTGGTGGCCTCCCAGCTCTCAGGAGGCAGAGAAAGGCAGATCTGTGTGAGTTCAAGGCCAGCCTGTTCTACAAAGTGAGTCCAGGACAGCCAGGGCTGTTACACAGAGAAACCCTGACTCGAAAACAACAACAACAAAAAGTAAATTAAAAAAAAAAAAACCAAAGCAATGCAATTTTCTTATCTCTGTGTGATCAGTGGAGTATTATAGAAACACTTCTATTCTCTTTGAGTATAAGATTTCCACAGGCATTGTTCAAAATTTATGGGATAATTCAAAACCAAAATTAAAAATTCAATGGGTTTAGAAAGTCTTGCAAACTCTCCCTGACTTCCTATGGGCTTGGCTCCTCTGGGAATAGAAGATTTTGACTGTGTTTGGGGTTTGTCTGTCTCTCTGCATCATCAGGAAACTTGATATGGGTTAAGATCTATGAGGCACATTAGTTTATTTGGCTTTTGGGTCAGAACAGGAACTCAGATAGGAACCATTCTCTCAGAAAAACTGATAATAATAAAAACATAAGGTATAACTAGGGTCCAGGTTCTGTGCCATATTTTTTCTATATTCATGATTTGATTTCATCCTAACAACCACTTTGGCAGTGAAATGCTGCCATGATCCTAGTGTATGCTAAGAAAACCATTCATGTAAGTAACAAATGCTCTTTAAATTTGGAAAAATAAGCAGATGAAAACATATCTTGAATTTTGTTGCCCAGAGGGGATGTTTTAAAATATTTTGGGTTCTTTCTCTCCTAGTCTTATTTTTATGTATTTCCCATAGTTGGAGATTGTCCATATGGACAGTGACTTCCATTAAGTCATTCACTTTTTCTCCTGGGCCTACAGTGCAGATGCTCATGAAGACAGTGTACCTATGCAGCTTCCTTCTTACCACTCTGATATACATGAAAGTAATGAATTCATTTCTAGGGCAAAGTGCAAGTGTCACTTAATTGTGAGGTCATGTTCAAAGGAATGCATTGCTGACTGAGTGAATTTTTTCATTGTGTTAATGTAATAAAATGTTCTTACACGATCACTCCATATGATCGCCTGATTAAGGGGGAAAAAAAAAACCAGAGACAAGGTAAGCACAAGCTGGATGAAGATATTATCACCATAACATGACATGCAGGTTAGCACATGACATGCAGGTTAGCTTGCCAACTTAGAATTTCCCGAGAGTGAAGTCAATTGAGATACTTCGTAATTTAGGCTGTGAACATTTCTCAAGGTAATTGTCTTGATTGTTAATTGGTATAAAGGCCCAGCCCATTGTGGGTGACACTATTTCCTAGGCTGGACCCCAAACTGTCTAAATGAAGAAAGTTATTCAACAAGCAAGGAGACTGCCTGGGAGTATTTGTTTCTGCCGGCTCTGGGCTCTGGAGGCTTAACTTCCCACCTTGACCATCTCTCTGAAATGATGGGCTGTAACCTGGAAATGTAAATGAAAGCAAACTGCTTCATCCCGTGTTGCTTTTTTGTAACGATGCTTTGTTACAGTAACAGCAATAAGACTGGGACACAGAGTATTCTGTCTCTGATACAGGGCAGTCATTCAGTGCAGCCGTTGTCAACCTGTGGGTCGTGACCCCTTTGGGAGTCAAATGACCCTTTCATAGGTGTTGCAAAAGACCACTGGGAAAACATAGATATTTACATTGTGATTCATAACAGCAACAAAACCACAGTTATGAAGTAGCAATGAAAATAATTTTATGGTTGAGGGTGGCCACAACATGAGGAACTGTATGTATTACAGGATCGCCACATTAGGAAGGTTGAGAACTGACGATTCACTATCATCATCACCTAATGTCTGCTGTACACAGTTGCATGTGCCACCTTCTTATAACACTTTCTCAAGGTGCAAGGCTCACCAGTCTCACCAAAAACCTGAGCAATTTGTTATGCTGGCACAGTCTATAACATCACCAGCTCATAGGAATTTTTTCTAATTTTGATTTATTTTTATCTTATGTGCATTTGCGTTCTGCCTGCATGTGTGTCTGTGTGAGGGTGTCAGATCTTGGAGTTACAGACTGTTGTGAGCTGCCATGTGGGTGCTGGGAATTGAACCCTGGGTCCCCTGGAAAAGCAGTCAGTGCTCTTAACTGCTGAGTCATCTCTTCAACCCCACTCACAGGGACTTTAAACTTTCTTATTTTCTGTTGGGATCACCACAGGCTATGTGATCTGGTTGCTGACTGAATGTCTCTCTTTGGTGCATGGTTATAGTGAAGGAAATGCGCCTTTTTCACATTGTTTCTTCTCATCAGCTGCATGGAGAGGACTGAGTAGAAATGAGATAGAGGTTAAATTACTGCAAAGCCACCCACTGAGCACCCTGCAGTGTGTGTGAATGAAAAGTGTATTTTTATTGGGGTAGTCCTAAAATCTGGGAAATTGTTGTGACAGCCAGCACTGTGCTAAACAACACCATACAATGTAAGTGGTTTTGTTTTCTGACATCTTCACTTGCTATTTTATTACAAGCACTTTTTCCTATGCATTAAAAGTACTTTGTAAATACTGGTTGAAGTTCACAAACAGGAGTACCTGGTGTGGATAAAATATAACTAAAATTAATTTTCCTACACTTGGTATTTGTGTACTATGACAAACTACTTCACTACCCAGAAAACATTTTTAGGTCAAGAAAATTTATTATTACAATTTTTGTTTCCGTTTTTATTATTTCTCTTTATCTCTGATTTCACTACATTGTAACGATCATATTTTACCTTTTCTTTTTCATCTCTTTGCCTTTTTCTTTACAATACCCTGTGATTGGTTAAGACAAATGCTGACCCCATTAGGTATTTATACTTTTTAATATAGATTCTCTATAGAGCTTCATGTGCACATTTTAATTTTGCCTCTCGTACCTTGGATTAGCGAGTATTCTTCATCACTTCAGTGATTACATTTTATCAGTTCCTGTCTCTCTGTTCTTTCCTTATGGGGTATTATCTCTCTTTCACAGATCAAAACCCCCATATTTATT
>CAJQZJ010032188.1:21506188-21518703 GCA_907164525.1 Lophiomys imhausi | reverse complement strand
TTTAGTTTCATCTGCCCCTTGATGCCTCCAAACAAGAAAACAACAAAAAAAACCAAGTGCTTAATGCCTGGACCACTAATACTTGAGCAGGGATGAGGGAGAAACACTATGTGCCACTTGGGAACATACTCAGCGGTAAGAGAAAAGCCTATGATGTCTGCATTCCAGACAGAAGGAAGGGAACTTACCAACATCAGGGGGACTGCTGTTTACAAACACTGTCAAGAAGGCCCTCCAGATGGCATCTAGTTGTGACACAAGGCCGAGGGGCAAGGATCACTTGTCTTTTTTCTTTTTCAAGCTAGGTTCATTACCACCTGGAAAGAAAAGCTGTAGTTGTTACACACTAACAATGGTGGAATAGCTTTCAGGAAGGTTACAAAACTTCTGCCAGAAACTGCAACCTGAGCTCTTTTTGTAGTTAGCTGAATCCTTTGTTCTTGTGATATAACTTTTAGAACTATTCAGCAGCTATCTATAACTGAAGGCCCTGAACTTCCATTTTTAAAAATATTTCTATTTTATGTGTATGAGTTTTTGCCTATATGAATGTGTACCACATTCCTGACCAGTGTGTACAGAGCCAAAAGAGGGTGTCAGTTCTCCTGAAATTAGATATGATTCATTTACTCACTATGTGAGTGCTGGGAATCGAATCTGCACCCTCTGAAGAGCAGCCAGTTCTCGTAACTGCTGAGCCATCTCTCTAGTCCTTCTTTTTTTTTCAGTCTTAATATCTCATATAAAACTTCAAGCATTTCTGAAAACCACACAGTGAATTGTGGGATGTAGTTCTTCCTCGGCTGCTTACAATATTCCAACACCAGTGTATGAGTCAGGAGCAGGAGATATCCTCACTCAATCATGCAGAAAGAAGGTCCAGGGAAAGCCACTGCTCAGCTACACCCCTTCACAACCATGCCATGTTAAGCATCAACAACTGGGGAAGCAAGAATTTCTGTCAGCTCCAAGATGGCTCTGGTTTCCCACAATCCTTTTCATGACTACCCAAAGGATTAGACAAAATGGGAATGTTACTTGTGTGCACACTCTGGCTATATGGGAGCTCTATGAAACAAAGGGGGGAATTCTCTTTTAACTAGGAGTGAGGCCAGTGACTTCCCTAGGGTGGGGACTAGAAAACACCACCTTCTCACTCTTGCAAGCATTGCCCTCAGGGCTCTTCCTTTTTTATGCCCCTCTATAGAATGTGTATTTTGGATTTAATGTATATCCAAGGGTTCAAGGCAAAACCAAGCCATATTCTATCCCTGCCCATGTCACTTAAGTTGGAGTTTTTATTTCTCAAATAATTCAAAAGAGAAATTGTGGGACTGGTGTGAAAATGGGTTACACAACTTTATGTATCTCAAACAACAGCCCGGTGAAGAGATGGGTGATGATCTGTGTTTGTAGTAGAGACATTCCAGACTTGGGAAAACAGAAAGTAAGGAAGACAGAGGCTTCATAACTTCATCACTGGGGCGGACGCTGGCACTCAGTTCTCAGTTCATTTACCAGATGTCTGTTAGTGGAAATTCCCTCCAGTACAAATTCCCTCTCAGCCACAGCAGTTAGCCTCTTGATTTCTCAAATATCTCTTTTGTATCTTTTCTTTGCACTTAAATGGGAAGCTTTGGGAGGACACGCATAATACTACCAAGACAGAACCATGGAAACTCATGACTCCATGACATATTGTTTTTCATGAGGTTAAAACTTTAAATGACCTGAAGCAACAAATAAATAAATTTATTTATTAAAAAAAAAACTTCAAATGACCAAAACTTTTGAGTAGGTGTGGTAAAAACTCCTGACAGACCATGTTATGGAAGGAAAGGTTTATCCGGGTTCACTGTGAGATCAACTGCCTTGGAGGAGAACATCACAGAGGTTGATGGCAGAGAACAACTGCCCACTTGGCAGGCAGGAAGCAGAGTGCAGCACAAAGCAGCCATGGATAATTACCCATAAGGACCTTCATCTATGACCTCACCACTAAATGTTTCCAGGACCTCCCAAAGGAGACTCGGGCACTGGGAACCAAGTATGTAAAACACCAGCCTGTGGGGTACTATCTCAGATTCAAACCATAACAGAATTATACCACCCTTCTGCTTCTAAACACACACTATCAGCTTATTTCTAATAGATCCTGGGTCTAATAGAGAAGGGTCCAGGCTTCTATTAAGGTTTCTGCTTGAACCTTTGGATGTACTTTATATAGAGAATATATATTCTGCAGAAGGCAGAGAAAGGAAGAGCTCTAAAGGCAATGCTTGCTGGAGTGAGAAGGTCACCTAGGGCAGGCAGTAGATTGACTCCTGACTCCAATGCCTATTCCTCCCAGTCCTACTCACAAGCTTTCCAGGACGCTAGAGACTTCAATGAATTTCCCCAGCTTTTCTCAGCCGTCATTTTCCCACACTGATTCTCAAGCTGTTCTTCCTTGTCTCCTTCATCAGCACCATATCACCCTTGATCAAGGGTGTGGCTCATCCCAAGACCTTTGGCAAGTGTGGATGCCCCCAGATGATCAGGCAAATGCACATTTAAAAATGTTGATTTAACATTTATGTATGGCTGTGTGGGAAAAAAAAACCTGTCTTTTATTAATAAAGCGCACTACTCAAGTTTACATTAAAAAGGTACCATGGTAAAAATTCTTAAATGGAGCAGTTGGCATGATATTGAAACACAAGTATATCCCAGTTCCCCATGCTTCTACTCCTAGGACAGATTCCATTTTTTAAATTGGCTCCCAGGGTTTCCTTTGCTCAGCAGCATCTGAGAGACAGAGTGGGAAGAACAGTAATGAAACCAGAAAAGCCTGGTTATTCTATATGATAAAGAGCTCTGGTTGGAAGGGAAGAGAGGAGGACCAATCACACGGGTGTTGAAAGAGTCTGAGGGGGAGACACAGAGGGGTTGTTTCCTTCCTGCCACATGGTGGCCAGAAGAGCCCGAGGAAGAGACAAGGAGAAAGAAGTAGTTCTTTCCTCATATGCACTATATGCTAAGAAGGTACGCATGCTTTAGCGTTGTGCCTAAGATATGAAGTGCTCACCACTATATTTTTCTACCATAATCCTGGAACGTATTTTTCCTCCTCTATGCACCACTTATTCCCTCTCTATTTCGCTTCCCCTCCCTTCCTCCTCTGCCCCTTTCTTCCCTTTCCCTCTTCTTTTCCTTTCAGCTTGATAGGGCTATCTACTCCCAGGAAGAGCAGGTGAATTTGTACTTTTCTGGTTATGTAACTAGTTGCTTGTGCAAACTGGAGCTAATAGGAATCATATTCTAACGCATTCGAATTTAATTTTAGCAATTCAGCCTGTAGCCCAACTTAGCCTCCTGGCTTATTGCCAACCTCTGGATGCATCTTGTACACCCACACACCTCATGGCACCTTTGTGGCAGAAGTCACAGATAGGTGAAAATGTTAATTTTTGTATTATAAAGTTTTCCTTAAGGTAAAAATGTAATTGCCTTTCAAACTGCAGCAAAATATGTGTGGTTTCAAAGTAGCTGGGTCACAATGGCTAAGTCAGAATGGCAGCATCAAAATGTCAAACACTGGCCCCATGTTTGAGCGTGGGAATAATAGGACACCCACATCCTCAGACAGCGGATGATCCTGCTCCCAGCTCAGTGACAACAGCTGCCTGAGGCCCAGGAGGAAGGCAGCACATTGTCACACGCCCTTCAGTATCTCCTCTTCTCTCCTAGCTCTGATCCTAATATCTGAAGGAAGATACAGGAGCTGTAAGATTAGAAATCTAAGTAGCAAAGATCAAGGCCTATGAAACTGCCTCTTCATGCTGTGCGACAGCCTGGCACTACTGCGTAGCAACAGTAAAACCATTGTAAACCCATAAATGGAAAAATATAGGTACTCTATTGATCTGAACTCAGCCATTTGGAAAACAGCTTCCTAGTGTTCGCCTTATTTTCCTATATTTTAAAATTTTTATTTTAAATTTATTATTATTATGTGAATGTGTATGTGTGTGGTGTGGGAGAGAGAGAGAGAGAGAGAGAGAGAGAGAGAGAGAGAAAGAGAATGAGAGAAGCCCTAGTATGGAGCTCAGAGGACAACCTTGAGGGTCTGTTCTCCCTTCCTACCTTAATATGGGTCTAAGAATGAGCTAAGGTTGTCAGGCACTGGGGTCTAGCACCTTTACTTCCTAAGCATTCTACAGCCCTTGCCTATATTTTTGTATAGATTTCTGTACTAGATCCACTGATGTTATCCCCGTGTTCCATTCTTTACCACACACATGACTCTTTTTTTAAATCATTTTTATAATTAACAATTATTTATTCAAGTTACACCTCAGTTGCATCCCCCACCCTCCACCCCTCTTACCTTCTTCCCCCTCTCCCTCCTCTCCTTCTCCTTGGGTGAGGGGGATCCCACCTCTACCAAGACCCCTCAGTTCAACAGTCACATGATGGCTAAGAGCTTCCTTTTTTACTGGTGCCCAATGTGGCAGCCCAGCTAGAGTAAGGTGTTCCTTTAACAGCCCATGACAGACACTGCCCCCTCCCCCGCCACCCCTTGCTAAGGGATCTATATGAAGGCCTATCATCTATGTATGTATGGGGGGCTAGGTCTGGTCTATATATGCTTTTTGGGGGTCAATATTTCAGTCTCTGTAAGCCTCTAGGGGCCTAGATTGGTTGGTTCTGTTGATTTTTTTATGTACATCCATGTCTCTTAGCAGTGCAACTTAAGTTATATTTTGAGAGGATCTCTCAGTGTCTCAGAGAGACACTTCCTACCCTGTAGGAAGGTTGTCCCAGTAGCCTTGGTTGCACCCTCTGAGGCCTCAGACTCTCTACAGAGAGCCCCGCTTCTGATGCTAGGTACTGTGCCTTAAATGGTGCCTCTGCAAGCCTTGGCTTGGACTGATTTTCCTGATTTCTGACCTATATACCCAAGGGCTTCTCTGTTCTGTTGCCTTTGACCCTCTCCAGCAGGATTCTGAGAACAGAGCCTCTGGAGTCTCTTCAACTTAACTCTTAGTACCGAGCCTCACTGTCGCCACTGTTCCATCCTAAGCAGCACACTGCCCTGCCCTCCATGAAAGAGACAGAAAGGCTGAAATAAGGTTAGGTTAAGTATGACCAGCAGGAACTGGTTAGGTCTCACATTTCTGAGCTCACAGGGCTTCCCTAGTCTCGTTTTTCTAGTTTGGTCTCAGGAACTGAATTAAACAATTATGAAAGAGATCTCCTGGAAAGTTCTAGAAATTTGTTAAGCATTTGGTATGCACATTTGCTTTATTGAAAATATGCTGTGTTCTTAAATGGCTATGAAAGCAGATTATTTTAAAAGATAAAAACCCATCCTTAGAAACTTACTTCTAGGTATGAAAGAATACTTCAGAAATACTGGCTCACATTTTGTTCCAACTTGACTCTCATGGCCACCTCTCCCTCTCAGCTTATCACTTAAGGAAGAGATAGGATGCATTTGGAAGCAGGAGAAAGAGTGTATTCCCTGATCTGGTTTCTTAAGTTTAAGTCTTTAGGGTGGAGGTTGAAAGCTGATGAGCTTTGGGGAAGAACAGAGCCATGGGCATGTTTTGATTGATCTAAAATGTTGTTTTTCCCCCCAACATGAATTGAATATTGGCATTTCAAGTAAAAAAAGGGTTGGACAAAGTGAAAATTTACATTTAAGAAGATAAATTGCAAAATCTGGCAACTTGGACGTCAAGGAGGAAAACCAAAACTTCAGGAAAGGAAGCCACATGGTAAAGCCTTAGCTTGGAGCCCTGTGTAGCTCTAGAGGCTCATCAGCACAGCAGCTGCCCAGGTCAGGATAACACAGCTTATGGTAATATGGGGATCCTAGACCCAAGACTCCAGGACGTGAAGGGCAGCTCTCAGGATATCTCCAACTATATCTGTCTCCTTGATCCATGATCAGTGCCTCAGCCCTAAGTAAGTGTCTCAGAACTCAGACACATCATCAAGGACAGAAAGTCCCTAACATCACCTGGAAGTGTATCTCAGTGGATAGAGTACATACAGGAATCGCTGAGGTCAATCCCTAGCAGATGCCAACCAGCACGGCATCTAGAATCCCAACACTGGTGAGATTAAGGCAGTAGGATCATGAGTTTCAGGGTCATTCTTGGCTATATGGATAGTTCAGACCAGCCTAGGATACATGAGACCCTATCTCAGAGAAGGGGGTCCCTAATACTGATCTAATACTGAGATTAAGTCTACTCCATGAATATACATGAATACAACACATAGAACACAGTAGAAATGGCCTTGAGCTCTGGAAAAGTCAAATGTCTGTTTTCTGCAGACCTCAGTTTGTGACAGAGACAAATGCTCATCATTAAAGAAGTTAGGCTTTCCCTGATGAGCTTGCTCTCTAAGGGAGTACATTCTTTTAAAACAACATCAAGTATGAACAAGAAGTTTGGTAAAAGAAAATGACAGTTGTGGCAGACTCTTTTCTTCCAAAATGAAATGAAAAACCACTCATTCCACAAAATGTGAAAATGGATTTGACCTTTACACTGGTTGTTCCTGGCATGTTTCATCTCGGACTCCTTTGAGAATAAAGACCTCCTGTCCTGAAAGCACAGCTCCTGTGTATTCACTCCACTTCTGGCAGGAGACCCTCATGTTGGTTGCCCATTATGAAATTACTCTGGTCATAAAAACATCCTGGGTAAGACATGTTCAACAAGAAATGGTGGAGAGACACAATGCAGGGGACAATGGCAAAGCATTGCCCACAAGCTGGAAGCCACAGGACTGTTCTTTGTACTTGACTAAAGCAAGAGGCTGGTTTATTACACTAGTACATTATGGTGCTTTGAATGAGAATGGCCCCCATAGGCTCATCTATGTGAAGGCTTGGTCACCAGGGAGTGGTACTGCTTGAAAGGCTTACAAGGACTAGGATGTCTGGGCTTGCTAGAGGAAGTGTGTCACTGGAAATGGGCTTTGAGGTTTCAAAAGCCCATGTCAGGGTCTCTCTCTCTCTCTCTCTCTCTCTCTCTCTCTCTCTGTGGATAATGAAGTAACTCTCATCTACTGCCATGATGAGAATGGACTAAACCTCTGAAACTGTAAGCAAGTCCCCAACTAAATGTTTTCTTTTTATAAAACTTGTCTTGGTTGTCTTGGGAAGGGGAGTGGTGGTACATACCTTTAACCTTAGTACTTAGGAAACAGAGACAGGGGGAGCTTTGTGAGTTTGAGGCCAGAGCTAGTTCCAGGACATCTAGGATTATACAAAAAACCACATCTCAAAAAACAAACAAAATGAAATCGTCTTGATCATGGTATTCCTTCATAGCAACAGAACAATGACTAAGACATGTATTGATAGAGGGAGCCTCTCTTGTGTAGGGAACCAAGTAGCATGGAGCACCAGGGGAAGACATACTGGCAGGCCCACTTATGGATGGTAGCACTGCTGAATGTTTGCCACTTAGTTTGGCTAGCCTAGCCTCTGGAGTCTGATGCCTCCTAGCTTCTACTGCAAGAATGTGTAACAAGGACATACCCATGCATGTTCTGTATGGACAAGGGGATCTTCCTGGCCCCCTAAGCTGTCATGAGAAGCCCAGCAAGTGTCTTGATTCCCTCACTTACAGCAGAAAGTATTAGATATCATGATCTAGAAACTTCTCTTCCAGGTCCTAAGAATTTTCCAGTCTACCTGGCCTACATACAAAGCTTTTGTCGGAAATTTCATTGCTATCTTTGAATCACCAGATGGTAATTGTACTTAGTTTAGGAGAAATACTGCCTAGCAAGAATCACTGGTAAGAATAACAACAGGAAACAGATACAGACACAGACACAGGCACAGACACTCGAGCGCGTGCACGTGCGCACACACACACACACACACACACACACACACACACACACACACATTCACAAATGGGTTGCATAAGACAATGAGGAATTATCTGGAGTTAATTGGGCAAAACCAAATGCAAAGCAGCCGTCTGTTACTCACACGACAAACTATACCTAAAGAGTTATCAAACAGTCCCATCTAAACAGCTCTACCAACTCAGGGCTCCTCGGGATCAGGCAGCGAACACTGGGCACTGACACCAGGAGGTCTACTTTTAGTCCCAGATTTTGCTCTAAGACACTCACTCTGGTGAATCTCAAATCCTTCTTCTAACTCAGATTCTGCATCTTAAATTTAAGGCAGAACCCAACCAGACAACTGTGCAGGAAGCCCAGGCTTCTCTAGATTATACTGCCACATCTTAGTTAATGATGATTCCCAGACTAGCTATGGAAAACAAACATCAGTATGTTGGCCTCCAAGACAAGAGAAAGAACACTATTGTTACACATACATCTGTAATCCACCACATACAGTGATGATTTGAGATAGCTCCAGGGAGTCTCTGTCCTTTGCCAAATTAAATAATCTTTTAAGCTGGCAGAGTGCTTCTGTTGAAAGGAACTAATGTGTCAAGCAGGCCAAACTGTCTCACTCCAGGGTGGGAGATGACCACTAGGGCTTGTCTTTCTGTAGAAAGTCTTCTAGCTCTTTCTAGAGTCAACCACCATTTCTTTGTCCCCTTTCTCTCCCTGGACCTTCTCCATTCTCATGGCTGCAGAAATGGCTGTGACAGTAAGGCCAGGCCAGATTTCAACTGTCCCCTGGGAGCTTTCCTCTCCAGCATCAGTCCCCACTGACTTCATTCTTCTCTGATGTCTCTTCCTTTGAGCCATCAAAGTTTCCTGGCCAGTGGAGGAACTTGTAGCTCCCAGAAAGGAAACTATTCCTCGCCAGATCCCTGAATGAATGAGCTATCACTGCAATCTAAAACACTCACCGTGGTCAATTGTCCTTGTGTATCAGACTAGATGATGCTCACAATGCAGCCTGTGCCTTCCACCTGAATCTACTGAGGCAAGGCCACTAGGGGAAATCTGAGATAGGAATTTTCCCATAGATTCTGTGTGAGCCTAGAGTTTAAGCCTCATGGCCTCACAAGGCAAATTAGTGGAATTCTTGGCAGTTAGACTGCAACAAGAAACAAGAGCATATGATTTGAGAAACTATACATGTTATTTCTTTGAAACAGAAAGAAAAAAAATACACCCTGCAGAGATTGGCTGCAACTCATATGGGGGTTTCTGAGCACAATGATTCTGTAGAGCCTAGGCCTCTTCATCTTCTGTAAGGGATATTTGCATTTACATAGGAAAAAAAGAGATGTTTCAATTAACCATCTCATAAGAGCCTGGCAAATTAACTGCAATGCTATTTCATTAATTACATAGAAAGACAAAACACCAAAGTGAAATATTCATGTCCGAGTGCCAGAGAATTCCTTCTTTTGTAGAATTCATGACTTTGCAGTTTGCTAGGCATGAACCAAAAGAAGGAGATTTGAATGATTTTGAGGCCCTGGGATGTGACAACTAGTACACCACCACAGGGAGGAAATGAGAACAGACATGCCCTTTGGCAAATGACCTGGTGAGGACCAGGTACCACCCCACTTTAGTCCCTAAATGTGGTGCAGAATCAGTCTTCTGACTAGCTATCTGGACATAGTGAGTGTGGAAAGTCACCCATAGATCTTCACTCTGTTTTGGCTTTGCTTTTTGCCATTTGTTCTCCTAGTCCCTTGTGGCTACTTCATGTCGATTCAATCTTAATTTTGTACACTTACAAGACCATTGAATGGGACTCTTAAGCAGCCTGGTCCTATTGACTAATACAAGTCTCTTTGTGTAATTTTTTTTTTACAAATAGGACTAGTTAATCCATTCTCTGTAGTCCCATTGGCTTTTTAAAAAACCTAATCTGTATACTTAACAAGCACACACTTTAGCAAAATACAGAGTAACAAATATAATAGCTGCTTAAGGCAAATATAATACTTGCTTTTATGCTAAATTTGTGTTCAGATTATTCATGCACTTCATTCTCAATATCTCACCCAAAACACAGATGAAACAACGTCATGTGGAGGTTGGACCTGCACTTCATTTATGTGTAGACATCTAGCACATGTATCTAAGGTCACAAAAAATGGTATCCACAGCCTCCCTGGTGTCCCCCATCATCCCATGAGTCACGTTGTCATCAGTTGTCATTTGTCATGTGAGCTCTGTTGATGTGATCTGTCTTCTTTAGTTTTATAGGTTATGTTTTTCATAACTTTATCATAACTTTAGGGAAAAAGACAAAACCAAGGAGAGCAGAAGTACAGAGGGCCTACTTAGGATTATAGCAATAACCACTGCTGGAACAAGAAACAATTTTCCCCAAAGTGTTTATATTTAAGATAAAAATAACAATAGCAATAATAGTATTAGTATCCATATGAATTTTCAAACACAGAGATAAGCTACTCCTAAGACATGACCTACATATTCATATTTCAATGTACAGAAGAGACTATCATATGGAAGAAAGCCAAAGACACAGCTATTGCAAAGTAACAATTTACCAAACATAGTTTTAGTTGTAATATTTTTTTGTGTGTTATGAGTTCCAAGCCTCAAATACCTGAGATATTAGGCATTACTCTCTGGTCTGCTCTTAGAATCTTCCCTCTCGCCGGGCAGTGGTGGCGCACGCCTTTAATCCCAGCACTTGGGAGGCAGAGGCAGGCAGCTCTTTGTGAGTTTGAGGCCAGCCTGGTCTACAAAGTGAGTCCAGGACAGCCAGGGCTACACAGAGAAACCCTGTCTCGAAAAACCAAAAAAAAAAAAAAAAAAAAAGAATCTTCTCTCTCCAATATCCAAGCTATATTATGCTGACTCCTAAATTGTCTCTAGCTAAACCCTCTCCTTGGAGCTTCAGAGTCTCATGTGAAATTGTACACCTGGATCCTAACTGTTCTAGTTTCGTTTCGGTTGCTGTAATAAAATATCTTCACAAAAAGCAACCTAGGGGACAAAAGGGTTTACTTCAACTTAGAATTCCAGCAGAGTCTATCATTGTGAGGAAGTCAAGGAAGTAACTTAAAACAGCTAGCCACAGTCAAAATCAGGGACATAAGCATGCATATTTGCCTGCCTGCATGCTTCCCCTTAGCTAGTCTTCTCTACTCTCATACAAGTCAGGACGCCCTGCCTAGGGGATGGTGCTGTCCACAGTGGGTTGGATTGTCCCACATCAATTAAGTGCTTTTAAAATCTCTCTAGGAGCTAGGAAGATGGTTTAGTGGTTTAAAGCACTGGCTTCCCTTCCAGAAGACTCCAATTTGACTCCCACCACCCACATGGCAGCTACCAACCATCTGTAACTATAGTTCCAGGGAATTCAAATCCCTCCTCTGGCCTCCATGGGCACAACATGGTCTGTGCATGTGGTGCATAGACATACATGCAGGCAAAACATTCAGACATATGAAATAAAATTGAATAACACCCCCCTTAGACATGCCTACAGACCAATCCAATATAGACAGTCCCTGACTGAGACTGTCTTCTCAGGCTAGCCTAGGTTGTGTTCAACTGACAATTAACGCTAACTCCCACAGTAGGGCAACATATCCAAAACGGGTCTCATTGATTTGTCCTTAAAAGTCTTCCTTCTGTGTGACACAGGGCATCATTAGTTACTTTTGTAGCTATGATCAAATACTATGACCAAGGCAATTATAGAAGAAAGGGTTTATTTGCATTTATGCTTCCAGAGGGAGAGTTCATAACGAGGGGGAGGCATGACAGCAGGCAGCTAGAGCAGAAACCTTAAAAATTACCTCTTCGATAGCAAGCACATGCCAGAAAGAACAAACCACAAGTAGGGTAAGGATATGAACCCTCAAAGCCCACTCCCACACTTCCTACAACAAGGTTCTACCTACTAAAGTTTCCACAACTCCTCCCCAAACAGCACCACCAACCAGGGATAAAGTGTGACCACCATAGCCATCACCAAGTCAAAGGCTGAAAGTGATCCTTCACTTTTCCCAGGCCTAAATAGCCACAAAGTTTCTTTCCAGTGCCCCCCTTTCTGACTTACTGAAAGAATCAGTTGTCTATTTTCCTGTTTCCCATCTCACCCTGGGAAACCCTGCCTGTAAACTGGAATTCTGCAGTTTTTGTCCTCTGATCTTTAGCAATGATGCCCATTCACTGGGTGGAAACGCTAGGCTGGGAGGAGTGAGCTCAGTTGCCCTGAAAGGAACCAAGTGCAAGGTGATCTTTTTTTCCCAATATTTGGGTGGAACAAATGGAGTTTTGCAAACTACAGTCATCTTGAATTATGCTGCTTTATTAGAAAAAGCAAAAGATATGAACATGTCCATAGTCAAAGGAGGGGGCTAGAAGCCAAAAAAAAAAAAAAAAAAAAAAGCCAGGTAAGGGTACATGATGTGGACTCGTGAAGGCAGGCTCATCCCAGGGCTTTGTTGGTCAACTCATCTAGCGAGCCCTTGGTTCACTGAGAAACAGTCTCAGAAAAGTAAGTGGGAGAAACTAAGGAAGACACATACACACACACACACACACACACACACACACACACACACACACACACA
>CAJQZJ010032188.1:21422343-21503113 GCA_907164525.1 Lophiomys imhausi | reverse complement strand
TCACTGAGGAGGGTCTCCGTTAGAGAGGGGTCACTGAGGAGGGTCTCTGTTAGAGAGATATCGAATGGCTCCACTCCCCAAAGAGAAGTATGGGGTCCCATCCTGGCTTCTTGTGGCAAGTCTTCAGGGAAAGTAGGAGATTTTTGAATGAGCTGTGGACATAGTGTTAGAATCTCCTTGCCACACCCACACTAGGGATCAGGTAAGGGGTGGCAGATCCTCTCCCTGGCAACCCAATCCCACAGAGGTGCCTCTGCTATGAAAAGGTATGATTTAATAGGAAAGCTGATGCAGCAGCAGTAAGGCTAAAGACGCATACGGCTTGTAGGGCAAAACCTATGTGAGTATCTTTCAGGCCAGATATGGATCTCCCCCAGGAGTATGTTAGTATTGAACCAACTCAGTTGTCCCCAAGAAGAATGCCCACAGAACAGACATTGAAGGTGTGGCTGGATTTCCAAGGCCTGAGGAAGAATCATGTAGAAAGCAGGTTGGTTGATATTTGTTGAAGGAAGGGGAATGATTGACCAGTCACAGGGACGGGGGCGCCTCTAAGAGTGAAAGCACTTGGCCCTTGTACACCTTGAGTACCTTTCAAGCTAAGAGACCACGTGGACTTATCAAAGTGAGCCTTGTGGCTTGACCCCCCTCTCCCTGGACTCCTCCCTGGAGATGTAGAAGTTCGGGTACCAAGATGTAGGAAAAGGAGATGATCTGGTGGAAAAATAGAGGAGAAAAATGACCATGACCCTTCCTGCCTATAGCATATACACAAAGCTGGAGCAGAAGTGAAACCCCAGCCTCACATCAAATCTGGTTTTGATGGCCAAATTAAAATTCTTTATATCACCGAGGAGTACAGAAAACTCACCAAACCTCGTGATGTTTTCAGCTAGTCACTGAGGAAAATCAGTCTCACAGTCTGAGGCAAGACCAGTGAATTTATGACAGGATTGGATTCTTAGTCAATGTTCAAAGTTCACATGTGACCGTTTCATCATTAATGGTTATAAGTATCAGTTTGAAATAGTTATATGATATAAATTATTAGGGAATTTACTGGCTCATAAAACTGGAAAGTCTAAGGGGAAAGCAGCTTCTAGGAACTCACCCGAAGCTGTCAGTTTACCATTTATCTTCCCATGGAAATGGGCTTTATTTGTGCAGAGGGCACAGCCCAGGCAGGAAGCATCCCAGCTGCACTCCAAAAGGGAGATCGTTCAATTTCATCTTCTATGTGTAAAATCCCACAATAATAGCCTGCATTGGGTCATGTAGTAACAAATCCACAACCCAAGGGACAGGGAACTTGATTGGCCAGCTCCCCAGAGCCTGCACGGAAAAGCTAGGATTAACTGAATGATGGAGCAAGCTCATCCGACCGAACGACACCCACATTCGTTATCCACATTGTGCAGCACAAGAAACTGACGTTCCCTGATGTCAACTGAACATTCTTCCTATGTGACAGAAGGCATTGATGGTTACAGTAATTAATATCTCCATACTTGGGACCCTGGCTTTCTCTCTCTCTCTCTCTCTCTCTCTCTCTCTCTCTCTCTCTTTCTCTCTATTGGAGGGAGATGAGTTCCCCTCCACTGAAGATCTGCTTATCAAAATTTTGTACATTTGTCAAAGCTCATCTCAAATATCACCTCCTCCATGAAGCTGCACATGATTCCCCAAAATGGACATGACTTGATTCTTGACTGACAGTTGCTGTCAGCGTTGGCTCCACAGCACAGTCATCCGGGCAACTGGTTCAAACCCTGCTCCTCCATTCAATCCTCCCTGACCTCAAAAGGTCAAGAACTCTCCTCTTTTTTCTGTAATAATTAGAACTTTTAAAGCTCATAACTTCTGCATTAGCCTCTTCTTTGACAATGAAATTAATGCCCATACAACACCCCATGGCTTTACATCTGGTACACTAGGAAATCCAATTTTATTGAATAAGGTAGCAAATCTCTTTATATGATGTAGTATTTTAACAATAAGATCATAACTTTCTAAAATCTCTCTCTTTAAGACAGTCTTAATTTCCCTCCCAGTGACTGTAAGTAGAAACTAGCAGTGATTTGCTTCAAATGATTTGAATGGAAGTTTCTGTAGCAATATGCAACTTTGGATGCAAGGTATTCATAGCTCTGTGATCTCTTGTCACTTGCTCCTGAAATGCCCATTCTGGATGAAATGACTCGTAGCCACCACGTCTGAGAACACTCAAAAAGCCTAGGGAGCACTCACATGGGAAAAACCACATGGGTGAGTATCTCCCAGGCACACCCTCCAGTTCCAGTCCAAGCCTTTGGATGACAGCAGCCCTGTGACAGCTTGACCATAATGAATGGAGACATGCTAATCCAGGACCTCTCATTTAAACTGCTTCAAAATGCTTGATCCACATAAACTAAGACAATCAGTATTTATGATTTGTGTGTGTTTATAATTTTTAAGTTAGTATACAAGATATTAGATATCATATGACATTTCTGAACAAAGTGTATTTTAGTAGTTCCCCTCCTCCACCTTCCCAATCCTCACATCCCCTCTCTCAGTCTCCTCTTGTGAACCTCATTTCTTTTTCACTTTCATGTCACATATACGTTCCTCCCCACATCCTTCCTCAACAATTTTTTTTTAATCCACTCTTAGTCTCCATTATGTTGGGCCATAATTTGCTTCACAGTAATAGGAAACTAAGACACGCTTTCACACATAAAAACTTAGAATTTTTTCTTTTTTTAAACTTATTTATTTATTAAATCAGGTTACATCTCCATCACAGTGTCCTCTTTCTACCCCTCCCATCCTCTACCCCCTATCCCTTCCATCCCACTCTTCTGGAGTGGAGTACCCCTACATAATAGTCCCCCACCCCAGTTCAGCAGTCGTATGAGGGCCAAGAGCCACCTCATACACTGGGGTCCTACAAGGCAGCACCACTAGGGAAAAGTGTCTCATTGACAGGAAAATAAAAGTCTATGTTCATGTTCCCTTTGGTGCATTGGTTGTAGTATAGTTATCCTGTACTGTATGGCTAAACTCCGACTATAAGTGAATAGATGCCATGTGCATCCTTCTGAGTCTGGGTTAAACTTAGAATTTTTAAAGAGGTATCTTAACCTGGATTCCTTAGGAGACAGATTGTGAGGAAAATCAATGTGCTGGTGTGTCTGTATGAAGCATATTCCAGGGAAGCAGGGGTGATGGAAAGGAGGGAGAGCAAATCCTAGAGCAGAATATATTTCTGAGCCGGACCCCTTGTGACCTCAATTGCAGTTGAATGTTTTATCATATGGGACTGATTCTGAAAGGCATCTCAGGTTAATTTGCTCAGGGGAAGGAACTGAAAAGAATTTGTTCACCAACTCCATTCTTAAAAGTTAAGGGCCCTTAGCAGTACATTAACTCTTTACAGTTTCTGGGTATGTTTGCATGATTGTGTTCGTCAGCTTCTTGTCACTATAAGAAATATATGAGATAATAAAGCAAAAAGGTTTATTTGGCTTGTGGATATGGCCAGGAAATAAAGGAGAGAAGAGACTGTAGTATCATGACATTCTTCAAGGGCACGGCCCCAATGGCCTAAAGACATTCTAACAGGTCCTGTCTCTAAAGATCACCCAGCCTCCCAGTAGAGCCATTCTTGGGACCAAGGTTTTGTTTTGTTCTTTTTTGTTTGTTTGTCTTTAACATGATTTTTAATTGAATCTTTGGGAATTTCACATCATGAACCCAAATCCCACTCATTCCCCAGTCCTGCCATATCTGCTGTCCACACTTGTAATCTCCCCCTAAAAAGAAAATAAAAAATAAAAGTAAAGATTAGAAAAGAAAAACAAAACAAAACAAAAACCACCCAAAACTATCTAGCTGACCCCTCTGGACAATGATCTACTTCTCTATCAACCACAGTCTTCTGTGCATGTACCATGACTCCTCTCTTCTGCCTTTCCCACATTACTAGCACATATTCATTTATTGTAGTGGCACTGGAAGTTGCTGTGTGTCACACAGTATATCCTTTTGCCCAAACAACTTTTACTTGCAAATGCTCATTCTAATGAGTCATTAGTCTAGTTCAAGGCCCCAGGCTTCTGCTATACCATCAGTACTGGACCCTCATAGAAACTCTCAGATATCCTGTTGTTGCTCTGGGTTGTGGAGATCCTGCGGCTATGGACCCCACAGGACCAGCAATTATAGATGAGTAAGATGTTGGTGTGAGTTGACTTAAAGCCCTGGATCCAGACTTGGATGGTTGCTGAGCTGGTCAGCCTGCCAGCTCTCCGATGTCCATGCCACTAGGGCCAGTTCTCCCACACAGCCCCAGATAGAGGTGGGATCAGCTCTCTTGCACCCACACCATCAGGGCAAGCTTTCCTGATTCTTCACCACCAGGAACAGCTCTCCTCTGTTGTCCAAGTGAGGGTCAAAGCCAGCTCTCCTGTGCCCACCTCACTGCTGGTGCCACTACGCAGTGACTGGTGAAGGGTGAAAACAGCTCAGTGCAACCCTCAGACACCAGCATGGCTTCAGTCTGCAGTACAGATTGCAGGCTCCACATAGCCTTTGTTGGTAACATGTGTCATGGACATCAACATAGATTCTGTCTGACTGCAGTAGGACCATGGACCAAGACATGACCCTCGGTGGCAGCATGGGTCCCCAACACCACCATGGCCTCAGGTGTCAGCACAGGCCTCTCACATAAGGCTGTTCCTCACCTCTGTCAAGTCTCCAGTTCCACCTCTCTTCATAGCACATGAATTGCTTCTCTTCTCTCTCATCTCTCCACCACATACTTGCTCACTTCTGCCATGCCAGATAGGAGAGCCTGGGACCAAGTTATAAACATAGACATTTGGGATCATTTAAGATCCCCATACAGGGCCCAAGTCATATCCCTCAGAATAAACAGAATAAAAAGAAGCTCCAAGGAATCTTACCACTATGGTAAGTAGGGGACACTGCTGGGCTCACTTGGGCTCAGTTGTAGTTCCCATAAAACTGGTTATCAAAGAGTGCCTGGTACAAAACAAATATGAAGGCTGTGATGGACAGGACTGAGAGGTTCTGGAGTGGTACAGTGAGGCATCCAGCAGACAAGTGTGGATGGAGTGGCATGTCTACTGCAAGTATTCTCATAACTTGGAAAAAGATAAGATCAGAAGTACACTTGGCCAGGAGTATCTATGCTCAGCCAAACTCCAATCAAAGAGACCCAGATATAACCTCAAGGATTGTACCAAGTAAACACAGATGCTTAAGTAGTAGAATTATTTCCTATCTAAAGAAGCCAATGTTAAGAGAACTGAAAGGTCTTGAGGAGGTGATTATGGGATGGAAGTCCACCAAGAAGGGAGAAGGCAGTGGCTCCCAACCAGGTCCAGGTGGAAGAAGGGTACCATGACCTGCATGTGCTCGTGTGTGTGTGTGTGTGTGTGTGTGTGTGTGTGTGTGTGTGTGTGTGTGCAATGAGGCAAGCACACACAGAATGAAGTTGACTCTCCGTCCCACAAAGCTCAGTGCACCAGGCATTATGAATTCACACAGCCCAGTCCTCACCTTTTGTCCATGCTCCCCAGATAAGTTCTTTTTTGTTGTCATCTTCCCAGATAAGCTTCCCAAAGTAAGACAGTATTTTAATGCACACAGAAGAGGATCAAATTCACATGACAATTCCAGTTGGTATGAATCTTTCATCCCAACCGGAGAGTAAATACCCATCACTCGTTTATCTGACTAACTGCTTATGCTTTCCTTTGGTCATGTCCCAGATGGCCAACCAGCCTTCTACCATGAGACTCAACTCATCTTCTCTCCTTTTTTCCAAGCCACATAGAGGCTTCTAAACAAGCACCAGAGAAGAAGGCAAGGTTTAGTCTGAACTGCATGTCCAGACATGCACAAGCTGTGTGACTTGTAGAGGACAGAGTCCCAGAAGTAAAAATCTTCCAAGAGATTCCACTCCAGATGTGCACTGGAATCTCCAGAATCTCTGGAGACTTTTTGCAAAGTCATTTGTGTCTGAGCCCCATTCTGGTCTTCTGATCTGAACTCCTAAGCTTAAACATCTCTGTGCAAATAGTATACACCCTGGATTTACAACTCCTTCCTCCTGTCTTATGATTAAAAGGGTTTCTGTCTAGAAATTAACTGACTATTTAAAGATAAGCTGCTTTTTAAAAATTAATGCTTGGAATAATATATAATGTTTCTGCTGATTTGTGATCTGGCATCCCTTGGGCGTTTGAAATTTAACTAAAAATTCCCAAGCCTATTGTTACACACCAGAAGACCTCAAGACAAGCAGTAACCATAGGTTGACTCTTTTCAGCTACAAAGCTACAGGTGAGCCTGGAGGAGGGATGGCTGCCGGGCATCTCAGCACACAAAGCTGGTTTGACTTTCTCTCTCTGCTACTGACTCACGGAAGCTGCCGTATGACAAGAGGTCCCAGTAGAGAGGACACTATGAACAACACGTGACTTACAATTTTCACATTTCAGAAAGACCTAAAAATGGTAATGCAGACTATCAAAACCACACATCTACCCACTGTACACACTTGCTTTCTATTGCTAATGTCACCTGTATGTCACCTAGTAGTGACGTACACTGTTCACTCTCAAAATTCCTTAGGTAACAAATGTCCCATGGGGTCACCTTCTCCATCAGCTGACTCAGAATCACAGAATTCTAGAAGAGTAAAGCTGACAGAATTCTTCCTAGGAACAATATAAGTGTTGGCATTTCTGGAGGGCTTACCATGGCTCAGCCACTTCATATATATTATTTCACTTAATCATCACGCTCACTCTGTCGTGGAGGTTTTGCAATTTTCATAGCTTAGATGAAAAAAAAATCCAAACCAAGGCTTGAAAAAGAGACAAGATCCATTCAAGGTTACATGCCAAACAACCCAGATCCACAATATCTAAAGCTGTGTTTCTCAATGGGAGGAATGTGTACAAGGTAGTTTACCAAGAATCATGAGAAAACTCATGATTTAAGACAGCCTATCACACTCACTTCAGCAGCACAAATACTAAATGGGAACAATGCAGAGAAGCTTAGCATAGCCCTGCACAATGATAATACAAATTCATGAAGTGTTCCATATTTTTAATATTTCTTTACATATAAAATAAAATAAATAGCATGTCTTCTGAAGTGAAGGTCTTATTCAAGGGCAAATAATTTAAAACCATTTCTACTAAGTAAGCATGAATGCATTACAAAACAGCACAAATTGTGTCTAAATTTGAAGACAATATATCAAGCTTTAAGAGAAATATTCATATAGAAAGCTACTTCTGGTTTGCCTCTGGGTCCGGAGGGCTCTGCTATAGTCCTCTGGCATAGGGAAGATGCTGGTAGGAAGGTTTGAAAGCCTGGCCAGAGGCCTTCTGTTTCTGCCTAAATGGAATTTAAGAATGGACCTGCTAGTGAAGGAAGGGGAAATAACACATCCTAGGTCATTACATTTTGTGAAGAGGTTTCAGTGCCCATCATTGAAGAATATAAATCATTTAATGCCAAGGGTTGCCAAGCCCTGTTCTGCCTGACAAACCCTCTTGTTTGCTAATCTTTCAAGAGATAATCACCTGTCACTGGATGAGTGAGCCAGAGGCAAACTTTCCCTATTCTTAACTCTTACTCTGTGCCACTTCTAGCCTTTCCTACTCAGATTTTTCTTCTCCCATGGAAAGCCTTTTCCCCTGTGAAAACAGCCAGAATCATCCTTGAGGTGGTTATAATTGATGGACATTGAGTTCTACATTTGGCAGGACTGCCTATATAGTCCTCAAGGCTTGGCATCGCTCCTCAAAGTAATCACAGAACACTAAGGAAGACAAGCGGAAAGCGTACAACAAGCTTTCATTTCTGTTAAGACACTGTGTTGGCTAGTTTTATTTCTTCTTTTTTCTTTTTTGTCAACTTGACACAAGCTAGGGTCATCTTGGAAGAAGGAACCTCAATCGAGAAAATGTCTCTGTCATATTGGCAACTATGTGGGACACTTTTTAGATTAATGGTTGATCTGGAAGAGCCCAATCACTGTGGTAAGTGGCATTCCTGGGCAGGTGGTCCTGGAGAGTATAGGAAAGTAGAGTGAGCAAGCCAAGGGAGCAAGACACGTGCTCTTCCTTGGTCTCTGCTTCAGTTCCAGCCTTGAGTTCCCTCTGACTTTCCTTCACGATGTTGCAACAATGGACTGAATAAACCTTTTCCTCCTCGGTTGCTTTTGGTCATAGTGCTCATCACAGCCATAGAAATCTAGCTAAGACAGTTGTGCACAGTATGACCTGGAATCCTGACATCATGTGAAACCAAGAAACCCACCAAGCAGGCGGAGAAAGGTGCAGCCTGGTCCACTACGCAAGGAGACTGTGACCTGGAAGACGCAGGCAAAGCACAGCGTAGGAGCTCTCTCTCCAACTGACTGCACTGTGCCAGTTCCCCAGAAGTACCTGACCCTTATCAGTCTGAGAACTCATGTTCTCCTATCAGCCCACACTTTCCCCATATGGAGGCTTAGCAGGTGCATTAACATTGCTTGTCTGTGAGCACCACAAGAACATGTGTCTGTAGACAAAATGCCCAGCACACAGTAGGTGCTCTTTGAATGGTTTCTGACTGAAAATTAAGGATATGCTGTAACCCCTCAGAGGCCCCTTGGAGCACTGGGATACAGTTTCCTGGAAATTCTGCCAGGCTTGCAAGCCCTTAGCAACCAAGGGCAGCCTTTGAGATGGCTGAGGAGGGGGAAGGAACTCAGGCAAACAATCAAACACCTGCTATGTGCACTGAGAACCAGCAAGGGAACTGAAAAGGGTTTTATTGCAGAAACTCAGTATCCCAGGGGAGATTATTAGGAACACAGGAGCAATATAACAGATCACTTCAGTTCAGAGCTAGAATAAGGACAAATGCTAACACCAAACTGGGTGAGCAATGCCACTCCCTGCACACCGATCTTACACAAAGATGTCAAGAAGAAATTCACGGAACTTAAACACATATATGAGTAAGGTAATGGAGTCAACAAACATTTCATATATATAATTTTACTTCATTTTGTTCTGTTGGGGATGCTAATCAAACCTAAATTAATAGCTCTCGTGCTGGGAAGACACTGGAAGGACATGAAAGTGACTGTGAGGAGCTTAAAGTCAAGTGGAAGAGAACAAATACCATGTCTCAGTGTAGATAGGCATGTGACGGGTATGCCAGGATTTCTGTTTCAGCTGCAAGAGAGTGGACCTGGCTAACCTGACAGAGGGAATCTATTTCCCACACAATGAGCATGCTCAGGGCATTTCTGAAACCTGGGTGTAGGTTTATCCAGGGGATTGAACAATGTAACCATCATTTCACTATTCTCTAAGTCAAGTCTGGGCTGCCATTGCTTTCAGGGTCTGCATGACAGCCAGTCTCAGCTACTGGGTCCTGTCTTCCAAGGCTAAATTTAATCTGAAAGTAGTGGTTCTCTTTGACAATTTTTTTAAATACTTTATTTTTTTTCTTCAAGTTACATCTTAGTAACAAACCCCTCCCTATTCCCCCTTCCTATCCCGCCCTTCCACCCTCTTCCCCCCAGAAGTTTCCCCTTTCAGTCCAACAGATGGTTCCTTGTCTTATAACAGTAAGTATTATACAAAACTATAGATATAAATATGCCACATTTATGAGAGTTAAATGGCCCAGTATACCTTCCCAATGTCCAGTTTATACATATTTGGCCCCTGACTTTAACATTCTACTATCTAACCATCTCCATGAGTTTAAAGGTCTATATGTGACTCAACATTCATACTAACTTGCAACACACTTTTAAGAGTATCTTCTTAGATCTATAACACCCTCTTGATTCCTAAACAACTCAAAATTTAACTATGAGACTCTAGCTGTCTATTCTTCAACCACCTCAGAGACCTGAGAGGGATAAATATATTTGCTTATATAGGAAGTGCAGGGCCTGCAGCTTCCAAAACTAAGAAAGGACATATCAATGACTGCCTGGACAGTTCCCATTTTCTCTTTGACAATTTTTAACAAAATAACAACAACAACAACCAAGGTTTGATTATCATTGAGAGATAAGCATGTACCCACTCAAGAACCAATCATGCAGTCATAGGGTTGGAATCATTTGACTGGTAAGCTTAGATTGCACCCTCAGAACTGGTATAGGGTCAGCCCACCCAAACCACATGGCTTGGTAATTAAGTGTCACAAAGACAATCTGATAAATGCTTGAGATAGCTGCCATCACAAGGCAGATGGTTTCAGCACAGAATTCTACCAGAACTTCAAAGAAGAACTAATATCAATACTCCTTAAATTATTTCACAAAATAAAAACAGAAGAAATATTTACAATCTCATTCTATGAAGCCACAGTCAATCCTGCTACCCAAACCACACAAAGAAATAGAATTTCAGACCAATCTTCCTCATGAACATTGATGCAAAAATACTCAACAAAATGCTCACAATGAAATCTAAGAACACATCAAAAATATCATCCACCATGATCAAGTAGTTTTCATCCCAGGGATGCAGGGATGGTTCAACATATTAAAATCAATCAATGTAATTCAACATATAAACAAACTGAAAGAAACAAACCACATGATCATCTCACTAGATGCTGAAAAAGGCTTTGACAAAATGCAACACTCATTTATGATAAAAGTATTGGAGAGATCAAGGATACAAGGCCATATCTAAACATAATAAAATCAATATACAGCAAGCTGATAGCCAACATCAAATTAAATGGAGAGAAACTTAAAGCAATTCCACAAAAATCAAGGACAAGACAAGGGTGTACACTCTCCCCATATCTCTTCATTATAGTACTTGAAGTTCTAGCTAGAGCAATAATACAACTTAAGGAGACCAAGGGGATACAAATTGGAAAGGAAAAAGTCAAATTATCCCTATTTGCAGATGAATGATAGTATGCATAAGTTATTCCCAAAATTCTACCAGAGAACTTCTACAGCTAAAAAACACCTTCAGCAAAGTGGCTGGATGCAAGATCAACTCAAAAAAAAAAAAATCAGTAGTTCTCCTTTACACAAACAATAAACAGGCTGGGAAAGAAATTAGAGAAACAACACCCTTCACAATAGCCACAAACAATATAAAGTATCTTACTGTAACTCTAACCAAGCAAGTGAAAGACCTTAATGGCAAAAACTTCAAGTCTCTGAAAAAAGGAATTTAAGAATACATTGGAAGATGGAAAGATTTCCCATGTTCATGGATCGGTAGGATTAACATAGTAAAAATGGCCCTCTTACCAAAAGCAATCTACAGATTCGATGTAATTCTCATAAAAATCCTGACACAATTCTTTGTAGACCTTGAAAGAACAAGTCTCAATTTCATAAGCAAAAAACAAAAAGCCAGGATAGCAAAAACAGTCCTGTACAATAAAAGAATCTCTGCAAGTATCACCATCTGTGACTTCAAGCTGTACTCACAAAGCAATAGTAATAAAAACCACATGATATTGGCATAACAACAGGTTGATCAATGGAATTGAATCAAAGACACAGAAATCAACACATTTACAGAAACATGATTTTTGACAAAGATGCCAAAATGGTGCTGGTCTAAGTGGATATCTACATGTAGAAGAATGCAAATAGACCATATTCATCACCCTGCACAAAACTCAAGTCAAAGTGGATCAAAGACCTCAACATAAAACCAGATACACTAAATCTAATAGAAAAGAAAGTGGGAAAAGCCTTGAACTCATTGGCACAGGAGACAACTTCTTGAACAGAACACCAATAGCTCAGGCACTAAGATCAACAATTAATAAATGGGACATGAAAATGAAAAGCTTCTGTAAGGCAAAGGACACTTTCAATAGAACAAAATGACACCCCACAGATTGGGAAAATATCTTCACTAACCCCATGTCAGACTCAAGGCTAATATCCAAAATATATAAAGAACTCAAGAAATTAAACACCAAGAAACCAAATAATACAATGAAAAAAAATGGAGTACAGAGCTAAACCAAGAATTCACAAAAGAGGAATCTCTAATGGCCAAGAAACACTTAAGGACATCCTTGACATCACTAGTCATAAGAGAAATGCAAATCAAAATGACTCTGCAATTCTATCTCACACCTGTCACAATGGCAAAGGTCAAAAACTCAAGTGACTGCACATACTGGTGAGGATGTGGCAAAAGGGGAACACTTCTTTATTGCTGGTGGGAGTGCAAACTTGTACAACCACTTTGGAAATCAATCTGGTGCTTTCTAAGAAAATTGGGAATAGCTCTACCTCAAGACTCAGCTATACCTCTTCTGGGCATATACCCAAAGTATGTTTCTTTCCTTTTTTTTTTTTGAGACAGGGTTTCTCTATATAATAGCCCTGGCTGTACTGAAACTTGTTCTGTAGACCAGGCTGGCCTTGAACTCACAGAGATCCAACTGCCTCTGCCTCCCGAGTGCTGGGATTAAAGGCGTGCGCCACCACGCCTGGCTGCCCAAAGTATGTTTCACCAAAACCACAAAGACATTTCCTCAACTATGTTCATAACTGCTTTATTCATCATAGGCAGAAACTGGAAACAACCTAGATGTCTGTCAACAGAAGAATGGATAAAGAAATTGTGGTACATATACACAATAGAATACTACTCTGCTTTTAGAAACAAGGACATCATAAAATTTGCAGGCAAATGGTTGGAACCAGAAAAGATCATCCTGAGTGAGGTAACGCAGACCAGAAAAACACACATGGTATGTACTCACTTGTAAGTGGATATGAGCCAATCAGTATAGGATAACCATACCACATTCCACAGTCCCAAAGAAACTAAATGACAAGGAGGGTTCAAGGGATGATGCTTGGATCCCTCTAAGTAGGGGAAATAAAATAGACATTGGAAGTGATGGAAAGAGGGAACTGGACAGGAACACAGCATTACTGGCATCTGAGAAACTTTATCCAGCAGATAATGGAAACAGATGCAGAGACCCACAGCCAAACATTAGACGAAACTCAGGGAGTCTTGAGGATGACTTAGGGGAAGGTTCGAAGGAGCTGGAGGAGTCAAGGACACCACAAGAATACCTACATAGCCAATTAACTCAGACAGAGGGGGGTTCATAGAGACTGAACCACCAACCAAAGAACATGCATGGAATTGTCCTAGGCCCACTACACATATGAAGCTGATGGGATGCTTGGTCCTCCAGTGGATCCCCTAACAACTGGAGCAGGGATTATCTCTGGCTTGGTCTCTGTTGCCTCCCTCTGGACCCCATTTTCCTAGCAGAGCTGCCTTGTCTTGCCTCAGTGGAAGAGGAGGAACTTAGTCCTGATGTGATTTGATCTGCCAGAATCTGTTGGTACCAGGTGTGGGGTAGGGAGGGTATGGTAGAAGTGGGTGGGAGGATGGGGCTGGGAGGAGGGGAGGGAGAGGGATGGTGATTGGAATGTAATAAATTATTTTATTAATACATATTATTTTGTAAATTTTAATAGTAAATAATTAGTAAAAGTTATTAGTAAATAAATAAATTTAAAAAATAAATCCACACACTAAGTATCTGACAGAGTGCTCGATGTCACTGTGCATCTGATTGTTCCCTGGGAAACAGTGGAGCAGAGGTTAAGATAGAACGGGTTTCACATCATCACATTAGTGCTGACTGGAAGGAGCAGTGGCAGTTTCACAAAACCACGGTGGCTTCCCTGTGTCACCTCTTCATCAGAGACATGCTAGTTGTCTAGGGTCATTTCTGTTGAAAGATCAAAAGCTCAAATGACAGCACATGCTGGTGAGGGTGTGGAGAAAGGGGAACCCTCCTCCATTGCTGGTGAGAGTGCAGGCTTGTGCAACCACTATGGAGGTCAGTCTGGCGATATCTTAGAAAACTTGAAATAGCTTTGCCTCAGGACCCAGCCATACCACTTCTGGGTATACAGCCAAATGACTCCTCACAGAATCATAAGGAAGTTTCCTCATCTATGTTCATAGCAGCCTTATTTGTAATAGCTACAAACTGGAAACAACCCAGATGTCCCTCAACCGAAGAATGGATTTAAAAACTGTGGTACATCTACACAATGGAATATTACTCAGCTATCAGAAACAATGAAATTATGCAATTTGCATCCAAATGGATGGAGCTAGAAAAGCTCATCCTGAGTGAGCTAACCCAGACTCAGAAGGATGCACATGGCATCTATTCACTTATAATAGGATTTTAGTTATATAGTACAGGATATCTATACTACAACCAACACACCAAAGGGAACTTGGACATAGAATTTTTTTGTTTGTTTGTTTATTTTTTAGTTTTCTCTCCCTAGCATTGAGACACTTTTCACTGGTGGTACTGCCTTGTAGGCCCCCAGTGTATGAGAAGGCTCTTGACCCTCATATGACTTCTGAACTGGGGCGAGGGACTGTTATGTAGGGACACTCCACTCCAGAGGAGTGGGATGGAAGGGTTAGGGAGTAGAGGGTGGGAGGGTGGGACTGGGAAGGGGAGAAAGAGGACAATATGATGGAGATGTAACCTGAAGCAACAAATAAATAAATTTATTTATTAAAAAAAAGAAAAATCAGAACCCTAGTGTGAGTGACATTAGGCATAGTCAACCTCTATTCACAAAGCCTTGTCAAATGAGAAATGCCGTGAGCATGGGCTGTGAGATCAGGTGTCACTGCAACTAGAAGGCACCAGCTCGCCTGGCAGTGCCATCATGGGGCCTCTTCACATCTTCATCCGGACAACGACTGGAGCAAACTCATTGAACATGTTTCCATGCTATCGAGTAGCTCCAAGTAGAAATGGTTTCCACTCCATATTAGAAATTGGTATAAATTCTGAGCCATAGCTCATAATAAAAAACATGGACATTCTGTGGGACATCAGAGACTTTGGAAATTGTATGCCAATGTTTGAAAAAGATGTGGAAAAGTAGATTTTGTTTTCTTCAAAAAGTCCTGAGGCCCTGTGCCTTTTTCTTACAAAGAAATAAATGTGTCCTTTACTGGTGGCACCGACACCCTTTTCTTCTCAGCACCAAATGCATTCAGTCCACTATTCAGGATAAAGTAATTCTGCTGCTGCTTGGTTGCAAGGGCTCATGGGAACAAACATTTCTAAGGGCACTGGAGCTTTGTGGATGGAGCCACCCCCAACCTTGTTGCTATGGCTGTAGTGCACACCACTGCTCTCTCCTAACCTTCTGCAGCAGCCGAGGGTCAGCAACACTTTTTTATACTAATCGCCAGAATGCAAATTAAAGCAGGGGGCTTCCCACTTGTCAAGGTGCTTGTCATCAAAGTGAATGATGTGAATATGTACTATCGTGTTTTTAGAAATGTCTGTGCACCAATGCTTAGTGCACAGATGCCTAGTTTGGAGATAGATTCATTTTCTGTTACATCACTTGCCAAAAAATTATAAAGATGAATGAAGGTAGCACATTTGAGGTTAGTGACATCAACTGTTGTCCCGTGCTGTTCTCTGCATGCATCTTGGAGCACATATACCATTTTGTGTTAATTAACATTTGATGGCTACACTGTCTTTCCACCTTGTCAGTGCTGTTTCAGATCTGTATATCCAAATACTAAGCAGCCATTTCCAGAAGGCTGGTGGGAAGCCAATCCACAACATTCTCAACCTAACTCACACCCTTCTCTCTCTCTCTCTCTCTCTCTCTCTCTCTCTCTCTCTCTCAGAATCATTAATATTTGTCTCCCTTAACCTCACTTAACAAATTCTGCTGGTTAAACATGGCGGAACCCTTACCACTCTATGCTCCCTCCACTAACCACCAACCAGCCTCATCCAGTTCTTCAGACCTGAACTGTCCCCAGGTTGTAGGTCCACCTCTACCGTAGTAGCTGCCATATGTGATCTTTCTTTCTTTTTTCTTTATGTAATTTAAAGCATTTTATTTATTTTTTTTTATTTCTTCAAGTTACATCTCAATCGCAATCCCCTCCCTACTCCCCCCTCCAGTCCCATCCTCCCACCCAGTTCTGCCTCAACCCACCCATCCCCTTCCCTTTTTTTTAAGATTAAGGTATATCTTTTTACCCTCAACAGCTCCCCCTTTCAGTCCAACAAATGGCTCTTTCTCTTATAATAATAAATACAACACAAAACAACAGAGGTAATTAGGCCACAATTATGAGAGTTATATGGCTTAGCATACATTCCCAATGTCCAGTCCATATGTATATGGCACCTTACTTTAACATTCTACTATCTAACCATCTCCATGAGTTTAAAGTTCTATATCTAACTCAGCTTTCATACTAACTTGCATCACAATTTTAAAAACATCTTCTTTCTTTCTAAAACATGAATTTGACTTCGGTATCACCTCCTTCCAATGCTCTTAGCTCCTCTCGAGCTGACAGAATACAAAGTCTCTGAGCTCTGTTTTTTCTTTCCTAGGCAAGGAATCTCTTAGGTTCACCTATCTTTAGTCAGAATTAAAAAGCAAATTCCTTTTACTACATATGGTTGCCTTTGTTCTCCCCCCCTGAAATCATTCCCATATCATTCACCTAGTAAATTACTTTTTACTTTGTATCTCCCTCTCTCTCTCTCTCTCTATCTCTGTCTGTCTGTCTGTCTGTCTGTCTCTCTCTCTCTCTCTCTCTCTCTCTGTGTGTGTGTGTGTGTGTGTGTGTGTGTGTGTGTGTGTGTGTGTGTGTGTGCGCGAGTCATGCCATGGCACATATGGGGAGGTCAAAGGTCAGATGACATTTCTCTCCTTCTACCACTTGGGTCCCAGGAATCAAATCCAACTCCTCAAGCTTGCCAACAAGCACTTTCCTCATCTCACTAGCCCCAAGCCAGCATTTAAGTCCAGATGTCAAGCCAAGGTGATCAGCAGAAGTAGTGTGAATTTTGAGAGACCCTAGGCCATCCTGGATCATCTTAGCTGGGAGAATGTTAGTGGCTCACATGATAGATGACTATCTATTAAAAGAAAAAGAAAATCCAGGGCTATTGGGGTTACATAAGTTTACATATAAGTAAGAATTAAATCAGCTTTAAACTCAGTTCTTTACAACTAGGAATATTGATCCTTACCTTTGTATTGGTTGAACCGTGTCATATCAGAGCTCAAGGTGAGAAGTTAGATCTATTCTTCACAAAGACCAAGTGCTCTGCATTACACACCAAAGTCCACAGAACCCGTTTTTGTCTCCTTAAGCAACATATATAAGGCTCCCACAATTTCTCCTTGTTTTATTTTTAGAAATTATTATCATTCCCTTTCCCATGAAAAATTACCACCGAGGTATTGTTCATTTTTTCCCCTCAATGCAATTGAAGTTGTACATGGTGGGGAAGATTTTAATTAGTCCATCGCTAACAGGAACTGTACGTGCTCCCTGCAGGAGGAGCCTAATAAATTACCCATGGTAATATCCATCCAGGCTTTGTGTGGAAAAATGCTCATTAGTCTGCTCCAGCAGCCTGCAGCTTCCCATGAAAGGGTTCAGAAACCTGCTGTGGGAGTGTATAGCTCAAGCTGCTTGGAACAGAACTTCCAGGGCAGAGAAAGCAAACAGGCTTGGGTGTGAGGGTCCAAGCTGGGGAAAAAAGAACTCTGGGAACCTCCACATTGCCTCCTCCTGCCCACTCCACCTTCCTGGTGATGAAGTTCTTCTCCACCCCCAAAGATATCAACTTTCAGATCACCCCAGTGCCCCACCTTGTTCCTCTAAGTGTGGAGACATCAAATGTTTAGAAAATGGTTGTCACAAACAAGTAAGAAAATATTTGTGCTACTCTACGTAGATGGACAGACCGAGATAAGGTAGATGGGTACAGACTATAGTTATGTAAGGCAGGGGTTGTGAGGCTGTGAAGACAATCCTGCCTACGGAGCACAGTGCGGGGTGTGTCAAGTCACTGAAAGTAAAGGGAAAAGGCCCTCAAAGTCACACTTTTATGACAAGGGGGCCCCGATTTGCTTCCGGAGAAGCAGTTCCACGGACTTCCGTTCTGTTAGCTGAACCGACGAAGCTTGATCAGTAAATTCAGATGACTGCTGACGTAGAAATGTCCTGCCAAATCAATGCTGAGAATTTGAAACAGAGGAGAGAATCTGACAAGAGGATGAGCCACTAACGTCAGGCTTTTCTGGCTAGGAAGAAAAGGGAAGAGAACACACACCCCAGCAAACAGCCTATGGGGGTTTTCAAAGTTATTTGCCGGAGGACATCCATAAAGTCCTCCATCCAGCTGCTCTAGAAAACTGTCTCCCTGAAGCAAACCTGAGACAAGGATTTGTGTGCAAGAAGTTTGTTACAGAAACCCTCGCTCCCAAGGGACGTTGGTAGGAGAATGAGAGAAACCAAATTGAAACAAGGAAGGGAGACCAAGAGATCACAGGCAAAGTCCAGCCCGATCCTGTAGGATGGCCCTGGGGTTGCCACAGCCAGAGGCGAGGAGCAGGCTTTGGGGACTAAATTCCCAAGCTCTTCTGGTTCTCTGCTGTGGAGAAAGAGTGACTCGGGAGGAAGAAGAAGAGCTGTAGATGATGATGCCACAGGGACAGAAGCAGAACACAAAAAAGGGAGCAGGGAAACGTGAGGCACTGATACTGTCTCCCACGTGTGTCTTTAACAAACCTTATGAGCTCACTGATGCTTGGCTGAGAGTCGGTTCTTCCCAGTAAGGACACAAACGCTCGCAAGTGAGCAAAATCTAGACGAGAGCAAAAACAGAGCCTGTTTGAGAACAAAGCACCTGACATCTGGGTCCACACTCTGGGAAGCTCATGTGTTCATGTTTCAGATCATTTCCACTAATATCTAGGTTCTTCTTCGGAGCGAGCAATCCAGCTCTCTTCTTAGCTTTACTCGGCCTCCTGCCTAGTACTCCTCGTCCACGTCTATGTTTCCTTGCCCCGTGGTCATCAATGAAGCTTTAACATGCACCAGGGTGCCATCTAATCCCCACAAGTCTGTGCCTTCAGTGCTGGTTGACTTATTTCTTGAGTGAGGAAGCTGTGATTTAAGGAGGTACATCCAAGTTCTCCAACTAAAGGCTTCTGCCAGCATGTGGACTGAGAGCTGGTGACTCCTGACTGCGCCAAACCTGCCAAGTGACCATCCCTCTCTCTAGAGTTCTTTCCCCAGTCAGGGCGCCTATGCTTCCCCCTCTGCCAAGCTCTGTTCAAATACCATGCCTTGTTCCAACCCTTTCAAACTGGCTAGAGTTCTTGGAAAGAAAAGATAGTAATACAACATCCAGGGAAGAAGAGCTATTGGTGTTGGCAGTTGGGAAGGATATTGGGGTAGCTTGCATGTTTGAAGGGATTGCCTCTAGAATTGGTGTTTAACTTTTATATTTCCTTACTTAATATCTCTCTTTCCCCTCCCCCCACCACAATCCATGAAGAATTCTGTTCAGGCATATTTGGGTCATATGCTTACACCTGTCCTGGCCACAGAGTTTAAGGAACTGATACTGTGATCCGTCAGTCCAAAAAACTACAATTGTTCTTCGAAGACTGGGATAGAAGAAAAAAACCTTCTGGGTGTTTCAGAGCCTAGTGCCCACGATCCCATTACAGCATCTGTGAGGACCCAGGCAGAGTTCCGCTACATTTTTTGGGACATAAATAACTATTTATGATGCTCACATGTCCTTTGGGTCAAGCATCTGGCCACAGTGGTTATGGATTCGCCTCTGCTCCACATAGCACTGAAGCCTGAGATGAAAGATTCTAAGCTAGGGTCAGCCTCAGCAGCAAGGCTCATCCACCGAGTGTCTGGCTGCTGGTGCTTGCTGTCTGCCAGGGGACTCGGTTCCTCTTCAAGCTGCCCCACCTTGTGAGATGGCCTGAGTTTTTCCTCGCACAAGGTAGCTCAGTTCCCAAGATGAATATCAGAAGAGAGAGCTAGAGATCAAGATTCAAGGTGAGGTCAAAACATTGAGAGGTAAGGGGATGGAAGAAAGGGAGGAAATAGGGAGAAAGGAGAGGAAGAGAGGAGACCCAGAAAAGGAAGGAATGGTACTGCTTTTCTAACCTAGTTTCAAAAAAAAGTATCATTTTCTATTTGCTTGAGCCTCACAAACCTCTCAAGTTCAAGGGGAGGGGACACATACACCCTGGAGAATGGTAGATATTTCTCGAAGAGAATAAGAGATCTGAGATACTGCTGTTGACATTTTCAGAGAGCGCAGATTTGTCCCATATTTTTTTTCCAGTAAATTTTCTTTGTGGACATGTTTTCATAGCTTCCCTGAGTCATTTTTGCAGTGAGATGTTTATCTCTGTACTCCATGAGTCATTGTGAATGCTGTGAAATGTTTACCTCTTTGTTTCTATGCAGCAGCTTGTATAGAATCTGACACAATAGATGTTCAATATGCATTGATTGGTGAAATTAAGCATCACGATTTTTTCTACCTACTAGTCACGTGACTGAGAAGAAGTCTATAACATGTCAGAGATTCTGAAAGTTCACAACTGAGGAAGCTGAAATAAAATTTCTGGTTTCTAAATAGTCTGGATTAACAGAAAATTATAAACAACTTTCTTCACATTACACCTAATCCAGAATTGCAGTATGTAAAACAGGTTCTTGAGAAAATGACTACACTGTGGTTGAAGGTGTGTGACTGAAGAGCTGTTCATGTCCTGCCTCCTCCTCTAGGGACAGTGTCTTTGAGCTGGCAGCCACTTGTCACCTCAACTTTGTCCAGAATCTCTACTAACAATATAACCCACTTCTCTGAGGAACTGCCAACATCCTTCTCTCTCTCTCTCTCCTTCCCTCTGTCCTTCTCTTCCCCCCCCCCCCACTTCAAGTCTGCTGATCACACACAATGCTGATTCCAACCCTTAGCTGTTAGAGACAGAATGTGACCCATCTGGACAGGTGACATCACCATGATTGGCTTAGGAATGAGCTCACAACTCATTCAAGGCCCCGAAAGACTCAGCCCTAGGACTTTTAACTGACACTATCAGAAGGAAAGAAGGTTTGATTCTGAGTTTTCTTCGATGTTAGAATAAAAAACTAAGTTGTTCTGTGGGGTAGAGGGTGGCTTAATAACTTGAACATCTGGAATCACCATCCCTCCCCCCGTGTGTGTGTGTTTGTGTTTGTGTCTGTGTATGTCTGTGTGTGTGTTTGTGTTCATGTGTGTGTCTGTGTTTCTGTGTGTCTGTGTTTCTGTGTGTCTGTGTCTGTCTGTGTGTGTGTGTCTGTGTCTGTCTGTGTGTGTCTGTGTGTGTTTGTCTGTGTGTATGTTTGTGTGTGTGTATGTGTGTGTGTGAGAGAGAGAGAGAGACAGACAGACAGACAGACAGACAGACAGACAGACAGACAGACAGACAGAGACAGAGACATCTGGAGTCTAGAGATTGATGATGAACGACTAACCCAAACACTTATTTTCAGAAGCAGGGTACCTTACTGTTTCTCCAGTTCCTCACTGAACCTGGAGCTCACCAATTAGACTAGAAACGCTGACTGGCAAGCCCCAGGGATCTTCCCCTCTCTGCCTCCACAGTGCTGGGATTATAGGCATGCACCACCATACCTGGCTTTTGTCATGGGTGCTCCACATCAAACTCAGGTCCTCATGCTTGAGCACTTTGTCAGCTGAGTCACCTCCCCAGCTCATGGAGCCAGACACTTCTGGTACTAATATTAATCTTTCTTTCTGGATCGTTTAAAACTTTTGGCTCTCTTAGATAGTTTATGCCACTTCTGACTGAAGTGTGGCCCAAAAACACTAACATAAAAGCTTCTGACAGGGCTTTCAAAACACAGCCTGAAAACCAGTACAATGGGGCAGGGTGTCTCTAAGACTCCTCAGGCTTGAAGAATGTCTGCAGTTGTGGGTCTCGCTATTTGGTGTGTGTAGCACAGTAGCATGGGAATGCATTAGTTTCTCAGAAATTACAAAATATCTGGCAGTCACAACAGAAGACAGCAGAAAAAACTACCTATGGGTACACACAAGGGTCACTAATACTGACATTTGCCTAAGATACCTGGAATCTCACTTAGTTGAGAGCACGGGCTGAGATTAGTAGAATTTGAAGCTTTTCATCATACATAAATTCCATAGGGGGAAAAAAAAACCATGTCTTCTAAATGCTTTTAGCAATGGAGAGAAATGAGCAGGGCATATAGTTGAATGCCTGTTTGACCAGAAGAAGAGGGAAAAATTGATCAAATGTGATCAGCTGATTGTGCTAGCTTCTGCCATGTCCTAAGTATAGTGTGTACAGGAGAATAACCCTCACCTGCATCCCAAACACACATTAGGAATTGAAAGTCGATCCAGATACTTGTTAGTGGTCCTAGTAGGACTCGGAGGCCTTTTCCTAACGTTCTAAAAGGGACGTTTGTATATTCTCATCAAGGAAACACATCAAAGCCAAGGGACTCATGCCCCTAAGTGCGTTGGCCTCGTAAGATCTGCTGTCTGCGGTGGAGACTTTTACTACAGCACCTCTGGGCCCGCAGCAATTCCGGTGCTGGGTCTGCCAGCCCGTCAAGCCTATGCTTAGCCTCAACCAGACGCCACCCTTCTTCATCATCCTGCTTCTCATTCAGGGAGATTACCTAATGGAGGAACTTTAATAGGAGCCCCTGCTCTTTTCCTGTGTTCTCCTGATGTCGCCTATGGTGCCTTTTCCTTTTGCAAATTGTGCTGGTGGCACAGCTGTATTTCTAGCTAAGCCACCACAGCTCTTGGGGTTTCCTTCCGCTCCTGCTGTTTCATCCGGCCTGGAGTCACATTACTACGTCAGCGTCATTTTCAAGAACACAAGCTGGTGCCGCCAGAAAACCGGGATTGTGATTTTTCCCACACAGAACAAAACAGTCTTCCAGGGCTAGCATTCTTAGAAATGTTTGAGTAGTCGGCAGAACACGGGCATCAAAACAAACAGCAGGAGGCAATAGTGAGGTTTAACTTCATGGGTCTTCTCACTCTGCTAAGGAGAACTCACAAGTAGGTATCAGTAAGTGCTGGATGAACAAGTGAATGCACAAATGTAAGTATAACATATAATAAGCAATTGCATTCCATTTTAGGGAATTCTTATAGAACTAAGAGAAAAAATGTTTAGTTATTTGTTGCCCCTGTAGTGATACAACTGGGGATTCATTAATAATTTCCTAAATATTAATTTATAGAGCTTTAGTTTATCCATCCTTAGAAATGAACATCAACATGGGAAAGAACCTTACCTGTAGAAATCCTCTTTGCCCTGAAGCCCTCCAAACTGTTTACCTGAGAGTTCCATGAAATATTAAGTAAGAAGCATATTTTTACATTTTTATATATTTACTTTATGTGCACAGGTGTTTTGCATTTTACCCAGGCACCAGGTGCATGCCTAGTTGCCTGTGGAGGCCGGAAGTAAGGTGCTAGATCCTCCGGAAATGAGGTTACAGCCGATCATGGGCAGCCATATGTGTACTTTCAACTACTGAACCATCCCCACAGGTATTTCTTTGAAGAAAGGAACTCCACGGCCAAACAAGTTTGAGGACCAACAAAAAGAATTGGATTATGACGTCTTTTCTGAAGACTTCTGGTAGTCCTCATTGGTAACTTGTCGTGGACCTCCAAGGGCAACATTGCTGCACTGCTTTGGAAGCAGAATCCCTTTGTAAAGTTTTTGTGTGTTTGTTTAGTTGTTTCGGTTTTTGTTTGTTTGTTTGTTTGTGTGTATGTGTGTTTACTTGCTTATTTGTTTTTTTTTTTAATTTTTTTCTCTGGTAGCTCTTCTGATGCAAACTTTTGGAAAGACTTTTCCATTTCTTTTCATTTCTCCTATGGATTCACTTAGCATTTGGGGGATCAATTCCCTTCTTCACACTATGGGCAACCCCGAGAGTATATGACAATGTGCCAGCTCTCCCTTCGTTATTTGGTGAAATAAGAATTTTAAGATACTGGCATGGTTTTTTTTGTTTTGTTTTGTTTTTTGTTTTTTTGTAACTGGCCAACATGATTTCTTCCAATCTTTAGTTGAACAAACAAAGATAGTGATGACATTCCCATCAAATGTCAAAACATATTATGAGGACAGCGACACTGGCTGGCATGTGATCAAATCAACAGAGTAATGGAACAGAATACCCAGAAGTTGACTGGGTATGTGCAGCCACCTGAAGTCAGTGAGGGAAAGGTGACTCATGCTGATATAAAATTGGGACATTGCCTAGCCATGGACACAAAGATAAAGTTGAATCCATGCTTAACATCTTATGCAATGTCATATATTTAATATAACTGCAGTCTCAGCATCCATTTTTAGGCCAGATTTAAGTTATCGGCAACCTGGTCCTACCCCATTACCTTTTAACTAATTAAATCTTCCTTGCCTGTGTAGGTGACTGTGATTCAGCCTACTTGTTCCTAATTCCCTGACCCCAACCATTCCACAGCAGCTGACCATGACAGAACTTAAAGATCAAAGCCAGTAAATAAATCCCCAATCCACAAACCCTGTGGGGAAGCATGAGGATTATTGCTTAGGCCCACAGCCTTTAATAAAGGAATGGCCCATAGGTCATCTCTCCCTCACCCTTTACCCACTGGTGAGCCCCTATCCAGGCTTCCTGATGACATCTTTGCCCACTAAGGCACTCCCCTATCTCCCCACTGACTTCCTGTCAGCACTTCTAACCACTCAGAGACATGTTAATGAAAAAAGTAGAGGGCAGGGTGAATGGGGAGGTGGCTCAGCAGTTATAAGAGTGCCCTGCTCTTGCAAAGGACAGGACTTCACTCCCCAGAACTCACATCAGGCAGCTCAAAAACACCTGTAACTCCAGATCCAGGGTCTTGACTCTTCTGGCCTCTTCTGGCACCAGCATTCAACTGCACATACCCTACTATACACACATATGTACACACACACACACACACACACACACACACACACACACACACACTTAATGAAAATAAATCTTTCTAATTTTTTTTCCATTTTATACCTTTGGTATCACCTCTTCATCATGTCCTACCTACCGCTCATCCAGACTTCACATTATAGCCCTCCTAGACCATGGCTTTCTCAGACACCCTTGAGAAGGATCTCAAAACTAGAAACCACTGTAACAATAGGAATCACAGCAACCAGAATAAGTTCCAATGGAGAAAAGACCTGAGTATCAAAACTTACATCATGAAAGAACTGAGAGAAATCATAGAAGGATGATTTCACAGCCTCAGAGTGGGAAAGGCTTACCTAGAAAGAACACCCGGAATTCAGAAATGAATCTGTGGCTCCAAACAGACCAAGACCAGCAGAAGCCAGCAAATGGGTAGTGATTACAACTCATATCATAGAGAATGGGTACATTCCCTGAATGATCTTCCACTGATAAACCAAAAATAATCATGTAATCAATTGAAAACAGAGCTAATGATGTGACCAGTCCACATATTAATTTTAAATTTATTTACTCTCTCACTTATTTGTTTATTTATAATTTATTTATTATGAATAGGGTCTCACTATATAACCCTAGCCAGCCTTCAATTCTATATACCAGGTTGACCTTAAATTCACAAAGATATGTCTGCCTCTTCCTCCTGAGTACTGGAATTAAAAGTATGCACCATCATACCAGGCAAAAGTGTTTCCTTTTTGTTTGTTTGTTTTTAATGTTTATTACTTCAAGTTACATCTCCACTAACATCCCCTCCCTTCCACCCTCTCCCCCTTCTCCCACCTATCCTACTTCTCCTGTGTGGGGTGCCCTACATATCAGCCCCCTTCAGTTCAGCAATCATATGAGGGCTAAGAGCTTACTCTTGCACTGGGGTCTTACATGATAGCTCCACTAGGGCAAAGTGTCCCACTAACAGGAAACAAAGTCTATGTTCCTGTGCCTTTCAGTCTGTTGGTTGTAGGATATATCCTGTACTATATGGCTAAAATCCAGTTATAAGTGAATAGATACCATGTGCATCTTTCTGGTCTGGGTTAGCTCACTCAGGAGGAGCTTTTCTAGTTCCACCCATTTGGCTGCAAATTGCATGATTTCCTTGTTCCTGATGGCTGAGTAGTATTCCATTGTGTAAATGTATCACAGCTTTTTTTATCCATTTGTCGGTTGAGGGCCATCTCGGTTATTTCCAGTTTCTAGCTATTGCAAATAAAGCTGCTATGAACATAGTTGAGGAGATGTCCTTGTGGTTTGGTGAGGAATCATTTGGATGTATACCCGGGAGTGGTATGGCTGGGTCTTGAGGTAGAGCTCTTCCAAATTTTCTTTTCTTTTTTTTTTTAAGCTTTTAAAAGAATCTTTCATTTATTCAATATGTGCATTACAGGAAACAAAACACAAGAATCCAAGAACTAAGTCACCCAGTCACAAGCAACTCAGCTCAATGTGTCCTCCTAGATACTGCAAGTGTACATACATTTAGGTAACTGAGATTATATATAGTATGTACCATGCTTTCCCCCACATTGTGAATATTCACCAACTAAAAACCCCACACTACATGAGTATTTTGATAACCAAGAATACACCACACCATCTCAATCTGTCAGACAAAATTGTAATCCTGTCTTCCTTGGCAATGAAAATTTCAAAGAAGACAAAAATGGCAGCAGGTCTCTAGATAGATGTACTGGCAAAGTTACAATTAAATTCTGCATTCCCTCAGTGTTCAGTTTACTGATTTCCACAGTGGTTGTACAAGTTTGCACTCCTACCAGGAATGGAAGAGGGTTCCCCTTTCTCTACAACCTCACCAGCATGTGCTCTCATTTGAGTTTTTGATCTTAGTCATTCCGACAGGTGTGAGATGGAATCTCAGAGTTGTCTTGAGTTGCATTTCTCTGATGATTAAGGATGTTGAGAATTTCTTCAAGTGTCTTTTGGTCATTAGAGATTCCTCTTTTGTAGATTCTAGGTTTAGCCCTGTACCCCATTTTTTGATTGGGTTGTTTGGTTTCTTGGTGTTTAATTTCTTGACTTCTTTATAAACTCTTGATATTAGTCCTCTGTCAGATGTGGGGTTGGTGAAGATCTTTTCCCAGTCTGTAGGTTGCTGTTTTGTTCGAATGACAGTGTCCTTTCCCTTACAGAAGCTTTTCAGTTTCATGAGGTCCCATTTATTGATTGTTGGTCTTAGGGCCTGAGCTGTTGGTGTTCTGTTCAGGAAATTGTCACCTGTGCCAATGAGTTCAAGGCTTATCCCCACCTTCTCTTCTATTAGATTTAGTGTGTCTGGCTTTATTTTAAGGTCTTTGATCCACTTGAACTTAAGTTTTGTGCAAGGTGATAAATATGGGTCTATTTGCATTCTTTTACATGTTGACATCCAGTTAGACCAGCACCATTTGTTGAAGATGCTGTCCTTTTTCCATTGTAAGATTTTGGCTTCTTTGTCAAAAATTAAGTGACCATAGGTGTGTGGGTTTATTTCTGGGTCTTCAATTTGATTCCATTGATCAACTGGTCTGTTTCTATACCAGTACCATGAGTGTTTCTTAAAATATCAGAAAGCATTACCAACTCCACTCATAACAAGAGACATGCAATTTAGACTTGAGATATCACGTATAGTAAGTACAGTAATTACTACAGGTAGTGAAAAATTGGGGAGGTTCTATAACATATACACAGAATAAATCTGTAGGTTTGCCCAAGAAAATGTTAACACTGCTGCTTGTAGGTAAACCATGTCAATGAGAGTGTGGGAGGAAGGGAAGTGCCAGTGTCTTTCCTTTTGTACCTTTAGAATTTTGACTCATGTGAATAACATTGAAATGTGAAAAAAAGATGACTTTATCTTTAAAAATCTATTTCATTCTCTTTTCACTATGCCACTTTGCTCAGCTATGGCAGTCCTTCCCCCAGTTCCCTGGCCTCCCTTCAAGGAGCGTGTGGACTGTTCACAATCCTCACCATTCCCAGAGCTGGCTTTGTAGCTTATGAAATGAAAGTCAGCCTCAGAACATTGCCAAATGGTGTTGGAACACATTTTAATGTGATGTTTCTGACAGAGCAGCTGTGGCTTCATTTAGTAGAATATTGGAACATTCTAGTCTCAATACAGCAGTTGGGGTCTTAGAACAAAAGGTGGTTAAGGGGACAGAAGGGTGGAAAATGTGAAAAGATTCTTTCTCTGTATGATATTTGAATCTTACTTGATTCTTCCTGTTAGATTTCACATTGTAACTGAAGAGTTACCTCAATTATAACATATAACTATATATTTTTCTTTTCATCTCAGCTTGGCTATGATAAATCTGATTATTCTTCCCAACAACACTACATGGGGTATTATGTAATGTTAAAGCTGGGAGACCCAGGAGCTCATTTAATGGGGATGATGTTTTTGCAATCTGCTTCTGGGAAGACAAGGGAATACCAGGTGCCCCCTCCCCACTCTGTATTTGAACTTACTTTCCATTCCCGGTAGGATTCAATTATAACAATCCCTTTCAAACTCTTCTACATGTAGAGTGACATGGGGGTTTCTATTGACACATTTTAAGCTCCTGCGGTGGTAAGGAACCCTAGGGAGAGATTCTGGTCTCTCAGAAACTAGACTCATCTAGTCAGTATCTTAGAGACCATTCTGACCCATCTAAAATGACATGGGAATATATCAGCATCTCAGAAGCCAATGATACAAATTCTATCCCAAGAAACAAAAGCTGGAGGGATTTGTTCAGGTTAAAGCTCCTGCTACGCTGGCATGATCATGCTGTAGTTGCTACATGCAGGAGTATATAGGAGCTGCTCCTAGCTCAACTTAGACTTCCTGGTGTTTGATACACATCAAATGTGTGCATATCGACTATAGAAGTTCTGTTCTTATCAGACTTCCATACAGTAACTGTTTGAAAAATGATCCTGCAAATAAACCAATGTGAAACCAGTCACCAGGACTGTACAAACACTGCAATGGGAAGGCAAAGTATGACAGAAAGGCTTTATCATCACACAGGAATATGTGAAACTTTAGAGCCCCCAGAATGGAGAGCTTGGGGTACCTTGCCCTCCTCACTTAAGGCTCCTCTCAACCTCCACTGAAGCACTTGGGACAGGATGAACCACTGCTGGTGACCATGGGACTGTCCTTGTTTATCTTGTTTTGGGGTAAGAAGTCCCAAGAAGAAGCCATTCAGGATAGACTGAATCCAGTTCTTTCCCTGATCAGGGAGGAAGAGTCATTTATTGGCTCGGTGAGTGGAAGACAACCTGATTTCTATGGGTCCAGAGTCACCCAAAGACTGGTCTCCCAAGGTAGAATGATGTCAGGGTTGTCCTTTACTTCCATATTTTTCCAACTATTAAGACCTGTTCTCAATCCATAAATGAAGGTTGTCTGTGCTCTGGGTTTGTGTTTGGTAAGCAACCCAGCCAGCTCTTTCTGTGCTCTGGGTTTGTGGTTGGTAAGCGACCCAGCCAGCTCTTTCTGTGCTCTGGGTTTGTGTTTGGTAAGTGACCCAGCCAGCAATTTTCCCTGATTCTGTTTTGTAAACTTACCTCTCACTTTGGCCGTCCACTGTCTATAGTATTCTATATCCTGTATTTGAGAAGAAAGAAGCTTGGTTTAATTCAGGAAACTGATAGAACAAGAGGAATTCACCATGTACACAACCTTTCTCCCAAAAGACACAAGTCCAGTATGAAGCAAAAGTAAGGAACAGAAAATTCTTACTCTGGCCAAGTCTAAACCATCTTCCCCAATGGGACCAGTCTGAAGCCCTGTTGTACCCTCGACCATATATCTGATACTTGAATTGTTTACCTTTTGTTAGCTGTATCTGGAATTGTTAGACTCCAAAGGAAAGGAAAGTGTATTTCTAAGGATCCTACAAACACTGGAAAAAGAGACATGGTATTTCTCTATAGCTTAGAGCTTTGTACAGGCAGCCTGTATGATGAGAATCGATGTCCTGAACTTGGAAAAGCTAGGTACTGGAGTCAGCCAAATTCCAGTTTGAATTTTAACTTCCCAATCTGGTGTGTATGCAACTCTGAGCAAGCTGTTTGAGTCCTCTGGTCCTCTCTTTCTTTATCAACAAACAAGAATGATTATTCTTTTCTTATGAGTTTTTTTTTAAAGATCCATTTAAATCATATACATGTTGCACTTGGTACATAGCCCACATTCAATAAATTGAGCCTAGAAGTATAGGTATATATTGTACTGTGAGAACTTATCTTTGAATCCACAGAACTCTGTGAACTCCAGAACAATACATGAAATCTCATGTTGAGAGCTACATCCCTGAGTGCTTATTCTCTGCTTGCTAGAGGCATATGGAGCCAAGAGCAATCTGAAAAACAAGAGGGTTTCTGGAACCACCAGGAAGAAGGCAAATATGGCCACATCAGCTCTTGATCCATAGGTCTTTGGGTGGCAGTAAAGTTCTTGAGAGGATCTGGCACAGTGAAGAGAGAATGCTGCCAGGAGTGGCCTTCAGTGACAGCTTCCCATCCAAGGAGCAAGAAAAGCTGGCAGGGGAAGAGTTAATTCTGGTAAGTGTGCAACATGAAAGGATTCTTGGGAGCCAGTAAACATTTCTAATGCCTGCACTTGGATTTACATGTACCATGTTTCCCATGGGCTCGTGTGTTTAAATAGTGGGTCCTAAGGTGGTGACATTGTGGACGTTGTTGGATCTCAAGGAGGTAAAAACCTAGGGGGATTGCTTGGGTACAGAACTTGAGAGTTACAGCTCAGTCCTACTCCTTGGCCCAGTCTTTCTGACAGACTGTCTCCCCTCAGGTCATAGCCAAGATAGAGCTTCCCTCTCTTAAGTTGTTTCTTATCGAATACTTGGGCAATGAAGAAAATAAGCTAAGGCAGTACTCTCGAGTCAGCTCGGCATGGCCTTGGCCTGTGCCAATACGCAGATGACAACACTACAGCAGGTGAGTCCTCACTGCTTCAGGAACTGCAATTGGCACCACTAATAGGGGCATTGTGGGAATAATGGCTATGTAGGACTTTGGAGGAGTTTTAGGGCCAAGTCTCTGTGTACTGTAGGTAGGAGGGCTCAAGGATACAGGGATGGTGGTGACAATCAACATCATTGTTTTGGTCTACGATTATGTCACTACCCTAGGACTTCCATAATAAAGGATGACTCAAACAACAGAAATTAACTTCTTCACAGTTCTAAAGAGGAGAAGTACAAGGTCAAACTGTTGACGAAGTTGGCTCCTTCTGAAATCTGTGGGGAAAAATCTATCCCATGATTCTCTTCTATTTTCTGCTAGTTTTCTCAAAGTCTTCCTTAGCTTTGCTCTGCATCCTTCTAGGTGAGTGTCTACCTCCATCTTCAAAGTTCCCTTTTTATGAGAATACTAGTCATATTGGACTAGCACCCCTCCTAACAACTCCATTTAACTTGACTACTCCTATAAAGCCCCAACTTTAAAATAAGCTAATACTGTGAGGTAGTGATAGTTAGGACCTCAACATATCTTTTCAGAGGAACACTCACAAACAAACTGGCCTTAGAGGCAGCAGATGGCCATTAGAAGTCTATAGAGTTATGTGTCATTCTTTCATCCAGAATGTCACTTCTGTAGGGGTTTCACTCTCACTTGGGAACATGATGTCCTCAAGCATACAGAAACTGACATTTAAAATGTTCCAGAGAGATAAGAGAAATACCCAGTCTAAATTTCTAAACAATATTATTTTATGATTTAGCCAAAACATAGCTCTAAGAAAAATGGATCATGGATATCAGATATAAATTATTTTTAAGATTTATACTTTTGACTTTTTCATTAGTTTATTTCTATTTTAAAAAAAATCACATCATCTTAGCATATTCTTTCCCCTCTCCAACTCCTCCAGATTCTCCCCACCTATACCTCCCTACCCACTAAACTTCATATCTCTCTGTCTCTCTCTCTCTCCCTTCTTCCCTTCCTCCCTCCCTTTCTCATTCCCTTCCTCCCTCCCTCTCTTCTTTTTGAGAATTCATCACACTGATATTCAGAGTGGTTGTACCAGTTGTAATCACACCATCAGTGAATGAGCATTTTCCTTTCTCTATCTAAATCTTCATCATCATTTGTTGCCAAAATCTTAGACATTCTGACAACAGTAAGATGAAATCTGAGAGTACTTTTCATTTGCACTTCTTTAATTTCTAAGGGTGTTGAACACTTTTTGGGACATTTCTTAGCCATTTTTCTTTTGAGAACTCCCTGTTCATACCCATGGCCCATTGGCAATTGGTTCATGTGTTCTCTTGAATCTTTGCTTTTGTGTTCATTATATATTATGGATATTAATCCTTTGTCAGATGTACAGCTGGCAAAGATCCTCTCCCACTCTGGGAGCATCCTTCTCACTTGGTTGATTATTTCCCTTGCTAGTTTTATAGGGTCCCATTGGTCAGTTGTTGGCATTAATTCTTGAAAGAATGAAATCCTATACCTACGTCTTGAAAAGCACTGCCTATTTATTTGAGATCTACCGTATGACCCAGATATCCCATTTCTTGGCATATTCCCAAAGAACTCGACATCCTATTTTGCTTGCTGACTCATGTACATTTCTAATATATTCACAATGCATTTCCACTCTATTCACAATAGCTAGGAAAAAAAACAAATGTCCTTCAACTTTTGAATGAATAATGGAAATGTGGCATATACACACAATGGACTGCTACTTAGCAGTTTGAAAAAATGAAAAATTCAAGTAAATAGATAGAACCAGAAAATATTATATCAAGTGAGGTAACTCAGACCCAGAAGGACAAACACTGCAATATTCTCTCTATCTGTTGGTTCAAACCTTCAGACATGAAATGCAACCTAGAGTAATTGCAGATATCAGGAAATGGATCATGTAGAGGAAGTTTTCAGCAAGGAGAGCTCTAGCATGGAGGAGAAAATTGGAAAAGCAGTAAGGGAGAGGAGACTTACTTGGGTAGGAGGGTGACACAGAGAGAGTGGGGAGGGAGAAGAGATAAATAACACTAGGGAAGTTTGAAAAAGTCACAGGAATCATATTATTTTATGTTTACTTATAATTACATGTAAATAAGCATATGTATATATACATATTCATTTATATATAGGGTGACAATGCTCACTCCAAAAACAAGAGACTAGCAAAAATCCCAGTGTTAAGCATGAGTAACCTCCTTTTGAGTTAGAGAAGTCCTAGAGACCCTGAAAACAATATAAGATACTGTTGTGGCTCTTGGTTTCTTTTCTGGATAATTTTACAACAATTTGACCCAAGCAAACTTATCTGAGAGAAGGGAACCTCAATTAAGAAAATGTCTCCATAAAATTGAGCTGTAGCAAGCCTGTAGGGCAGAGGTTCTCAACCTATGGGTTGCAATCCCTTTGAGGGTCACATATCAAATATCCTTCATATCATATATTTACATTATGACTCATAACATTAGCAAAATTACAGTTATGAAGGAGCAACAAAATAATTTTATGATTAGGGTCATCACAACATGAAGAACTAGCTGTATTAAAGGGTTGCAGTATTAGGAAGTTTGAGAACAATTGCTATAGGGCATTTTTTTAATTAGTATTGATGTGGGAGGGTCCAGCCCATTTTGGGTGGGGCCACCTCTAGGGTGGTAGTTCTGGGTGCTATAAGAAAGCAAGCCATGAGAAGCAAATCAATAAGCAGCACCCCTCTTTGGACTCTCTGCATTAACTTCTGTCTCCAGGTTCCTTTCCTGTTTGAGTCCTGTCCTGAATTCCTTTTATGATGAACAATATATGGAAGAGTAAATCAAATAAATCCTTTCCTTCCCAACTTTCTTTGACCATGGTGTTTCATCACAGCAATAGAAATCCTAACTAAGACAGTTTCCTACCAGAAATTGAATATACAACACACTCTGGACAGAAAAGTTGGAAGACTGGAACCAACCTGGAAGACTCCTGTCTGAGGACTAGCTCTCATAGTATGGAAGGAGTTTATGCAAGCTGCCAAGTGGGGAAGGTAATCAGTAGTCTTTCTAGACTATAACCACAGCAATGGCCATAATGGTAAGAAACTCTGAAACATACAATAGTGGCACTTACATTCTGGAGTAACCAACAGCCTTTTTATTGGACTCAAGGTCTGCTCAAAAGGAGAGAGTTTACTGACACAGTAAACCTAGTTGACTATCTGTGACCAGAGAGTCCAAGGACCCTGGACGTTAACCCACTACTGCCATTTCCCTAAAGCAATATCATCTCTAATCAAGTTCTAAAGTCTTATCATTATATGCAATGATAAGTGTAGCTCTCACCCATCATCAAAGGAGCCTCTTTTTTGCAGCAGCAGCAGCAGCAGCAGATGAAGTCCATCGCAGAAAGACACAATTTGCCAAAATGCAGAGAACAATTGACCACAGAGTGCCCAACACCAGTTGATACATCTACAATATAACCCCTATACCTAAGGCTCAGCTAACATCACCATATATGAGGCAAAGAAAAAAATTGTAAGAGGCAAAAGATCAAGGCATTTGCTTTGAGAATTTGTCTTTTCTATATACAGAGAAGTTGTATCCATGACACCACAACAATGTTGTTACCCTAAACATGACCTTAAAATTGACAGTATGAATTGAAATGCTAACATGGAGGATGAAAATCTCACAAGGTCCCATCACTAGATGGTGGGCTACAGGCAACTAATGGCTTCTGGTAAAAGGAGAATCAGTCTCATCCAGGGACAAGCCCCTTGAAATGTTATCCAATCTGAAGTGGTTAGCTCCAAACACACTTGAATATAAGCAACACTAAATCAACTGAGCAGGCTTTATTTATGCATGAATATGTATAAATATATGTAACATTAATATTTAAAGAATAAGAGGCAATAAATGTGAGAAGGAGTAGGGGACACAGAGGAGTTGGAGGGAGGAAGGGAAGGGGAAATGATGTAAATGCAATATTTGTATGTGAAACTCTCAAAAGTAAGTAGAATATTTTTTTGAATGGGTACATTCACATGTGAGTAAAAGTACCTGTTGAGTCCAGAAGAGGGCATCAAATTCCCTGGAAATACAGCTATAGGTGGTTGTAAGATGTCCCACATGAGCCCTGGGAATTGAACTTGGTGGGGGGTCTCAGCAAAAGCAATATGTGCTTTTAACCAATGAGACATCTCTTCACCTCCAGATATAATTTCTTGTGTTGAATTGTCTCTTTATATTACCAAAACTGAGCCCTAACTTTAGACTTGTTTAGTTATGAGCAAGGCTATAAATTATTACCACTAGGCTGGCAAGATGGTATATGCCTATAATCCCAGCTGCTTGGGATGCTGAGAAGGAAGGACCAATTGAGCTCACAAACTCAAGACTAGCCTAAGCAATAAGAGGCCTATCCCAAAAATAAATAAACAAGACTGGGGAGATAGCATATTTGGCAAAATTTGCCTTGCAAGTATGAAGACTTGAATTCAATCCACATAACCACATTAGCAAAAGTAAATAAACAAATAAACCCAGTTGAGATCTTGTGTACCTGAAACCCCAGCTCTGAGAAGATGGAGACAAGTTGAATCCTGAGACTCTCTGGCCAGCCTTCCTAGACTATTTGATGAACTCCATGCCAATAAGAGAACTGTCTTTAAAAACAAAAACAAAAACAATGTAGGTAGCACTTTGGGGAAGGATACCTACACATGTACACATGTACCTGCACATACACTCACTCACACACTCACACATGCACACATGCAATAAACAAACAAATAAGTAAAGTTTGATCTGAGGGACAGGTCAGTGGGCCCCTGACAGCTCAACTACCCTACCCCCAAATTTGGTTCCCCAAGACTTATTCTACTGCCATCCCACTCCCACCTCACCACCCACTCTGTGGCCTGGCCACTGCCCTCAATGCTGGCAGACTCCAACTGCTTAGGTATGAACTAAGCAGTTGGGGTTTGAGCGAGCCCCTGCCAATTGAACTGCCCCACTCCCCAGACTTGGTTCCCCAAGACCTTTTTGATAGCCTCCCTCCTTCCACCTTGCTGTTCATCCTGTAGCCAGGCCCTTATCCCCAATTCTGGCAGTCTCTAGCTGCTTTGGTGCAGGCTACACCACTTAGAAGAATAGAGACAGCCTGCAGCACCAAAGGCCAAGCATGTTGCCTGGAGTCAAGCACCTAACCTGGTCAGAAATTCCCTAGTGGCCCAGAGGTCAAGCAGGCCACCAGAAATCAAGGTCATAAAGCCCAGAAGACCAAAGAAGAAACCAGAAAACAAAGAACTAAACACTCACCCAACAAGATGGGCATTTAAAATCAGCATCTATATCTATAAACATTCAAAATTCAGATGGATAAATGCCAATGTAAAAAGACAACAACAGCCAGGACAACATGGCACCACCAGAGCTCAGGAAGATTGCAAGACCTGAACATCACAATGCAGCTGAAGCACAGGAAAATGAACTTAAAATAAACATTATAAAGATAATAAAAGTCCTTAAAAAATAAATAAATAAATTCATTAAAGAAATTGAGGAAAAAGATAAACCAAAAATTAGAGGAAATCAATAAATCCTGTAAAGAATGCCAATAAAGCAAAAAATAAATGAACAGGTAAAAGAAAGTGTTCAAGACCTGATAATTGAAATAGAAGAAAAAAAATAACCCAAAACTGAGGGACTCCTGGTAATAGAAAATCTAGGTAAATGAATAGGAATCACAGATGCAAGAATCATCAACAGAATACAAGAGATGGAAGAAAGAATTTCAGGGGTTGAAGATACAATAGAAGAAATAAATTCATTGATCAAAGAAAATGTGAAATCTAAAAAGTTCCTGACACAAAACATCCAGGACATGGGGGACACTACGAAAAGAGCAAACCTAAGAATAATAGGAACAGAAGAAGGAGAAGATTTCCAGCTCAAAGACCCAGAATGTATTTTTGACAAAATCATAGAAGAGAATTTCCCTAACCTAAAGAAAGAGATTCTGGGGATCTAAGATGGCGGCAGCCCGCGTGGATCCATTTTAATCTTGGGGAAAACAGTCACAAAACGGCAAGTGTTACAAGATGCTGTACAAACAAATATGAGAGACTCAACCTCCCTGAGTCTCACCCAACTACCCAGGGACCATTAAAAGTCCCTGGGCAGGATGCTCCCTCCCACACTCGGACATGCACGGAAGCTGCTGAAACCAGGAATCGGGACCCCACCACCAGGAGAGACAGGCCGGGTAAGTTCCAATCTAATACCCAGTGGGCAGATTCAAACCCCACAGAGGGATACTCTCCAGCCTGCTGGGCCACCCCTGGTCTCGCACAGATGATCCAGCTATCTGGCGAAGGGTTGCGGACCCATGGAAGTGTGCAAGGCTCAGCTGCAGAGTACCTGTCCCTTGGTCGACTGTGACGTTTCCAGACCTGGGCTGTGAGAGCGGCAAGGCTACAGGGGTGAAGACAGATTTACCCACCACAGAATCCAACCCTGGGCAAACTGTAAGGTATTTACAATTATTATCAGACTTTTTTGCTGGTACTAGCCCTTTTGGCGGGGAACCAGAGCTTATGTGTATACACCTCCACCCCATGGATTAGTTAGGTCTCCACCTAGGAGGCAGGGATGAATGACTCACCTTACAGGGGTGGAGTCAGGCAATTCGACTGCTACACCAAAGTGCCCCCTTTGGACCCAAGTCTAGAACAACAGGAGCAGACAGCTAAAAACTTCCAAATGGCCAAAGGCCCAAGACCTCTCAAAAAAAAAAAATCAGAGCGAAATGAAACCAACAAAAGAAAGCAATGCTATTTCATCCAGCCCAGACCACCTCACCACAGCTAAAACACATGAAAACGATGACAATTCTACATTATGGAAAGTGATAGAGGCCCTTCAAGAATAACTTAACTCTATGAAGGAATTCAAAGAAGCCACAATTGCACAAAAGAAAGCGACAGATAACACCATTAGAGAACTCCAAAACAAGGTGGCTCAACTTGAACAAGAAAAAGAGAGGGCAATGGAAGACTTCCAGGCAAAGACAAGCAAATTGGAGCAGGAAATGTACAAAACAAATAAAATCACTCAAGTCATGAAAATGGCAATGGAAACAATAAAGAAAACACAGTCAGAGTTTAAAATGGAAATGGAGAATGAAGGGAAGAGAACAGGAACTATGGATATGAGTACCAAAAATAGGATTCAAGAGATGGAAGACAGGATCTCAGGCATGGAAGATTCGATGGAAGAAATCAATACAACATCCAAAGAAAATGAGAAAGCTAAAAAAATCTCTCACCCACAACATCCAAGAAATCAAGGACTCAATGAAAAGATGGAACCTAAGAATTATAGGGATAGAGGAAAGAGAAGACTCCCGACTCCAAGGTCCAGGAAATATCTTCAACAAAATCATAGAAGAAAACTTCCCAAACCTAAAGAAAGAGATGCCAATAAAAATCCAAGAGGCTTACAGAACACCAAACAGATTAGATCAAAAAAGAAACTCCTCTTGGCACATAATAATTGAAACTCCAAATGTAGAGAACAAAGAAAGGATATTAAAAACTGTAAGAGAAAATGGCCAAGTCACATACAATGGCAGACCCATCAGAATTACATCTGACTTCTCAGAAACTTTAAAAACTAGAAGGGCCTGGACAGATGTCCTACAAGCCCTGAGAGAACATAGGTGCCCAGCCAGACTACTATACCCAGCAAAACTCTCTATCAACATAGATGGAGAAAACAGATATTCCATGACAAAATCAAATTTCAACAATATCTGCCCACAAACCCAGCCCTACAGAAGATCCTAGAAGGAAAATTCCAACACAGAGAAGATAACTACACCCAAGAAAACAGAGGAAATAGAAATCTCCACAGCAACTAAACAAAAAGAAACACAAGACAACCACCTATACCAAAATAATGGGAAATAACAACCTCTGGTCACAAATATCCATCAACATCAATGGACTCAACTTGCCAATAAAAGGACACAGACTTACAGACTGGATGTGTAAACAAGACCCATCTTTTTGCTGCATACAAGAAACACATCTCACTATTGAAGATAGACACTATCTCAGAGTAAAGGGCTGGGAAAAGGTCTTCCAAGCAAATGGACCCAGGAAACAAGCTGGAGTAGCCATCCTAATATCAAACAAAATAGACTTCCAATTGAAGTTAATAAAAAAAGACAGAGAAGGGCATTACATACACGTTAAAGGGAATATTCATCAAGAGGACATCTCAATATTGAACATCTATGCCCCAAATACAAAGGCACCTACATTTATAAAAGAAACGCTTGAAAAATTAAATCACACATCGATCCAAACACTTTAGTAATGGGAGACTTCAACACCCCACTCACAACTATGGACAGATCATCAAGACAGAAGCCAAACAGAGAAATAATGAGTCTAACAGAGATCATGAACCAAATGGACCTAACAGATATCTACAGAACGTTTCACCCAAACACAAAAGAATACACCTTCTTCTCAGCACCACACAGAACCTTCCCCCAAATCAACCATATAGTTGGACACAAAGATAGCCTCAACAGATACAAGAAAATTGAAATAACCCCTTGTATCTTATCAGAACACCATGGAATAAAGATGAACTTCAACAGCAAAAGAAACAACAGAAAGCCTACACACACATGGAAATTGAACAATGTTTTACTAGATGACCACTGGGTCAGAGAAGAAATAAGGAAGGAAATCAAAGACTTCTTAAAATCCAACGAAAATGAAGACACAACATACCCAAACATATGGGACACAATGAAAGCTGTGCTATGAGGAAAGTTCATAGCACTAAGTGCCTTCAAAAAGAAAATTGTGACAGCTCATATTAGCAAATTAACAGCTAAACTGGGTGAATTGGAAAAAAAGAAAAAGCAAACACTCCCAAGAGGAGCAGAAGGCAGGAGATCATCAAACTTAGGGCTGAAATCAACAACTTAGAAACAAAAAGAACTATACAAAGAATCAATGAAACCAAGAGTTAGTTCTTTGAGAAAATCAACAAAACAGACAGATTCTTAGCTAAATTAACTAAAAGGCAGAGGGAAAAAACGCAAATCAACAAAATCAGAAATGAAAAGGTAGAAATAACAACAGACATTGAGGAGATCCAGGGAATATTTGGATCCTACTTTAAAAATCTATACTCCACCAAATTTGAAAACTTAAGTGAAATGGACAATTTTCTTGATAGATTCCACCTACCAAAGCTAAATCAAGATCAGATTAACAGATTAAACAGCCCTATAACCCCTAAGGAAATAGAAACAGTAATTAAAAATCTTCCAACCAAAAAAAGCCCAGGGCCAGATGGCTTTAGCACAGAATTCTACCAGACATTCAAAGAGGAGCTAATACCAATACTCTTCAAACTCTTTCACCAAATAGAATCAGAAAGAACATTACCAAACTCATTCTATGAGGCCACAGTCACCCTGATTCCTAAACCACACAAAGACCCAACAAAGAAAGAGAACTTCAGACCAATCTCCCTCATGAACATATATGCAAAAATACTTAATAAAATACTAGCAAACGAATTCAAGAACACATCAAAAGTACCATACACCATGATCAAGTAGGCTTCATCCCAGGAATTCAGGGATGGTTCAACATACAAAAAGCTATCAACATAATTCACCATATAAACAAGATGAAAGAAAAAAACCACATGATAATCTCGCTAGATGCAGAAAAAGAATTTGACAAAATCCAACACCCCTTCATGCTAAAAGTTCTGGAGAGAACAGGCATACAAGGACCGTACCTAGAAATAATAAAGGCAATATACAGCAGGCCAGTGGCCAACATCAAATTAAATGGAGAGAAACTTGAAGCATTTCCTCTAAACTCAGGGACAAGACAAGGATGTCCACTTTCACCATATCTCTTCAATATAGTACTTGAAGTTCTTGCTAGAGCAATAAGACAACTAAAGGACATCAAGGGGATAAACATCGGAAATGAAGAAGTCAAATTATCCCTATTTGCAGATGATATGATAGTATACATAAGCAACCCCAAAAATTCCACCAGAGAACTCTTACAGCTGATAAACACCTTCAGCAAAGTGGCTGGATACAAAATTAATTCAAAAAAATCAGAAGCCCCTTTTTATACAACAAACAAATATACCGAGAAAAAAATAAGGGAAACAACCCCTTTCACAATAGCCACAAACAACATAAAATACCTGGGGGTAACTCTAACCAAGCAAGTAAAGGACCTGTAGAACAAGAACTTCAAGCCCTTGAAGAAAGAAATGGAAGAGGCCTTTAGAAGATGGAAAGATCTCCCATGCTCATGGATAGGTAGGATCAACATAATAAAAATGGCCATCCTACCAAAAGCAATATATAGATTCAATGCAATTCCTATCAAAATACCAACACAAATTTTATAGACTTGAAAAGAGCTATTCTCGATTTCATATGGAACAACAAAAAGCCCAGAATAGCTAAATCAATCCTGTACAATAAAAAAAACATTTGGAGGTATCACCATCCCAGATTTCAAGCTGTACTACAGAGCAATAGTGGTTCAGAACAGCATGGTATAGGTATAGAAACAGGCCAGTAGATCAATGGAATCGAATTGAAGGTCCAGAAATAGACCCACACACTGATGGCCACCTAATTTTTGACAAAGAAGCCAAAACGGCAAAATGGAAGAAGGACAGCATCTTCAACAAATGGTGCTGGTCCAACTGGATTTCCATTTGTAAAAGAATGAAGTTAGACCCATACTTATCACCTTGTACAAAACTTAAGTCCAAGTGGATCAAAGGCCTTAACATAAGGCCGGCCACACTAAATATACTATAAGATAAAGTGGGAGAAACCCTCGAACTAATTGGCACAGATGACAACTTCCTGAACAGAACACCAACAGCTCAGGACCTGAGATCAACAATCAATAAATGGGACTAATAGCCAAAATTTACAAATAACTCAGAAATTAAATGCCAAGAAACCAAATAATCCAATCAAAAAATGGGGGATGGAGCTAAATAGAGAATTCACAAAGGAGGAATCCCTAATGGCTGAAAGACACTTGAAGAAATGCTCAACATCCTTAATCATCAGAGAAATGCAACTCAAGAAGACTCTGAGATTTCATCTCACACCTGTCAGAATGGCTAAGATCAAAAGCTCAAATGACAGCACATTCTGGTGAGGATGTGGAGAAAGGGGAACCCTACCCTATTGCTGGTGGGAGTGCAGGCTTGTGCAACCACTATGGAGGTCAGTATGGCGATATCTTAGAAAACTTGGAAGAGCTTTGCCTCAGGACCCAGCCATACCACTTCTGGGTATACACCCAAATGACTCCTCAGGGAATCATAAGGAAGTTTCCTCATCTATGTTCATAGCAGCCTTATTTGTAATAGTTAGAAACTTGAAACAACCCAGATGTCCCTCAACTGAAGAATGAGTTAAAAAAACTGTGGTATGTAGAGAGCTGCGAAGTGCCGCGCCCTAAAGATGGCGCTGGTCTCCGCCTTCCACCAGCCCGACGGTGAGTGCTCTTTATGATAATAAGTTCATATTTGGCAAAGACTGCTGATCTGGCTTGCTTCCGCATACGTAGACCTCTAAGATAGCACCACTTGGCTTTACTTGACTGGCTGTTTAATTAGTATTTAGCCTGTGGGTTGGGTCTGCCCCATTATTCGGAAGACTGTTTTCAAGGGACCTGAATAAACTGCAGGAGAAGAGCTTTTATGAGTTGCGTCATTCCTTGCTGGACAAGGGGGGACGCGACAAAGTGGTGGCCCGTACGGGGAACCAGAAAAGACTCAGAACTCCTGAAGTCAGGGGAAGCGCTTGGTAAGTTCCTGGGATAAATCAGGACAATAAAGTTTCACGGAAATAGCGAACACAAGGTAAAGTTTCATGGAGATAGCGAACAAAAGATAAAGTTTCGCGGAGATAGTGAACAAACAGTTAAGTTTTGCAGAAATAGCAAACAAAGGGTTAAGTTTCGCAGGCAGCTGCGAACAAAAGGTAAAGTTTCGCAGGAAGTTGCGAACCTAAAGTAAAATTTTTAAACATGGGATTGTCTCAGTCACATCCAATTTTTCTGGCTCTTCAGGAGCTACTTTTAGCTAGGAATTTGAAGATTAAGAAGTCTACCTTAGAGAGATTTCTGAATGAATGCGATTCTGTGGCTCCGTGGTTTGTGGTGTCCGGGAATCTTACAGTATCCTGCTGGGACAAATTAGGCAGGGACTTGGATTTTGCTTGGGAGCAGGGGACTCTGAAGCATGGAGTAAGACCGATTTGGAAAATGGTGAGGAGTTGTTTAGAAGATCAGAGGTGTTGTAATGCAATCAAAGAGGGAGAATCAGCTTTGGAACTGCTACAAGGGGAGAGATCTGAGCAGGCAGACAGTGAAAAGGGAAGTAACAAAGGCGAAAGATTTGAGCAGGCAGACAGTGAAAAGGAAGACAAAAAGAAAGTTCCTCTCTATCCCGATCTTAGAAATTTTAGAGATTTTAGAGATTTAGAGGACTCAGAGAGCACAGATTCTGAAGGAGAGCTACACGCTCTAATAGAACAGTTGGAGAGGACTGTTATTAGAAAAAAGGAAAAGAAAAAAGTAAAACAGAAGGGCGTATCGGCGGCAGTCAGTGTGGGAGGAGCTGTTGCCATGGCGCCTGACACGTCAGCGTCAGCGTCAGCGGCAGTCGGAGTGGGTGGAGTTGTTGTTACAGTGCCTTCAGCCACGCTGGCGGCAGCTGATGTAAACAAAGCCATTGCCATGGCGCCTTCGACTCCTCCTCCATATCCAGAAGCCGCTCAGACAGAGCAGCCAGTTCAGTCCCTGAAAGTAGGGAGATCTTTCTGCCCGGGGATGTGGACACAAGTAAGAACAGAATAGAACATTATCCCACTGCACTTGCTGCTTTAGCCTTGAATGGTATCCAACAATGCTTGCAGTCTTTTGGAGTTGCTCCTGCCAGTATAATAGTGCCTTATTCCAGTTATCAAATTAAGATTTTGTGTGGCACTGTAGATGACTGGGCAATATTGCAATGTAGCTTTGAAGGAGTGATTGATAACCATTATCCTAAACATCCATTGCTATTATTTTTTAAGGAGCACCCAGTGATATTCCCTAAGGTTACTTCAGCAGTACCACTTCAAGGATCACCAAATGTGTTTACTGATGGCTCAAAGACAGGCTGTGGAGCCTATTTGATAGAAAGACAAGAGCCCGTGTTATGTCAGTTTCAACCGGGCTCCCCCCAAATAGTAGAGTTAAAAATAGTAATTGAGGTGTTTAAAAAATGTCAATTTGCATTCAATTTGATTTCAGATTCAGTTTATGTGGTCAACGCAGTGAAAGTATTAGAATTAGCAGGTCCTATTAAGAATAGTAGTACTGTATGTGCCTTATTACAAGAGTTACAAGTTTTAATCTGGCAGAGAAAAAGGTGTTTTTATATTCAACATATCAGAGCACATACAGGATTACCTGGACCATTAAGTGAGGGTAATAATAAAGTTGATCAATGGACCAGGATGGAATGCATTTTTTGGAGCTCATTCCTGGATCAAGCCAGACAGTTTCACCAATTATTTCATGTAAATGCAAAAACTCTACAGCAGAAATTCCATTTGTCTAGAGCAGATGCTAGACAAGTAGTTTTGGACTGTCCTCAGTGTGTGATTCATCATCATCCTCCCAGTGTGGGAGTGAACCCTAGAGGGCTGTTGCCACTCAAAATCTGGCAAATGGACGTTACCCACATTTCAGAGTTTGGAACCTTAAAATATATTCATGTATCTGTGGATACCTGCTCAGGTATCATACATGCTACACCTATGAGTGGAGAAAAGGCTCGCAATGTCATAGGACATTGCTTAGAAGCCTGGGCTGCATGGGGAAAACCACAGCAGCTAAAAACGGACAATGGACCAGCCTATACAGCTCAGTCCTTTGTCTCCTTCTGCAACCAGATGGAGGTACAGGTTAATCACGGATTACCATACAATCCTCAAGGACAAGGAATTGTGGAGTGTGCTCATCGCACCTTGAAAGAATGCTTGCAAAAACAAAAAGGGGGAATAGGCCAAGGCCGTACCCCCAAGGAAAGAATGTCTTTAGCCTTATTTACTTTAAACTTTTTCAATTTGGATGCTCAAGGCCGCTCAGCAGCGGACAGACATCAGGATTCCCATGGTTCACCTAAAAGCATGGTGAAGTGGAAGGATATTTTGACAGGCTCTTGGCGGGGGCCTGACCCTGTGCTAACATGGGCGAGAGGGTCTGTTTGTGTTTTTCCTCAGAATCAACAAGATCCAGGTGGGTGCCTGAACACCTTGTGAGGAAGATTCGTCATGAAGACCTTCCTAAGGATCCTGGTGATAGTAGCAGTGAGTATGTCAGGAGCGCAGAGCAGTTTGGGTTCAACAAGATCATTTTTCCTTTAGCCCCATGATTAGTAATATAGTGAATAAGTCTTGTACAGGAATGCTTGATATATCTACTAGGGATCCTCAGCAGACTGCCACCAATCCTTTTGATTTGTGGCTTTTGTGTGGAGTAAATGGAAGTTGCATGGACTTGGGACCTGTCATTATGCTTGGAGGAGGTATTTATCAAAGAGGTAATTTTTCCCTAGGGTCTGCTACCAGATTGGATTTCTCTAGCGGTAGTGGCTCTGGTACTTGGAATTCTTTATTTCATTCTTACCACAACAATAACTTTTCAGCTTCGCCAGTATGTCTCTGGCCTCCTTTTCTGTGGATTGTAAGTAATGGGAGTGCATCCTTAGGTGAAGAAAAGTTAGTATGCACTCCAAGCACATGTTTTTATGCCCTATGCTGGAATGCCACAGCCTTTCCTGTGGCTGTGGTGACTAGAATGCCTCGATATGTACCAGTTCCTGTAGAGGCTCCTAATACCATGATGCTATTCAGATTTAAAAGAGATTTTGGCATCACTGCAGCTATTGTTACTGCTATCACTGTTGCTGCTGTGGGAGCTACTGCCTCAGCTATCGCCTTGTCTAGTTCTATACAGACTGCCAATGCCCTGAATAACATCTCAGCCACTGTGGCACAGGCATTGGATACTCAGGCCTCTATGAATTCTCATCTCAAAGGAAGTCTTATGATAGTTAATCAACGTATAGATTTAATACAAGAACAGATTGATTCTCTTTGGCAACTAGCACAGTTGGGGTGTGAGTGGAAATTGCAAGGTTTGTGTGTTACTTCCGTGCAATATCAAAATTATACAAAAGCTGCTAATTTGTCCAGACAATTGTCAAAGTTCCTCTTACAGGATTGGTCGGCTGAATTTGAAAATTTGATGAGAGAGCTGAGAGCGACAATCATCAACATCAACTCCACTCGGGTGGATCTGAGCCTGGCTACTGGCTTGACTTCTTGGATACAGACGGCTATGGATCATCTTAAGGAGTGGGCGGGCGTAGGCTCTTTGGCGATACTGATGATACTAGCCTGTCTGGTTTGCCTATGGTGCATCTACAAAATGAGAACCACACAAAAGCGTAACGCAGCCATGATTATACAAGCCCTTGTCGCCATTGAGGCGGGCCAGTCCCCTCAGGCATGGCTTGCTGCCGTGAAGTAAATCTTCACTAAGCATAGTCCCTGCCCACTGAGGAATTCGTTCCACGGATATTAGGGTCTGGTAAGTCAGTGACGGAGTTGACGGGTAAGTCTCGGCCACCTAAGACAGGGCAGTCCCGAGTGGGCAGGCTGACCCAGAGACGGGTAAGAGTTTGAGCACCGCCCTCCTACAGGCTCAGGCCCACCGTGACATCCCCAGATAGAGGGACTGCGAAGCCTTTCCAGGGACTTTTACCAACTTTAGAAAAAATAAAAAAGGAGGAACTGTAGAGAGCTGCGAAGTGCCACGCCCTAAAGATGGCGCTGGTCTCCGCCTTCCACCAGCCCGACGGTGAGTGCTCTTTATGATAATAAGTTCATATTTGGCAAAGACTGCTGATCTGGCTTGCTTCCGCATACGTAGACCTCTAAGATAGCACCACTTGGCTTTACTTGACTGGCTGTTTAATTAGTATTTAGCCTGTGGGTTGGGTCTGCCCCATTATTCGGAAGACTGTTTTCAAGGGACCTGAATAAACTGCAGGAGAAGAACTTTTATGAGTTGCGTCATTCCTTGCTGGACAAGGGGGGACGCGACAGTGGTACATCTACACAATGGAATATTATTCAACTATCAGGAATAATGAAATTATGCAATTTGTAGCCAAATGGATGGAACTAGAAAAGCTCATCCTGAGTGAGCTAACCCAGACTCAGAATGATGCATATGGCATCTCTTCACTTATAGTAGGATTTTAGCTATATGGTAGAGGATATCAATACTACAACCAACACACCAAAGGGAACATGGACATACACTTTTTAATTTTTAATTTTAATTTTAATTTTTATTTTTCTATTTTTTATTCTTTTTTATCTGTTTGTTTATTTGTTTGTTTGTTTTTTAGTTCTCTCTCCTGGGCAATGAGACACTTTTCACTAGTGGTACTGCCTCGCAGACCCCCAATGTATGAGGAGGCTCTAGACCCTCATATGACCTCTGAACTGGGGTGAGGGACTGTTATATAGGCACACTCCACTCCAGAGAAATGGGATGGAAGGGTTAGGGGGTAAAGGAAAAAAAAAGAAATGTGAAGTTTCGGCCTTTTGCTACTAATTGTCATAAACTGTTTAGGATAATTAAGAAATGCAAACTAATAGTCATGCAAGCTGGTCATTGTGTTAGGTACTATGACAGTCTATTATAGTTATTTTCTAAGCTAATCAGAAATCAAGTTGCTAAGAGACAAGCAACATTTGCTTATCCTAATATAAGATATAGATAGGGCCTCTTCACAAACCTCAAGAGATCTGCAGAATATGGCATTCAAAGATGTTTTCTTAACTTTAGATTTTTTGGATATTGAGACATATCAACTCCTGACAGCATCCCCTATTCTACTCCAAGTAGAAGATGAGCATCAAAGAATCTCCAGTGGGAGATGATTGAATTAGTGGTAAGCCTATCTCTTGGCAGGAAAAACCCCTTGCTCCAAATGTAGACAGAATGCTGTCCAAAAAGGACAAAACTTGGAAGCAGGTAAGTTGACAGCCTAGCTCTGCCAAGACAGGGTAGGCAAGTCCTTCATAATTCCTGCTCTACAATCAATGTCTGTCAGAGAAACGAGGCCAAACGACTGAAGATCGATGCTGAAATGTATGGAGAGAAAATGGGAACTGTCCAGGCAGCCACTGGTATGTCATTTCTTAGTTTTGGAAGCTGCAGGCCCTGCACTTTCTATATAATCAGATATATTTATCCCTCTCAGGTCTCTGAGGTGGTTGAAGAATAGATAGCTAGAGTCTCATAGTTAAATTTTGAGTTGTTTAGGAATCAAGAGGGTGTTCTAGATCTAAGAAGATGTTTTTAAAATTATGATGCAAGTTAGTATGAGAGTTGAGTTACATATAGAACTTTAAACTCATGGAGATGGTTAGATAGCAGAATGTTAAATCAGGTGCCAAATACATATGGACTGGACATTGGGAATGTATGCTAAGCCATATAACTCTCATAACTGTGGCCTAATTACCTCTGTTGTTTTGTATTGTATTTATTATTATAAGAGAAAGAGCCATTTGTTGGACTGAAAAGGGGAGCTTTTGGGGGGAATAAGATATACCTTAAACTTAAAAAAAAGGGAATAGGATGAGGGGTTGAGGGTGGGAGGGTGAGACTGGGGGGGGTAGGGAGGGGATTGCGATTGAGATGTAACTTGAAGAAATAGAAAATAAAGATACAACAGTTTAAACAAAAACAAAAACAAAAAAGAAAGAGATTCCTATAAATGTACAAGAAGCTTACAGACCATCAAATAGATTGGACCAGAAAAGCAAGTCCCTCTGTCACATAATAATCAAAACACTAAGCACACAGAACAAAGAAAGAACATAGACAATTAGTAGCAAAAGCCCGAAACTTCACATTTCTTTTTTTTTCTTTACCCCAAAACCTTTCCATCCCATTTCTCTGGAGTGGAGTGTCCCTATATAACAGTCCCTCACCCCAGTTCAGAGGTCATATGAGGGCCTAGAGCCTCCTCATACATTGGGGGGTCTACAAGGCAGTACCACCAGTGAAAAGTGTCTCTTTGCTAGGGAGAGAGAACTAAAAAACAAATAAACAGACAAACAGATAAAAAAGAATAAAAATAAAAAATAAAAGTCTATGTCCATGTTCCCTTTGGTGTGTTGGTTGTAGTATGGATATCCTCTACTATATAGCTAAAATCCTACTATAAGTGAATACATGCCATATTTTGCTACTAATTGTCATAAACTGTTTAGGATAATTAAGAAATGCAAACTAATAGTCATGCAAGCCTGTCATTTTGTTAGGTACTATAACAGTCTATTATAGTTATTTTCTAAGCTAATCAGAAATCAAGTTGCTAAGAGACAAGCAACATTTGCTTATCCTAATATGAGATAGATAGGGCCTCTTTAAAAACCTCAAGAGATCTGCAGAATATGGCATTCAAAGATGTTTTCTTAACTTTAGATTTTTTTTATATCGAGACATGTCAACTCCTGACAGCACTCCCTATTCTACTCCAAGTAGTAGATGAGCATCGAAGAATCTCCAGTGGGAGATGATTGAATTAGTGGCAAGCCTATCTCTTGGCAGGAAAAACCCCTTGCTCCAACTGTAGACAGAATGCTGTCCAAAAAGGACAAAACTTGGAAGCAAGTAAGTCGACAGCCTAGCTCTGCCAAGACAGAGTAGCCAAGTCCTTCATAATTCCTGCTCTACAATCAATGTCTGTTGGAGAAACGAGGCCAAACGACTGAAGATTGATGCTGTAATGTATGGGGAGAAAATGGGAACTGCCCAGGCAGCCACTGGTATGTCATTTCTTAGTTTTGGAAGCTGCAGGCCCTGTACTTCCTATATAATAAGATATATTTATCCCTCTCAGGTCTCTGAGGTGGTTGAAGAATAGATAGCTAGAGTCTCATAGTTAAATTTTGAATTATTTAGGAATCAAGAGGGTGTTCTGGATCTAAGAAGATGTTTCTAAAATTGTGATGAAAGTTGAGTTGGATATAGAACTTTAAACTCATGGAGATGGGTAGATAGTAGAATGTTAAATCAGGTGCCAAATACGTATATACTGGACATTGGGATTGTTTGCTAAGCCATATAACTCTCATAATTGTGACCTAGTTACCTCTATTCTTTTGTATTGTATTTATTATTATAAGAGAAAGAGAAATTTGTTGGACTGAAAGGGGGAGCTGTTGGGGGGGGGAAGATATACCTTAAACTTTAAAAAAAAAGAAGGGGATGGGTGGGTTGAGGTGGAAGAGGGTGGGAGGGGGGATTGGAGGGGGAGATTAGGGAGGGTATTGCAATTGAGATGTAACTTGAAGAAATAAAAAATAAAGTAAAAAAGAAAGAAAGAATATAGAAAGCTGCAAGGGAAAAAGACCAAGTAACATATAAAGGCAGACCTATTAGAATTACACCCAACTTATCAACAGTCAGTCTAAAAGCCATAAGGGCCTGGACAGATGTGCTGCAGACTCTAAAAGACCACAGACGCCAGCCCAGAATAACAAATGCAGCAAAACTTTCAATCACCATAGATGGAGAAAACAACGTATTCCATGACAAATCCAAATTTAAATAATATCTATCCACAAATCCAGCCCTACAGAAGATACTGGAAAGAAAACTCCAGCCAAAGAGGTTAATTATACCCAAGAAAACTCAGTAAGTAAATAATTCTACACCAGCAAAACCAAAGAAGGGAAGCAAACACACACACACATGCTACCACCACCAACATCAAAATAACAGGAATTAACAATCACTGGTCATTAATATCTCTCACAGACTAATAGAATGGATGTGAAAACGGGCTCCATCTTTCTGTTGCACACAAGAAATACATCTCAACATCAAAGATAGGCATTACCTCAGAATAAAGGTCTGGAAAAAGATTTTCCAAGCAAATGGACCCACGAAGCAAGCATTTCTAATATCTAACAAAATAGACTTTCAACCAAAATTAATCAAAAGAAACAGGGAAGGACACTTTATACTCATTGAAGGAAAAATCCACTAAGATGACATCTCAATTCTGAACATTTATGCCCCAAATGCAAGGGCACCCACATTCATTAAAAAAAACATTACTAAAACTTAAATCACACATGGAACCCCACATTACTTGTGGGAGACTTCAACATGCTGCTCTTACCAATAAACAGGTCATCTGGACAGAAACTAAATGGAGAAATAATGAAACTAACAGATCAACTTAACAGATTCAACTTAACAGATATCTACAGAACATTTCACCCAAATGCAAAAGAATATACCTTCTTATTGGCACCTCATGGAACCTTCTCCAAAATTGACGATATACTCAGTCACAAAGCAAGTCTCAACAGATTCAAGAAAATTGAAGTAATCTCCTGTTTTTTTATCAGACCACCATGGATTAAAGCTGGATTTCAACAACAGAAACAACAGAAAGCCTACAAACTCATGGAAACTGAAAAACTCTAGACTGATTCACTACTGGGTCAAGCAGGAAATAAAGAATAAAATAAAGACTTTCTAGAATTCAATGAAAATAAATGCATAACATACTCAAACTTATGGGACACAATGAAAGCAGTGCTAAGAGGAAAATTCACAGCACTAAGTGCTTTCATAAAGAAATTAGTGAGATCTCATACTAGTGACTTAACAGCACACCTGAAAGCTCTAGAACCAAAAGAAGCAAATGCAGCCAAGAGGAGTAGATGGCAGGAAATAATCAAACTGAGGGCTGAAATAAATAAAAAAGAAACATAGAGAACAATACCAAGAATCAACAAAACTAAGAGTTGGTTCTTTAGAAAATCAACAAGAATGAGAACCCCTTAGCCAAACAAACTAAAAGGCAGAGAGAATATTCAAGTTAACAAAATCAAAAACAAAAAGGAAAATAACAACGGATACTGAGGAAATCCAAAGAATCATTTGGTCTGACTTCAAAAACCTGCACTCCACAAAATTGGAAAATCTGAAAAGGAACAACTTTCTCAATAAATGCCAGTTACCAAAGTCAAATCAAGATCAGATAAACAATATAAGTAGACATATAAGCTCTAAGGAAGTAGAAGAAGTCATCAAAAGTCTCTCAACCAAACCAAACCAAACCAAACAAAAACAAAACCCAGAGTCAGATGATTTTAGTCCAGATTTTTATTAGACTTACAAAGAACTAATACCAATACTCCTCAAATTATTCTATAAAACAGAAACAGAAGGAACACTGTCAAATTCATTTTATGAAGCCATAGTCACCCTGATATCTAAACCACACAAAGACTCAACCGAGAAATAGAATTTCAGATCAATCTTCCTTATGAACATTGATTCAAAAATACTCAATAAAAGACTCACAAACAGAATCCAATAACACATCAAAAAGGTCATCTATCATGATCAAGTAGGCTTCATCCCAGTAATGCAGGTATAGCACAACAGATGAAAATCTGTCAATATTATACACCATATAAACAAACTGAAAGAAAAAAACACATGATCATTCCATTAGATCCTGAAAATCCCTTTGACAAAATCCAACACCCCTTCATGATGAAAGTCTTGGAGAGATCAGGGATACAAGGCACTAACCTAAATGTAATAATGACAATATACAGCAAGCTGACAGCCAACATCAAATTAAATGGACAGAAACAGAAAACAATTCCACTAAAATCAGAGACAAAACAAGGCTGTCCACTTTCCCCATATCCATTCAATATAGTACTTAAAGTTTTAGCTAGATCACTAAGACAACTAAAGGAAATCAAGGGATACAAACTTGAAAGGAAGAAGTCAAAGTATCATTGCAGATGATATGACAGTATATATAAGCAACCCCAAAAATTCTACCAGGGAACTCCTACAACTGATAAACACCTACAGTGTTGTGTCTGGATACCAAATTCACTCAAAAAAATCAGCAGCCCTCCTATATACACATAATAAACAGTCTGAGAAAGAAATCATAGAACTAAACAATTCACAATAGCCACGTATAATATAAAATATCTTGGTGTAACTCTAACCAAGCAAGTGAAAAACCTGTATGACAAGAATTTCAAGTCTCTGTAGAAAGAAATTATCAGAAGATAGAAAGATCTTCTATGCTCAAATATTGGTAGGTTCAACATAATAATAATGGCCATCATATCAAAAGCAATCTACAGATTCAGTGCAATCCTCATCAAACAACTTCATGAACAGAACACCAATTGTGCAGGCACTAAGATCAACATTAATAAGTGGGACCTCATAAAACTGAAAAGCTTTTCTGTAAGGCAAAGGACAAAAAAAACCATCAACAAACAAAATAATCCAATTAAAACTTAAACTGAGAATTTGCAGCACAGGAATCACTAATGGCCAAGAAGCCCTTAAAGAAATGTTTAACATTTCTTCAAGTGTATCTCGGACATTTTAGATTCCTCTTTTGTGAATTCTCTGTTTAGATCTGTTCCAATTTCTTGATTGGGTTACTTGGTTTGTTGGTGTTTAATATCTTGAGTTCTTTATAGATTTTGGATATTAGCCCTCTGTCAGATGTGGGGTTGGTGAAGATCTTTTCCCAAGCTATAGGCTGCCGTTTTATTTTAATGATAGTGTCCTTTGCCTTACAGAAGCTTTTCAGTTTCATAAGGTCCCATTTATTGATTGTTTGTCTTAGAGCCTGAGCTATTTGTGTTCAGTTCAGGAAGTTGTCACCTATGCCAATAAGTTCTAGGCTTTTCCCCATTTTCTCTTCTATTAGATTTAGTTTGTCTGGTTTTATGTTAAGGTCTTTGATCCACTTGGACTTAAGTTTTGTACAAGGTGATAAATATGGGTCTATTTGCATTCTTTTACATGTTGACATCCAGTTACACCAGCACCATTTGTTGAAGATAGCCAAGAGACACTTGAAGAAATGCATCCTTAATCGTCAGAGAAACACAACTCATGATGAGATCCCATCTCACACCTCTCAGAATGGCTAAGATCAAAAACTCAAAGACAGCATATGCTGATGAGGCTGTGGAGAAAGGGGAAAACTCCCACATTGCTGGTGGGAATGCAAACTTGTACAACCACTATGGAAATCAATCTGGTAATATCTTAGAAAATTTGGAATAGCTCTACCTCAAGACCCAACCATACCACTCCTGGGCATATATCCAAAAGATTCCTCACCATTCCACAAGGACATCTCCTCAACTATGTTCATAGCAGCTTTATTTGTAAAATCTAGAAACTGGAAACAACCCAGATGTCCTTCAACTGAAGAATGGTTACAAAAAAAAAAAAAAAAAGAAAACTGTGGTACATTTATACAATGGAATACTACACTGCTATCTGAAACAAGGAAATCATGCAATTTGCAACCAAATGGATGGAACTAGAAAAGCTCATCATGAGTGAGCTAACTCAGACTCAGAAAGATACACATGGCATATATTCACTTATAATTGTATTTTAGCCATTATAATATAGGCTAACCATCTTATAATCAATAGACCCAAAAGAGCAGGAACAGGGACTTGGTTACCTGTCAGTGGGACACCCCACTCTAGTGGAACTGCTATGTATGCCTCCTGTGCAAGAGGAAGCTCTTAGACCTCATGTGGATAACCAACTGAGGGAGACTGATACATGGAGACACCCCACACTGGAAGCAGGAGGGGTGGAAGAGGGGGTAGAGGGTGGGAGGAAGGGGCTGTGAGGGGGTGGAGGGAGGGTGCCAATGGAGATGTAACAAAGTATAAATAAACATTTTTTTAAAGTCAGGGAAATGCAAATCAAAATGTCTCTGAGTTTCCATCTTATACCTGTCTGAATGGCTAAGATCAAAGACACAGCTCATGTTATCGATGATATAGAGCAAGGAGAACCCTCTAGAAAGAGCCTTTTTACCTTTTCCTTTCTTGAACTTAAATTCAATTGCCAGAGGTCTGTTTTGCTTCATTTACTATTTCCAGAACCAGCAAAAGAGAGACTTTCAGCCAAATGTTGTATAAATCCTCAATATTCACTACAAAGGTGGAATTTACCCTTCTTTCTCTAACAAGGACTGAGAAAGCTCTGGCTGGAGCTTTTAAACTGGAATAGGTCTGTTCCGAAGATAGAGACAGAATTCTAAGTACTCAGTGTTTGGCTCATAGAGATGCGGGAGTTCATCCTTGAAGAAATCAAAGATGACATTATGAACCACATAAGATGGGAGCAATGCTGCTGCTTTGCTGGGATAGAAAAGGCTTCTAAAGCTTTGAGTTTATGAGACTTCCAGTTTCAGATGTGGCTACTTCCTAGTAATTGTGTAGACAGTATGGATACTCAAGTCTGGAAAAAAAAAAGTGACATTTAAAACATTCCAGGCAGTTATTGGAAATGAACGGTACCCTTTCTTCTTGCCCTAATGAATGAACATCAGTAAATAAATATGCCACTCATAAATGCCCAGATACAACCTAAGCATGCTGCTGAATACATTGTTCCTGTTACTCACAGCAAGAAATTGGGACTGGCCTCAATATCAGATATGTTTCCTACGCTTGCTTCAGATCGTGCCTTCGTAACTGCATCATTATTGGTAACTTGAGCTCGGCAGTTATTTGTTATAAGCAGTTGTCCTGTGTATTATAGTTCTTTGTTGGTATCTTTGGCCTCTACTCACTCAGAGCTAACAGAGTTCTCTCCCAGTTGTGGTATTTCTCTAGCTTTGTCCCTACTGGAGACCCACAGCTTTATATAGTGATTATTTCAACCATTAAAATGTTGAGGAAAGGGTAGCACGAATGAAAGTATCTCCAGATGGCCCTCATCTCCCATTCTAAAGTCTATTGGAAGATAAATTCACATGCAATTGGTTATTCTGATTTATCTGGAAAATAAAGATGTTTTTGCTCTAGAAGTCAGAGAGTAATCTGTGGAAATCTCTCGTTTGGAGCTGTAATTTGTCACATATCAAAAATCAGCTACAAGCTGAACTTGGTGGTACACACCAGTAATTCTAGTTTAGAGGAGGTAACTGTAAGTATTACAGCTCTGAGAGAAAAGATTTCCCCAATACAAGTGTTGGAGCGCTGAGGGGAAAGGTTTCCCCCAATGGAAATGCTGCAGCTCTGAAGGGAAAGACATCCTGGCAGTCAGAAGCCAAGGGATACCACAAAGTCACAGTGCACAACAAACCTCAAACAAGAGGTTTATCGAGAAAGATGAAAGAGGATGGCCGCCTCTGCTTGGCCGGAGGGTTGGAGGGGAGGGATTGGAGGGGTGGAGCTTTCCAGGGCGGAGCTTTCCAGGGTGGAGCTTTCCAGGGTGGGGATTGGTGGGATTTCAAGTCCTGAACTTGGAGCAAGCTCAGAAATTGATGGGATTTTGAGCTCAGGAGGGTTTGCAAAACCCAAAAGTGAACTTGGACTCTTTACCTTATCGTAATGACAGGAAGATTATGAGTCTGAGGTTAGCCTCATAGTAATATCTTGTCTCAGAGGAAGAAGTAGGAAGAGGAGAAGAAAGAAGAGAAGACAATAACAGCTGTAAGAAAGACAAGAAGTGTCTCTGGGGTCTTTTTAAGGTCCTTTATCTTAGAACTGCCTAAAGTCTTGGTGGTAAAGACTGAAAGCCTGAAGGAATGTAAGGACCAAGAATTACTACTGAAAAATAAGTCTTTCAAAAACTAGCCAAACTGAATGTGAATATGTAGGTCACACTCAGGACACAAGAGAATGGTTTTTAAATACCCATTTTGATGCTCAATGTCTTTAGCCAGCAGGAATTGAAAATTAAAATCACATTGAGATTTCACCTCACTCCATTCAGAATGCCTATCATTAAGAAACACACTACAGAGACTCCTGAGCTGGAACAGTCCTGAATGCCCCCTCCCTGAGGACTAGTTTTTATGGAACCAGAAAACAACATGCAAGCTTCCAAAGAAGGGAACCAACCAACAGCCCTACCCGGTATGATGCCAATGAACTTCATCAATCACTGCCATGGCAAGATAACCATAAGGGCGCAGTACTGGCAAGCATACCTTGGTGGTAACCAACAGTTCTTTAATTGGACTTTCGACATGCTCAACAAGAGTGAAATCATACTTGATACTAGAAACCTAGCTAACTGCTCAGTGCTAAGGATGTTATTGTTATTGGAGAAGATTCTACAACCACTTTACTAAACCAGCATAATCCCTAACAACATTCTATAAATATTTGTCCTTATACACACAGACAAGCATTGTCTTCCTTCCTCAACAAGGAAACTTCTCTTTACAATAGATGGAGACCACTACAGAAAACCATAACCAATCAATTTGCACAGCTGTGGATCCCAGTCCAAATGGATGCATCTACTAAACCCTCTCACAACTAAGGCTTATGGAACATTGCAGAAGAGAGTATGCAAAGATTTTTAAGAGCCAGAAGATCAGGGAGTTTGCTGTGAGTGTGTCTCTTTGTAATGTCAGAAGCTTTACCCAGAAAGTCTCTCCAACATGACTGCCTAAACATGAACTGAACAAAGACAACTCTTTCCCAGAATAGAGAACACCAATCAGTTGTCCAGTGCCAAAGGGTGATGTGTAGCAGTTTCCTTCAAGATTAAAACATTCCATCCTGCAGGGGAGCTCCTTGAGCCAGAAAGAAAACAGCTCAAAATAGCTTCAGGAAGTCCCTGAAACTGATCATATTCCCTGAGCCTTTCTTTCTCAAGGATAAACAATGAAGAGAGCTGAGGGTCTCTCAGACAAGGCATGCTGCAAAGAGGACTCTGAGACAAGCCCAGCTGCTACAAAGAAGCAGAAACCAGCGAAGTTGTCTGGAACAGCTTTAGACCAACTTAGTCACTTGAAATGAACACTTTCAAATCTGTGGAGTGGTCTGCAGGCTGCACAGTGTGCTTCAGCTTCCTGGTTTTTGAGTTGTTACTGGTGCTGGACTGGGCTTTGGTGATTCAGCTGACTTTCAGTCATTTCTGTTCCTGTAAATAACCTTTCACCCATACTCCTGTAGGTAACCCCCCAAAAAGCTCATTGATTCCCCAAATAGAGCTTCTTTGGTTTCTCTACTTTGATCTGTCTTGAGCTCTCTATTTGGGCTGAGTAGACAGGTCTGTTGCGTCTCCCTAGGAAAAGTCACACAGCAAATGGTGAGCCCTGAAAACATATATACAAATAACATTATATTGATCAGGTTATATTTAAGAATATATTAGTTGTCAAATATGTATGGACTGGACATTGGGAATGTATGTTATACCTTATCATTTTCATAATTATGGCCTAATTATTCAAAAAAAAGAATTATGAGTTCTGGAAGAAGGGGGAGAGAGTGGGAGGTGGGGCTGGGAGGGGTGGAGGGAGGAAACTGTGATAGAGATGTAATTTGAAGTAATAAATAAACATTTAAAAAGAATATAAAGGCAAGGGAGAAATGTAATTATATTGTAACTTCAAAAAGAAAAGAAAAATAAATAAAACAATTAAAAAGAAAGAAACAGACAAATGCTGGCAAGAATGTGAGGAAATGGGAACCCTTGTATACTGCTGGCATGGATGCAAACTGGCCCACTCACTATAGAAACCAATATGGAAGTTCCTCAAAAAAAAAAAAAAAACCTGAAAATAAAGCTACCATATGGCCCAGCTATACCACTTCTGGGTATACATCCAAAAGACTCTAAGTCAACATACATCAATTTTCAGAGATGCCTGAACATTTATGTTTGTTGCAGGACTATCCCATAGCAGCCAAGCTATGGAATTAGCTTAGATGTCCACCGATAGATTGAAACATAAGTAAAATGTGAGATACATACACAGAGAAGAGATTTTAAACTGGAAAAAAATGATGAAATTATGTCATTTTCCAGAAAGTGGACACAATTAGAGGGCATTGTGTTAAATAAGCTAGACCCAGAAAGACACATGTCGCATGTTTTCTCTTATTTTGGGGTCTTAAAATTCTATAAGGACACATCTATACACATATGTATACACATATATGCATGCCGTGAAAGTACAAGGAAGACTAGGAGAAGGAAAAGACTAGCCAAAGGGAAAAGGGAGGAGAGAGTGTGTAAGGGCTTGGACTCTGGGTGAATATAGTCCAAGTACATGAAATATTTGAGATCAATTAAATTTATGAAATCCAATACAGCACACAGCAAACACACTCTCACAAAATATTTTGAATTAAATTTTGTAAGTCCCCTTTGAATCCTGGGCTAGGCTATGTCATCTCCTTCCATAATAACAATAGGAACAATGATTCCAAACTTATACTTGATTTGTTCCTCACCAAATAGGGACTCAACTTTCCAGGACTGAACAAAAGTTCCAGCCCCACATTTGTTGACTATATCAATGACACACATAATTGTGATGGCTAGTCCTGATTGGCATTTTTACTGAACCTGGAATTAAATACAAATATTTATTTATTTATTGAGTGGGATTGTGAGGACATTTCCAGAAAGGGCTAGCTAAGGAGAGAAGCTCCTCTCCCAGAGCAGATGGCACCTTCTGCTGGCAGTCGGAGATAAAGAGGTCTGAAGGAAATCAGTGCTGTCCACAATGCTTCACTCCTCACTGGTGACTGTGTCTGTCCTGTCGTTGCTGACATGACTGCATTATCCCTGGCTGACATCAGCACCCAGCTTCTTTGGCCTTGCAATGGTAGACAAAGATCAGGGGCTCTCCAGGAATCCTTCCAGCCTTCAGTACCACATGTGGACTGCCACGGCATCCAGCCTCACACCTACATTCTCTCTAAATAAGGCAGCTTTGTTGTCTACTGGGACAGCTTCAGTTGGCCTGTGTATAGAAACACTCATAATGCCAAACAATGGGTAAAGTCTTCCCCATTGCCAGCATCTAACCCACCCAGAAGCCAGGTAGCTTTGTGGTTTTCCTCTTGCCTCCACAGGATCTTTAGGGAGTCACAAAAGAAATGCACCCTGTGCACACTGTGTTTTGAAGTTCCCAGAATCTGAGAGCTGGTATGTAGGTGGAGATTCCATCATCGGGGCTCCTGGCCAACCGCAGTGGACTAATTCAAACCTCCAGTCTCAGAAGCCTCCTTCTCAGGCACCTGCTTGTGCTTTGCTGTGCTGAGACATATAGCAAGTCAGCAAGAGGAAAGTTTCTGTATTTCTTCAACATCTCATTAGAGATTTAATCTCTATGAAGAAGATCCTATGTGAACTGACTTGACCCAACCACTTAGTTTTCTTACAGAAGACTCAGCATTCATAACATCTGCATTCCTAACCAAGTCATCCTAATTGCAATGGTGCATTTTACAAGATGGTTGATAAAGAAAACAAAAAAAAAAAAAAAAAACAAGAAGCAATGCAGGATGCAGGGTTTCCAGTGTTCAGGACCAAGATCTTAAAACTGAGATGTCTACGTTCTTTCCAGTACTCACACTGGTGATCTGAAACCCTCAGTCATGCAGAGTTGAGTGGATATGAGCTTGGAGGACAGACATGGATGTGATTTAAACATGAGTCCAGGACTGTGGAGGCTCCCGGCAAACCTACTTCTCTTGTGTCAGGAATCTTGCATAATGCCCAGTTTATGATACTTTTTTACTGAAATTACATTTTGGATAGTTCAGAAATGGATAGCCAATTACATTAGGATTCAGTTATAAGGCCAGTCTACTGAAGTGTGCTGGGGGAACCCTAGAGACATTAGAGCAGTTAGCAGGGAGGGTAGGCATTCCCCCACTTCTTAGTTCATAGCCTGGAGCATAAAGTGATTAAATAGCGAGTCTTTAAGCTATCCTTACCCCCACTTCCAGATGGATGTTTAATTATACCATATAGCAAATGTGCAATGCAAGATGAGTTTCTCTTCATAGTCCAACAAAAAGTTGCCTCTTCTCCTATGGAGAGGTTTGAAATGCCTGAGAGGTTTGAAATGGCCTGAGAAAAAGGGAAGGGCACCAGAGCTGCTAAGATCAGGCAGCCATCAAAGAGAACAAAGAGAATCCTCAGCCTGTGGGACAAATAGAAGATGCTTCTGGGGCTGGAGAGATGGCTCAGAGGTTAAGAGTACTGACTGCTCTTCCAGAGGTCCTGAGTTCAATTCCCAGCAACCACATGGTGGCTCATGATCATCTATAGTGAGATCTGATGCCCTCTTCTGGCCTGTAGGCATACATGCAGGCAGAACACTGTATACATAATAAATAAATAAATCTTTAAAAAAAAAAAGAAGATGCTTCTGCCACTTACCCCATCAGTGTAAGCAGAAGTCTGTAGAATTCCACTAAGAAACTGGTGTGTGTGGACACTGAGAAGTACACATTGAAAATGCTACTTTCAAAATATTGTGGGTACAGAGTCAAGAATTAAGTAGTAAAGACACCAGAAGGGGAGGGGAGAAAACTTCTAACATAAGATGGCTTAGGGCAAGTTCTCCATAGGACAAGATAATCTAACACAGAAGGAAGAAAGTGATCCAGACCTTAGCTGCTAAGTCATCACCTAACAGGAAGGCACTGAAGCCTAGAATTGGCTGCCTGTATTTCAGAACACATCAATACTTTATGAAGTTTTAATTAAAGTCTCAGCTTAGCCATTTGGAATAAAACTATTTGTATCTTAATAAAAATCCAATTAAACAATACCACTGAGTATCATAGAGACTTCTGACTAAAGTATATCTCTACCTGTTGTAGTTAAGGTGTTGGTGTGCGGTCAGGATGAGCTAGGCTAAATGGGCAATCTCCAGAACAGAAAGTTTCCTAGTAAGATTCATTTCTGTTTCTGTGTGATTAAACAAACATGAAATCCTGAAAGTCACAGGCAGGCCATGTCCTAGGAGAAGAGGGTGGATAGCTCATAGCTGCATCTTATTTGCCTGAGTCTTAAAACACATTCCATCAGATTCAGAAGAATGATCTATTAGGCACACATAAGATACTGGGTGGGCCTTGGGAATAGTTCTTAAAGTCAGCAAAGTGACTAGATCCAAACAGAACAGCTAAAACAACAAGAAATCCTTGGAAATAAACAACTACAAGCTCTGTTTATTCTCTGGTCTGTCTAGGCAACTATAACTAGAAGATCTTGACCCTGTGTGGGATATTTAATTTTTATTTGCCTAAATTGACCAATAACAATATTAATCAATTAAATTAAAATTTATGGTTCAAAATTAACAACTAAAACTAAAACTAGAGGCTGAAGAAATGTCTCAGCTGTTGAGTGTTTGCTGTTCTTTCAGAGGACCAGTGTTCTGTTCTCAGCTCTGACATCAGGTGGTTCACAACTGCCTGTAATTCCAGAATTAGGGATCTGACACCTCTGTCTGGCCTCTTTGAGCAGTCACATGCACACATGCACACAAGCCCATGCCAATGTACACACACACACACACACATACACACACACAGAGAGAGAGAGAGAGAGAGAGTTTTTATTTTTAAAACCTAAAACCAGATTTACAGATGATCCAACAACTCTGAGGTCCATATCTGTAAAGAAATGGAAATAACCATTCCCACATTCAGGGCAGCATTATTTATTCACAGTAGCCAGGCACTGAATCAAGATGTAAGTGAACAGATGAAGAAAACATGACAGAGAAATCTATAGTAAGATACTACTCAACCTCAGAAAGACAGAAATTCAGTATCTGTGTTAACAAGGTGTAACTCAGAACATTTGTGAAGTGAAGTAAACCAGATAGAAAAAGACAAGTATCATGTGATCTCAATCAAACATGAAGTCTAACAAATTCAGTCTTGTGATTTGCATAGAATTGAAGTTGCTAGGCCTGAGGGCTGGAGGTCAGGAAAATGGGGAATGTTGACCAACAGCACAAAATTTATGAGGAGAACAATTTTCAAGACCCACTTGCAAAATATTGATTGCAATAAATAATAGCACATATTTCAAGTTTGCTAAAAGAGAACATTTGAAAGGTCCTTACTATACAAAAGTGTATGAGGTGATGTTTACAAGCTTGATTTAATCATTCTTAAATGCAAACATATTTAAAAATAAATTCCTATAGTTGTTATTCAATTAAAAATTTTAAAGACTAATGATTTTCAAAATGACCAAAACATTTTCTCAGAACTCTTTCTTCCTCATTTTAAAAGTTCCTTTTGTGTCTTCTTCTTGTTTGAGATAGATCTCTGTGTTGTCCATGCTAGTCTTGAATGCCTGTGTTCAAGCAATCTCCCTGCCTCATCTGAGTAATGCTGGGACTATAGGTGAGCAACACCATACCAATTTAAAGTTTAGCTTTTGAGCAGATGGTAAACAGGATAAGCTAAAAGTTCAGAAAGTGGGAAAGAATGAGTAAATATACATAAGTGAACATGCTCCCTTCTTCCTGTGACATGAAAGCACCTATTTCTGCCTTAGTGGCAAGCAATGCCACTAATTCTTCATATGTGTGCCCTTCCAGAGAGATTTTACAGATATAAAAGCAACTTGGGTCTGGAAGGGGGAAGACATAATTATTTTTCAAAATTATGGAATGTGTCACAACTTTGTGTGTCTTCCCTACTTGGGCCATGCTAAATTTCTTTGTGTTGATCCAATGTTAATGTGCTGTTGAAGTCAGCACTTTCCCCTATTTTTGCACAAATGATGGTGTCTTAGTCACTGTTCCGTTATTGTGAAGAGGCAGTATGGCCAAGCCGGCTCTTATGAAAGAAAACATTTAACTGGGGACTGGCTTACAGTTTCAGAGGCTTAGTTCACTATCGTTGTGGCAGGAAGCATGGTGGCATGCAGGTGTTGGAACAGTAGCTGAGAGCTGCAGCCTGACCCTAGGCAGAGAGAGAATGCCTAGGCCTGGCATGGGATTTTCAAACCTCAAAGTCCACCCTGGTGACATACTTCTTCCAACAAGGCCACACCTTCTAATCTTTCTAATAGTTTCAAATAGTGCCACTCCTTGGTGACCAAGCAAGCATTCAAATGTATGAGCCTATGGGGGTTATTCTTATTCAAACCACAACATTCCACTCCCTAACCCCCCTTAGGCTTATGGCCATATCATCATGCAAAAATGCATTCAGTCCAGTTTCAAAAGTCCCCACAGTCTATCAGAGTCTCTATACTGTTTAAAAGTCCAAAGTTTAAAGTTTCTTCTAAGAGTCACGACATTCTCTCAACTGTACCCCCTGTAAAATCAAACTCAAAAGCTGATCACATGTTTTAACATACAGTGGCACAGGATGTGCATTACCATTCCAAAAGGGAGAAAAAGGAGCATAATGTAGAAATACTGGACTAAGCAAGACCTAATTTTCCAGCAGGGAAAATTCCACACTCTACATCTCCATGTCTGATGTCAAAGAGCTCTTTTCAGATATTCATCTCCTTTCAGCTTTGTTAACTGAAACACACACCTCTCTCTCTCTCTCTCTCTCTTGGCTGTTTTCACACTCTGTTAGCATCTCTCCTTGGAAGATATCCCATGACTTTAGTATCTACAAATCCTTGGGATTCCAAACACAATCTAGGCTTTGCCTTCAAAGTTTCATATAGTGGACTCTCTGGGCCTGCATGCCAGGACTCTCCTGACGCACACCTGACCTCATCAACTTTTCCTAGCTGATAAAAGAGATTCCACAGCCTCCTTTTTGTATGTTTCTTGATAAAGCCGTAACTATATGGCCAAAGTTGCCAAGTTCTTCTGCTTGCTGAGGCTGAAACTTGGCCCCTCTTTCAATTACATTTCTTCAGCTTTCTGTTTGTGATGGTTTCCTTCACTGCTTAAGATTCCTTTAATTAATTTTTCACAAGTTGGATGGTTAGCCGAGTGGGATTGTGTCTTAAGGGGTCACCACTCTCTTTATTCCGTAAGCATCAGGATACTCTTTAAACTCATCTCTTTAGGCACTGGTCTTAGCTCCATCCTGGGCCTCCTTTTCTCCTCTAACTGTACATTTTTGTATTTCTTTTTGTCCAGTTTGTTCCTTTTCATTATAATTTGCATAAGACTGACCATAAGATTGTACAGTAAGTGTATAATTACTTGACACAGTCAATACTAGGCAGTCTTGAAATCTCCTCTGCCAATGCCATTAATTAATTCCAATTTCTTCAATTTAGCCTCAGGCATATTTTTTTGGACAAGGACATAAAGTAGCCACAGTCTTTGCCAAAATATCACAAAAACAGTCTGTAGGTGTTTTACTTAGGGTTTTATTGCTGTGAAGGGACACCATAACCAAGGCAACTCTTTTTTATTATTTCTTTTTTTAATGTTTATTTATTACTTCAAGTTACATCTCCATCACGGTCCCCTCCATCCACCTTTCCTTATTCCCCCCACCCTCTTACCCAAGGCAACTCTTAATAAAGAAAACATTTAATTGGGACAGTTTTAGAGGTTTAGTCCATTATCATCATGGTAGGAAGCACGGCAGTGTACATGCAAACATGGTGCCAGAGGAACTGAGAATTCTATATCTTGATCTGAAGGAAGTCATGAGGAGTCTCAGTTCCAGAATGGGCATAATTTCAGTATATAGAAGACCTAAAAGCCTACCCACCCAGTGATAGCACTTCCTCCAAAAAGGGAACACCTACTCCAACAATGCCACACCTCTTAATAGTGCTACTTCCTATGGCCAAGCACTCAAATACATGAATCTATGGGGGCCATACCTATTCAAACCTAGTCCACTTACTAGTATTCTTCCCCTCTGAAACCTCTTGAGCTAGGCCCCAACAGTCCACATTGCCTTTAGCACCACTGTCTTCCATGCTCATACAGGATGGCCCAGTAAGCTCTGCTTACAGTTTTCAACCACTTCTCTAGTTCATAGTCCTAAAGTCTTCCATATTCCTCCAAACAACAGAATGGTCAGGCCTGTCATGGAAATACCCCACACTTGGTATCCAAGTTCTGTCTTAGTCACTGTTCAATTGCTATGAAGAGACAGCATGACCAAAGGCAACTCTCTTGAAAAAAAAAAGCATTTAATTGGGAGCTTGCTTACAGTTTCAGAGGTTTTGTCCATTATTATCATGGTAGGAAACATGGTGGCATGCCGGCATATGGTGGAGCAGTATCTGTGAGCTACATCCTGATCTCTATGCAGAGAGAGAGAGAGAGAGAGAGAGAGAGAGAGAGAGAACCATGGAATGACATGGGTTTTTGAAACCCCAAGCCCAACCCCAGTGACACGCTTCCTCCAACAAGGCTTATATGTACTCCAACAAGGCCACACCTTCTGATCCTTCTAATCCTTTCAAGTAGTACTATCCCTGATGACTAAGCATTCAAATGTATGAGCCTACTGGGACCATTTCTATTCAAACCACCACAGATGGTATGTGTGAAAGAAACCATATGTTTAAGAACACCTTCACCTTCTCTAAATGTTTAACTAAAAGGCTGGTGACACTCACTGGTAGGCACCCGAAGAACTTACTTAGATGAACTTGTTATCACTGTGATTATATTCCACTGAAGGCCAGAGACATCATTTTGAATATCTCATCAATAATTCAGACCCTTTCCATAGATAAAGAAGCATGTATGTATGTAAATGATACCAAAAATGCATAAGAAAGTTTAGTACAAAATGTCAAAGAATCCAAGGTTCTGAGTGGCTAGTTTGCTGAAATTCATGTGTTATTAAACAGTAGGGCTTTGATCTTACTCCAAAGTTCACTCTCTACCCTGGCACAGGAGGCCTGATGTTCTCTCCCTCTCGTCTATGAATTATTCTTACTAAATTAATCTCCTCACTGAGGAAGTAAAGAACAAACAGAGTGGGTGGTATCAGTTCACCAGTTCCTAGAGGCCTCCATGCCCACCTAGCTTGGAGAAATCTAACGTTCTATCGTGTCACATTGTACTGCTTGGTGAGTCAATTTTATCCCATTAAGGTACAACCTTTAACCTAAGAAGTAATAAAGGACTGAAAGTAAAGGATGCTGAAAACAAGACAAAGTTGCTTTGTTGGTCTCAACTTCTTACATGTAAGGATGAAATATATATGTAAAAAAATGCATTTCTACAAGATAACTGGTACTCTGAATCTCCTTAAAAATCCAGGGGAAAACCAGAGATAAGATGCACAACTACATTAGTGTGAATGGCTTTCTTAAAAACAAAACAAAAAAACAATAACAATGAAATGGTAGATGGGAAAAATTCATAATAGCAAATCAAAATCAAACTATGGCTGTGGAGACAGCTTGTGGGTAAAATGAGGGTCTGAGTTCAGATGCGCAATACTCCCTACAACCCAGATGTGGGAATATACATCTCTAACTCCAACACTGCGTAGTGGTAGGAATAGGTGGATTCCAAGGACTTCTTGGGACAGCTAGTAGAGTCAAAAGGCTGAGTTCTAATGTGCTAGCTAGTATTGTGTCAACTTGAAAAAACTACAGTCATAAGAGAGGAGGGAACCTCAACTGAGAAAATGCCTCTATAAGATCTGACTGTAAGCAAGCTTGTGGGAAATTTTCTTTTTGTTTTTCTTTTCTTTTTTTTAACATTAGCTTAGAAATTAGTCTTTTTTCTCAACATTTATTTATTTCTTCAAGTTACATCTCAATCATAGCCCCTTCCCTTCTACCCTCCTGGTCCCACCCTCCTACTGTCTTCTTCCTCTCTCATCTATCCTCTTTTAAAATTTTTTTATTTAAGGTGTATCTTCTTCCCCCGCAACATCTCTCCCTTTTAGTCCAGTAAAAGGCTCTTTTTCTTATAACAATAAATACAATACAAAACAATAAGAACAATTAGGAACACTCATGAAAATTATAAGGTATAACATGCATTCCTAATGTCCAGTCCATATGTATTTGGCAATTAATAATAATATTCTATTATCCATCTCGATGAGTTTAAATTTCAATACCTAACTCCATTTCCATCCTACTTGATTGCCAACTTAAAAAGATCTTCTTAGACCTAGAATATCCCTTTAATTCCTAAACAACTTAAAATTTAACTGTAACTGTCTAGTCTTCAACCACATCAGACACATGAGAAGGATAAATATATCTGAATAAACAGGAAGTGTTAATGGTTGATGTGGGAGGGCCCAGCCCATTGTGGGTGGGATACCCCTGGGCTACTAGTAAGAACCAGGCTAAGCAAGCCATAGGAAGCAAGCCAGTAAGCAGCATTCCTCCATCGTTTCTACTATAGCTGCTCTTGCCTCCAGGTCTCTGTCTTGCTTCAGTTCCTGCCCTCATTGCTTTTGATGATGAACTGTTATAGGGAATTATGAGTGAAACCTTTCCTCCCCAACTTGCCTTTTCTCGTGGTATTGCATCACAGCAATACTAACCCTGAGATGTCAGTGTCACAAAAAATAAAGATGAAATGAAACAATTGAAGATGCTTGGCACTGACCTCTGGCCCTCACAGGAATGTTCACAGGTAAACACAGACACACACACACACACACACACACACACACACACACACACACACCACTTATTAATTAATTAATTGGATTAAGAATTCAAAACATGTGTGTCCTTTCATGAAATTGCCTGATTTAGAACTCTCAGGTTTCTTTTCCCTACAGAGAGACTGTCTCATGCTTCACAAGTGTGAGATGCTGGACATCAACTTTGTTCTTTTCTTATTGGATGAATCATGGTTCCACTTGTCACCTGGCCAGCCATAACCTGCTGACTCTTGGTGGAGGAACAGGAAGTGAGTCACAATAAGAGAAGGAGAGTTAGGACACAGGATGTGTGGAGCATCAGGGCCCTGGAGAGCAGTGGGAGATTGGGTCCTGTGAACGCCTTTCTGGAAGACAGGAGAAGAAGGCATGATGACACTGTTTAAAACCTCAGGTTCTGAAGTGCTTTGACTGCTGGACAAGTTGCTTGCCTCTGAGTCTCTCCTTCCTCCTCTATAAGACAGAAGTCTCACTCAGTGGGACTCTGTGAGGATTAAATGAGATTAGTATTGGCATACTGTCTGGCACAATGAAATTGGCCACCATGAAATCTATGATGACAACTGGTTTGTAACTGTGGATATTCTACCAGATGATTCATTCTACTCATGCTGAAAGTATTACTCAATGAAATTTCAGAATGATAAATATATTCTTTTTTAAAAAATGTTTAGGGTAACATACAAAGTAATGACTTTCATTGTGGTATTTTCATAAATGTGCATCCCTATACTTTGTTCTTTTTAACTAGGACTTAAACACAGGGTAAGTATGTTTATCTGGTTGGTTGGTTTGGTTTTCCTTGTAAAGTATGAATGGGTACAAATTTTATTGTTTTTTCAACAGTTTTACATTTATTCTCTTACGGAAACTTTTACTCTTATTTTTATGACTATTATCAGGTTTAAGCATCAAAACTATTTGTGTTCATAGAATGAGTGAGAAATATTTCTACTTTTTAAATTCTAGGAAGAATTTGTTTAATTCCTATATTTCTTTAAATGCTTAAAGAATTCACTGGGGACACCATCTGCCTAGGGTAGAATGACTGTTACTTCCTATTTAATTTTTTAAATTATAATTTATTTTTTATTTCTTCAAGTTACATCTCAATCACAATCCCCTCCCTACTCCCCCCTCCAGTCCCACCCTCCCACCCTCTTCCCCCACAACCCCCCAACCTCTTCCCCCTTTTTTTTAATTTAAGGTATACTTTTTTGCCCCCAACAGCTCCCCCTTTCAGGCCAACAAATGGTTCTTTCTCTTATAACAATAAATATAATACAAAACAACAGAAATAAATAGGCCACAATTATGAGAGTTCTATGGCTTGGCATACATTCCCAATGTCCAGTCCATATGTATTTGGCACCTGACTTTAACATTCTGCTATCTAACCATCTCCATGAGTTTAAAGTTCTATATCTAACTCAGCTTTCATATTAACTTGCATCACAATTTTAAAAACACCTTCTTAGATCCAGAACACCCTCTTGATTCCTAAACAACTCAAAATTTAACATGAGACTCTATCTATCTATTCTTCAACCACATCAGAGATCTGAGAGGGATAAATGTATCTGATTTTATAGGAAGTGCAGGGCCCACAGCTTCCAAAACTAAGAAATTACATACCAGTGGCTGCCTGGGCAGTTCCCATTTTCTCTCCATACATTACAGCATCAATCTTCAGCTGTTTGGCCCTGTTTCTCTGATAGACATTGATCGTGGAGCAGGAATTATGAAGGACTTGCCTACCCTGTCTTGGCAGAGTTAGGCTGTTGACTTACCTGCTTCCAAGTTTTGTCCTGTTTGGACAGCATTCTGTCTACAGTTGAAGCAAGGGGTTTTTCTTGCCAAGAGATAGGCTTGTCACTAATTCAACCATCTCCCACTGGAGATTCTTCCATGCTCATCTTCTACTTGGAGTAGAATAGGGGGTGCTGTCAGGAACTGACATATCTCAATATCAAAAAATCTTAAGTTAAGAAAACATCTTTGAATGTCATATTCTGCAGATCTCTTGAGGTTTTTGAAGATGCCCTATCTATCTCTTATATTTAGATAAGTAACTGCTGCTTGTCTCTTAGCAACTTGATTTCTGATTAGCTTAGAAAATAACTGTGATAGACTGTCATAGTACCTAACAAAATGACAAACTTGCATGACTATTAGTTTGCATTTCTTAATTATCCTAAAAAGTTTATGACAGTTGGTAGCAAAAGGCCAAAACTTCACATTGCATTTTTAAGCATTATTAGGTACCTTTAAGAAGGTTACCCTTAATTTTGTATCAATATACAAAGATCAATACCTATGTAGCCCAATACAATCTTAATTTTGCATCAATATACAAGGGTCAATACCATTGGGGCCAAATATAATCTTAATTTTGTAACAATATACAAAGATCAATACTGATGTAGCCCAATACAATCTTAATTTTGCATTAATATACAAAACTCAATGCCAATTTAGCCAAATATAATATTAATTTTGTATCAATATACAAAGGTATAAGGGCATATTCAATAATCTGTCATTTTTTCTTTATCTTTCCTATATTATGTCTATGTCTCATTCTTTCTCAAGTCTGTTCACTCCTAAATAGGAGAGAAAGAAGGATACAGAAAAGAAAAAGAGAGAAGTTCCTGGGTCTAACCTCCAAAACCCATTTAACAAGACCATTTAACAGCTTGTAGTCTCTTCCCCTAAATAAGAAGATTTTCTATTATCCATCAAATGACCAAAGAGGGGGAAAACACCCTCCCCACCTTCTGGGGATGAGACATCACTCTCTTAAAATGACTTCCTGCTGGTTTGAGATGTAGTGAACCTGTTTGGGGCCCAAATAAGAATGGGAAAATGGTTAAAAATGTTAATAGAATCATTTGATGTTCAGTCCTTTTGTGCTCAGCTATTTAAATGTCCTAAGAAATTTGTAGACAGAAGCTGAACTTCAGGGTTTTACTGGAGTTCTGGCTGGCGCAGTCTGTGGAGTTGAACAATCTTAGCGATTTTGAGTTGTTGTGGTTGTAGACTTTTGAGGAAACAGCTGTTGAGGAAGTCTGCAAGGCTGGATGGTCTGGGCCACTTGTCTTTTTTGGTGTCTGATCTGTTTTCTTCTGAGGTTTCAGTTGTCCAGTTGTCCCTGGATTCCTTGAATGGATGCTTTAAGTCTCCTGGAAAGATAAGAACAGAGCCCTGCCCTAATCCTAACTCTGGGGCAATTACCTTTTTTTTGTGGGGGGTCAAGTAATATTTTTCCTGGAGCAAATTTGGTTTTTTGACAATATATAGAGTATTATCTTTCAATCTGGATTAAAGAAGAAATTATTTTGTTATTTTGGAGCTAAACAAACCTTTAGTGTATGTATTTTGAGATCTCAAAGGACAATTTGTTTACATTGAGCATGCCTTTTGTATGTAGCTTTTAAACTTAAATCCTTCCAGATCCTATGTGCCTGTCTCTGAATACTAAGTATTGGGATCAAGACCTGTGGTTCCCAACTGAAGGGATTAAAGATGTGCTCCCCCGCCCCTGGATCAAAGTTTTTCCCTATGTAGAGCTTGTTTTGTATCAGGCTGACCTTGAGCTCTGGCATCTGCCTGTTTCTGTCTCTAGTGTGTTGGGATTAAGGGTGTATTCTTCTCAGATGATGGGATTAAGGGTGTGTACCATCACCACCCTATTCCTTGTTCTCTAGAATTTATAAAACAACTAACTCTATAGTGATCCTCCTGTCTCTGTTGGAGTTAAAGGCATGGGCTAACACCATGCATTTCATGTATTTTACCTTAGCTCCAAGTTTTTTCAACTCTTAGAGGTTCGGAAAACCAGGTTGAACAGCAGTAACCCTCAATTTATTTACAATATTTTAAACCTGTTACCTGCTTTTTAATGCCAAACCATGAAAATATCCTATACATCTACAAAAAAGAAAGAAAAACAAAAAAACTTTTAAGCTGCTTTCAAGTTTGTGTAATCTATGTGGCCACCTGCAGTCTAACATTTCCTTTCATGCCAGTAAGGCAAGTATACCTTTGGTAAATTATATTGTATTTTTATCATATTTTTTAAGCTTATTAACTCTTTTCTTAAAAAAGTATTATTTACTTCTAGAACATAGTTTCCTCCCTCCTCCCCTCCTGGCCCTTCCCTTCCTCTCTTCTTCCCTCCCTCCCTCCCTCCCTCCTGCCCTCCTTGTTCCTCTACTTGGTACTCTCCTCCTCAGATGAGGTGGGCCCTCACATATCATACTTCCTCAGATCTTGCGCCATGTGAGGGCCAAGAACTTCCTCTTGTACTGGAGCTTGATAAGGCACACCACTAACCTGCAGCAGATTCCATGACTCACTGGTGGGTAGAATTTTTCCTAGGATAGATATGCTAGGTTCCTATCTATTTGGGTGTGTGGGCTGTAGGATAGTTATCCTGTGATGTATGGTTAATATCCATTTATAAGGGAATACATACCATGTTTATCTTTCTGGGACTGTGTCAGCTCACTTAGGATGAGCTTTTCTAACTCCATCCATTTGGTTTCGAACTGCATGATTTCCTCATTCCTGATAGCTGTGTAGTATTCCATTGTGTAGATGTACCATAGTTTTTTATCCATTCTTCACTTGAAGGACATCTGGATTGTTTCCAGTTTCTGGCTATTACAAATAAAGCTGCTATGGACATTGTTGAGGTGATGTCCTTGTGGTTTCGTTTCGAATCTTTTGGACATGTGCCCAGGAGGGTCCTATTTAATTTTAAATAGATAGAAGTCTAATTAGAATCTAATTTCTTATTGTATCAGTTTTGATGAGAATATGTTTTTAAGTATGTACATGCTCATTCATCTGAATTTTTAAGTCATTACCAAGTTGTTTTGTTTTTACTAAAAATTTTCATACAATATATTATTATCCTATTTTTTCCCCTTTCCTAACTCTTTCCAGATCTTTTTCACCTCTTTACACAACTTCATGTTCTTCTGCTCTCAAAATAAATACATAAATAAAAATAAACTAACAAAGAATCAGACAAAGAATACCAAGACTAAACAAAACAAAAGCACACACACACACACACACACAGCATGGCATCTGTTTGTGTTGGCCAGCTACTCCAGGCCTGGAGTCTGCCCTGGAGTGTGGTGATATGCCCAGCGTCACTCCACTAGAGAAAACAGACTTCTCCTTCTTAGCAGGCATCAATTCCAAATAGCGCTTCAGTTAGGGGTGAGACTGTGTCCACGTCTCCTTCTCAGTGCTGAGATTTTGTGTGGCTTGAACCTGTGCAGGTCTTGTGCGTGCTGAAGTGATGAAAGTTTTTAACAATAGTTGTAATCTTCTGAAGATCAGTAGAATCTTCAGTGCTATTTGATTTCCATACAAGACGGGGGTCATCTATATTCATATTCCTTCTCATTAATCTTCCTATAGATTTATCAGTTTTATTAGATTTTTTCAAAGAACTAACATTTGGATTTACTGATTTTCTCTATTTTATGACTTTTTCCATTTCATTCCCCTCATTTTTACTCTTTCTCATTTTAGTTCTTCCACCTTCTAATTTTAATTTGTCGTTCTTTTCTAATTGTTTGAGATGTAAGCTTAAATAATTTAAGTTTTTTTTTTTCTTCTTTTAACATGCGCATTTAAGGATAAAATGTTTCAGGGCTGGAGAGATGACTCAGCAGTTAAGAGCACTGGCTGCTCTTCCAGAGGACCTGGGTTCAATTCTCAGCACCCACATGGCAGCTCACAGCTGTAACAACTCCAGGAATTCTGACACCTTCACACAGATATGCATGCAAGCCAAACACCAGCACACATAAAATAAAAATAAAAAGATAAAATGCTTCCTCTAAATATGTTTAACCTCAATTACATAATTTGAGATGAATTTTCATTGTGATTTCATCCATAAAATTCTCAAGTCTTTTCTGAATTGTCTCTTTGACTCATAAGACATTGGATGTATACCACTTAATCCCCAAATATGTGGGGATTTCTATTTGGTTTTGTTATTGATTTATAATTTGATACATAATTCCTTGAAACTTGCTTCCTTAAAAATGTATATTCTGTAGCTATTGGATATGTTGTTCTAAATATGCTGCTATAAATTGAACCCATTTACTCATTACCTTTTCTGAATTTTCTGTGTCTTTCTTGACTTGTTAAAACATATTACTGGAAAAGTTACTTTTAAAAACTGAACTGCAACTGTGAGCCCTAGCTCATATTTATATTCAGAGGTCTTGCTTTATATATTTCAAAGTTCCTTTAACAGGCTCAAATAACAATAAATTGTCGTCCTAAAGTATTGACTTTTAAAATGTCCTTTCATTTCTAGCAGTATGTCTTGCTTTACAATCTATTTTACTTGAATCTTTACACATAGAGGTTATTTCATAATAAAAGGTACACAGCTGTGCATATTTTCTCATTTCTTTCTGTGTTTAACTGGAGTATTAAGTCAGACACATTTAATATAATTTCTCATATTTTAGTTAATATTTATCTTCTCATATCTGTTTTCTATCTATGTCTTTTCTGTGTTCTTCATTTTCTCATTTCACACTTCCTCTTATATGACTGGGATATGTATTCTATATTTCTTCTGTTAGAATTTGTATTGTGAGGTGGTTATGAGAGGTTTTCTTTGTATTTATACTACTGTGTTTTATGATGTATCATAACTCTATGACTTGATAGCATTAATCAGTCTCAGATATGAGAACCCTTCATCTCTTGAAACTTACTTCTAAATCATTTGCTTTCTTTCCCAGGAATTCACATCTATGTTTCTTTGGTCTCACCACCTATCCCATGTTTCCAGGGCTTTTTTTCCCCTTGTATTTTCTATACCTAATATAAACAAACAAACACAAATTCTTCATGCTCCAGACTGTATTTTATGTTTGTCCATCTTTCAACAGCTAATCATTTCTTCAGATAGCAATCACATGCTGTTAACCCATCTATTATGTTTTTAATTTCAGATATGTGGGGGGAAGATTTTAGTAGAGACAACTTCCAGTTCTAGACTCTAGAATATAGAGAAGCGTTTCTCTTCCTTGGATGATCATGGGATCCAGTTTTTCTCTCTCCAGCACTGTGAGCCAGCCCTCTTTGCAACTTTACCTCTTCACCACCTCCTTTTGATCCATGAGGGCCTAAATGGCTTAGACTGAATCATTTCCTACAAGACTCTGGCCAATCAAAATTTTCCTCTCTGTAACCCTAAAACTCCATTTTCTGTCTGCCCAGCCATGAGGAACTTCCCTGCTCATATTCTGTCTCTTAGAAGCCATATTCTACTTGATTTCTCAAACTCTGAGTCCCTGATGCTTAATGATCAAAGAACCCACTTGAAGGGAACAGTTATTTGGAACATGGTGCTCACCTCAGTGAGTTTCCCTTCTCTCCAGATTTTTCCCCATTTTGGCTGGCTGCAGACCTTTCTGCAAATTTCACTTTTTATATTAAAACTTCTTAGTTTTTCACAGGGGGAAGTTTGACAGACACATTAGTCTGCCATCATCACAAGCACAAGTTGAGTCAAAGTTGAGTCAATCTTTACATTAAAATTCACAAATGTCTCATGCCAAAGACCCTATGGAACAAAGGCTTAGTCAAGAGAACAGCTATTGTAGCTCAACCGGCTCATGAAATCCTGAACAGTATGAAAAGTTAAAATACCCACAACCCCCAAAGGGTTAGGAACCACCACTGGAGAGCATTTATGAATACTTAGTTTGTATTAAATAGAAATTTATTTGCATTAAATAACTTAATTATCTGTATTAAATACCTAATTTTTTAATAGAATATGATACTTCCTGGTCTTGTCGCAGAAAATTTTAGGATCTAAGTATCAGATTCTAATTCAATGATTCTTTTTTCATTTATGTTTCCTTTACTATTACTAAAAAATCACATTATTATCATGTTGTCGGCCTTTTTGGCACTTGAATAGAGCACCTTCCTAGTGAGGTAATTTGCACCAAGAGCACAGTTCCTCAACCATGTCTTTCCTATAAAAAACACTCAAAGGCATAATAACTAGACTGCACTGACAAATGTGTCCACAGTGGCGCTGTTTCCTTGGTCAATCAAGAGTTATTTCATATAATCAAACTAAGCTTTCTTCTCATAACTTATATTAACCTTTGCACTTTTCTATGGGTCCACTTTAAACTTCTTTGGCCTCTCCTTGCAGACAAGTGCCAGACAGTTTGAGTTACTAATGAACCTGTCTTTAACCTCTTTACATGCTTAGAAATCACTGGACAGGATCAGGTTCTGTGACTGTCAATCTACTGAAAACTACCAGATACCAACCCCTTTCATCGCCCCAAAAAGGGCAGCCAAAAACCAAAATGAGGAAGGGATTTCCACAGCCTGTGTCCTGAGGAAATTTGTATTCTAGAGAATTTGTCCTTTCCTCAGGTCTGAAAGTACCAACTGTAATGTCATTCCAAGGCCTTCTCTGACCACTCTCCTTTCCCAGAGTCTCTGGATCCAGCCTACGATCAGCTGCAGCCTTGCTTCAGGCACATCCACTCTCTCCTTACTTACCTCCTCCTCGTCTTCTACACAATGCCTGCCTGCCACGTCCACTCCTACCACACACAAATCACCAGACTGAAACCTCAGTGAACCTCATGTGAACCAGGATACAAAGGGGATCCAGTGCACTGGGACAGTGCCTGGTGTGTATAGAAGGCACTCAAATACAGATAGGAATGGATGAAATAGCACTTGAAATGTAGAGGCAGAAAGAGCAGGAGTTTGAGGTCATCCTTGGCTGCACAAGTTCAAGACCAGCTTAGAACACAGGAAACTCTGTCTAGAAATAAAATAAAATAGAGATAAGGAAGCAGACAGACAAACCTGAGAGCATGTTGAGAAGAAAGCAAAACTCAGTAGCTCGCTTAACTAACTGGCCTGTGGCTCCTACCTTCCTCATTACCCCTAAACCTCTCTGCTAAAGACCCTCCAGACCTCTGTGTGTTCTCTTCCTCCAATTTAGCACCCTGGGTCCAAGGGATTTCAAGACCCTGATTGCTGGAAATGGCTTTTGACTTCTCTCTGACTGGTTCTCTTGCTTTTGATCTTGTCCAAGGCTTACTCTGCCATCTCAGTAATGATTCCACAAAACATGTCCTGTAGTTGCATTCGTTTCTCTGCAGGTTTCCCTCTGTGGCTTTCCCAGGTAGATCTGTAGACAAACATTCACTATCCACTAGGGACCTGGAATAGTAGAGACTTAATTAATTTTTATCATAAATCCCCCTGGGTCTGCTCAGAGCAGAACATGGGGTAGCAACAGATGGTAACGATTTCAAGAACAGTTGGATGCGAAGCTTACTTTTTACTCCACATCTGAATCTGTCTGCATTCTTTTGGTTGCAAGAAACAACTGGATTTTTTTTAACTTATATAACCAAACTGTGGAAACTCACAGCCTGAAGATCAACTGATCCCAGGGGTAGGGCTTGAGCGAGGCTCCAGGGAGCCCCCATCTCAGTCTCTCTGCCTGCCAGCTTTCTTCTGCTAGTCCTCCCCAAGCCACCAGAATCATGACAGTCGGTGGCACCAGGCTCATCCCACCCAGCTGTGTCACCAGACATAACCCAAAGAAAAATGATCTGGGGAGACGTTTCTGCTGCCCATCCTAGCCCAGTCGCTCATTTCCAGAAAATCAGGTACAGCCAGTGGGATGGGAAGCATAACCAGCTCCGCTTGGACCAGAGTCTGTTCCTGGCCAACGAGCAATGACGAGGAGGGAGACTAAGAACAGGGCAGATCTCATCCAGACGATGATTCTGACAGCACCTTAGCAGAGCAATGAGTACTCATTACTGTGCTCATAAATTCTAGCTCCTTCCACATGTGGAACATCCTAAGACACCAGCACAGTCTCAGAAGAGCTGCTTACTCTTCGGGGATTAGCATTTCTAAACTGTCTATAGACGCATCTGATCGAAAAAATAGACTGGGGCCTATCTAGGCTGTCCATCCAGCAAGAGCTCTCTTGGCTGAGGGTATACCACTAGCAGGGTCAGATCTCAGTGTTCTGAGCTTGGAGAAGAAACACAATCAGCAAGTGTGCTTAGCTCTGCCCAGTCAAGATCCTTCCTCCCCGACACCCCATGCAAGGCTCGCAGTAACCTGTGGAGTCCGGTGTAATGGCAGCCGGTGGGTGATGAGGAATCAGAAGGCCCATGTCTAGATCAACTGCTCGCTTCGCAGGTCAGATGCGATGGGCCAGGTTCTTTCTCTATTGACTCTGCATGTCATTATATACACCTTTCCCCCTTCGCAGGATATAGCTTTGCTCTCCAAGATACAAACAATTGAGCTGTGAAAAGTTCTGCGGGTACAAGGACAAAATTGTTAACATGGGCCAACCTACAGTCTCTTCTCCGGCTACCCCAGCTGCCTTTGTATTCAGAAGCTACATCTATTGTTGTCTTCACCTATCTGCTCAGCCCAGGGCTGACTTAAATCTCTCTAATACTAGGAGAAGGGGATAGAGGACCATTCTTGCCCTTGTAATGGGCTAGGCCTAATCACCGCCCCCCCCCCTCTGTTCCTGTGGAATTGGTCCTGCCAGTCCAGGACTTTCTGCCTTAGAATGAGCTGGGAGTGGGAGGTGGGGGAAGAGAGATGTTTACCATCTGCTCAATCTGGAGGACACCAGGAGATCAAATTTTTGACACATAATGTTGCCATGGGATAATAATTTTATTTTTCAAAAATAGGAAGAATTATAGATAGGAAGACAGAAAACCCAGGTTTTCTCACTGAGTCAGCTACTAAGTGGCCAGATAACCCTTGAGACTATAGTTGCACCTTTTTTTTTTCTTGTCTATAAGACAGAAGCAGTTAGATCTCATCAATTAGCTTTTGTGTCTTCTTCTGCCTCTAATATCTGATGGTCCATGTTCTGTGCCCCAGAAGGAGAGGGATGATGAAGAAGAAACACAGTCTAGATCTGTGCCTCCTGACCCTGGAGACAGACCTTAGGGGAGAGGACTTAGACTTTTGTTCAAGAGATTTATAAAATCCATACCCAAGCCACATATTTATCTGAACGCTGAATTTAAAAAAAATATTTCAAGGCTGGGTAGCTGGCTCAGCTGATGAAGTGCTCCATGAAGAGCTGAGCTCAGACACCCAGCGCCCACACAAAATCAGGGCGTAGCAATGAAGGTCTGTAGCCCCGGGCCTGGGATGCAGTGCTAAACACATCCCTGGGGGTTGCTGGCCAGCCATTCCAACTGAATCAGCAAGATCCTAGTTCAGTGATAGAGTTAATGTGGGGAGTGATAAAGCAAGACACTAGATATCAGCCTCTGGCACACACAGACACACACTCAGACACATACACACAGACACACACACAGATATACATATAATTTCCAAAATTACTTCACACATTGCCAAATCTCCATATGTGCTACAGTGACTAATTAAATGTCAATTCATTTTAAAGCATCCTCACTATATTTTCAAACAACAGATGTCAAAGGAACAACTTTTGTCATGTACATCATGTTTGTTTGATAAGTCCTTTTTGCAAAGTGGAGAATCACTGATAATGAGAGAAACTCATGGTATAGAGAGATTGTGCGTGTGACTATATCAATTTTTTAGCTTTTCAAATTTTACCCCAATGTCATCCCCTTCATGAAACCGTTTTGCTGGGTCATCACATTGTGCATCCCCAATAGATTTAGACATACTCAGTCTTGATCCCAGAAGGAAGAAGGATATACTCGGCTAAGAACATTTGGACTGCGACTTACTGCATGACTATTTATAGAGGTATAAGTCATTAACAAGGCAACAAAGGAGCTAATGCAACACCCAGAATGCTAAGAACAGAATTGCTATCCCTTAGGGACTGAGAGGCAAAAGAGACTTTGTTGGAACAATGGGGAAAGTCTCACTGAGAGGCTGCCTCAAATGGTGCTGTGTCTTCTGCCAAAGGGAGGCAGCCACCCAATACCATGCCACAGGGAAGCCCACACCTACCCTTGACTGTCACAGACCACCCATCCAGTGCAAAAAGAGATGGAAGACAGGGGAGTCCGCTGCAGTAGCTCACACAGCTTGACTTCCTGGGGTGTGTTTGGGTGAAGCATGGGCATAGAAGAACAAGCGACACACACACACACACACACACACACACACACACACACACACACACA
>CAJQZJ010032188.1:21396745-21421973 GCA_907164525.1 Lophiomys imhausi | reverse complement strand
CTGCTGCTGCTGCTGCTGCTGCTGCTGCTGCTGCTGCTGCTGCTGCTGCTGGGACTGTTCCAGCTGCTGCTAGCAGTCTGTGGATCTCCTACTCTAAGAACAGACTTCCTCTCCCTGACCACAGGCAAGACGCATGAGGAAAACGATACTGTGTGTGTGCTTTCAGAGGCAAGGCTGAGGGGCACTGTATCAAATAACCCGCTCCATGGAAGCTTATAAGGGTAACATAGATAGCATATAACCGCACAGAACTCAGCTAAATCTTCAGTCTCTATCAAAGTGTATATCAAATAGGTTTCACCTGTTAAATGATCTTTTCTCGTTCCCAGAGTCGCGTTACTTGGAAGGAGTTGGGAATGCACACGTCAGGTCTCTGCCAAGATCTCATGGAGCCTGTCGTATGGATTCTGACTACAAGGCACAGCACTCCAGAAGAACCCCAGAGAGGCCAAAGGAAGATGGGGTTCTCCAAACAGCCCTGCTTCTGCAAGTCCAGACGTGTTGACGAGGGCCTTTTTTCCACTACACCCTTTTCTTCGTTGTCAATACAGACAATTGGCATGTGACACAGGTGTATAAATCAGCGATCTTCCCTTGGTTTGGGGTGGGGACTTGTATTAAGATTTTTTTTACTCATCACTGGGACAAATACCTGACAGAAGTAGCTTAAGGGGAGAGGAGCTAATTTTGCTCAGGGTTTCATGGTGGCAAGGCATGGTAACATCCATAGCAGCAGGAATAGCTCCTGTCTAAGGTAGAGGGAGCATGAGATGGCTTGCTCACATCTCCTTCGTCTCCCAGGAGCAGACCATGTAGGCAGAACAGAGGTAGCTGTAACCATCTAGCCCCACCTCTGGCCGATGTATGCCCCAGATCCCCTATCCAAAGGTTCCACATATCTCCAAAACAGCACCGCCAATTCTGAACCAGGTATTCAAATACATGAGCCTATGGGGGACATTGCCCATTCAAACCATATAGGACTTAAGCTGAGAGATATACACAGCTCCCTCAAATAACCAGGCCCTCGAGAAATATTTGAAAATGCCTTAAATTCCCAAGACTAATTTTTGTCACGTGGCAGGAAGTGGAGTATGAGTGCACATAAAGCTCCACATCACTTTGTAACTTAGTAAGGAGGTAGAAGAAGCATCCGCGGTGGGTGACCCACACATCCCAATAGTAACTATTGCTCAGAAAGAAAGGCACAGAGTTAGACCAGGACCTGTGATGGAGAGAGAGGGGAGAGAGGTGGAGTGACGGTCCTTTACCTTCATAGGACACTCTTAACCATAGCCACTAAGCCCTCATCTCTAGTCTTTCAGGTAGTGAGATCATCCTTACTGAGGACATGTTACTGCTACCACAGCAAAGGCTGGCCAAAAGCTGCAAGTAAAGAGGAGACTGACAACTGGAGGTGTGTGCAGATAAGATGAAACCAAAGAATGTTGCAGGAGCTGTCATTACCTTGACCAGTGGCCTATAGAGAGGAACAGAAGGCTCCGGAGGTAAGCTCATTTTCCAGTTTAGTGTAGAGGGACATAGGCCTTGTGCCCGTAAAAACCAAAACAAAGAGTCAGGAAGAGACTGAGGAAAGAGCAGAATGCTCCACTTAAAGCTTCAGTGCCTATGTCATTGAAACCAGAGGTTCATCAAAATCAGGTAGGCAGGTGATTAATGGCAGTTAGTAATGAAACAGAAATGTAATAGAAGGACTAGGCAATCCAAATGTTTGTTCTTTGCAAATATTAAGAAAGAGCGAGAGAGAGACCTTTCCAAGATAATCAGGATCAGAAAAAAGTAAAGATGCCAAACATAGAGCTGGCTACAACATTGTGAACATTATAAAGATAGTCTATTTTTAATATTACCATGCCAACAAATATTGGTGGTTTACATGAGATGAACAATTCTTCTAGAACGGTAGCTTCTCAGACTAACTCACAAAGAAAGAGAACTCATGAGCAGTCAGTACTATCACTGAATTGCTTAGTTTCCCATTTCTGTGACAACACTCCTGACAAAAGCTATTGAAGGAAGCTCATGGTTCGTGGGCACAGTCCATCACTGTGGGGAAGTCATGGTGGCCCAAGTGTGTGGCATCAGACCACATTTCACCCACAGTCAAGGAACAGGGGAGGGAGAAATGCTGGTGCTCACCCTTTCACTTAGTCTTTGGCCTCAGCCCATTGGATCACGTGCCACACGCTCAGGATGAGTCACCTAATTAACCTAATGTAGAAACCCTCTCACAGCCATGTCCATGTGTATCTCTTAGGTGATTCTAGATCCTATCAAGTTTACCATCCATAGTATACCTGGGAGGGTATTTGTAAACACCACAGCCAACAGAATAATGACTCACATGAGACAAGAAGGAAATCTGGTTCAGCATGACTCAGTAGCCCATGTTGGTTCAAATTGCTAGAGTCTGACACCAGACAGTTTATTTTAGTCATATTTAAGTACAGTATAATTTGGAAAGAAACGTTTCCTGGTGTAACACAATCCTGTGTGCACAATAAAGCTTAAGGGATAATTACATCAAAACTTTTCAAAGTACATGCCACCTCTTCCGTGAAGATGGGGTCTATAGACAAACTACAGGGTGTTACCTCATGGGCCTGGGGGAGGATCTGTCATACAGACAATGCAATGGTCACTAGGCTATTAAGCATCTCCATTCATAGCCTCCTGGGCAGAAAACAGGTCACATACCTCTTCCTTTGAGGAGACAACCCTATGTGTTTAACATCCTTGGTTTCCCAGGTGCTTATTTATGAGCACAAATCTCTGCCCCAACACTAACCATCAGACTCACCTTCACAAAATTGGATACAAAGTAAATAATTTCTCCACTTCCAAATCCCAGGTACTCAAATCGCACTGGTCATTTCTAATGAAACTTCAAGGAATCCAGTACTATGATTATACCCAAAGTTTTTCAAACTATGTAGGCTTGCATAACCCAGACTCTGAAATCTGAGAAAAACCCATGTGGAAAAAAATATGTAGTAGTCCCCTGCAAACAGATATAAGTAAAACAATTTTTCTAGGGTACTTATTATCGATCAAACAAAATATTTAAATTATAACAGGGTCCCAGATCTTACTAGGCATTCAGATCTTTGAACAGCTGACTCCACAATGGATACACTATTCAGGCTGCAAAACTCAACACATAGGCAGCACCAAGCTTCCAAAACTGAAACAAAGGCCTAATCCATCAAGTTCATGTGGTTCTGGGGAAGTCTCTGAATGTACTAACCTTGCTGTTTGGCTTCTGTAGTTCTGCCTCTGGCTAACTGTTCTTGTTAACTGGAGTATGTCAGCCCAGGACATGGTTTTTGTGCTTAAAAGCTCATCCTGAGAAAGACTCAGAGCTATACTGGGATCCTGAATGCCCAGTATCTTCACTGGCCAGCTAATAAAGACTTTCGATTGGCTTAAACTTATGTACCAGTAGTCTTCTCAGGTGAATATCCCACAGCACTTCTGGAGGTTTGCTGAGATCCCAGAGACCAGACTTCGAGACACAGGGAGTCTCAGAGCCCCATGAAGCAAAGAAGAGTGTGATAATCAGGGGACTCCTAGTAGATGCACAACCTGAGATGTCCCAGGTCCCCAAAGGCTCCCTTTGATCAACTGCTGCCTAACACTTCAAAAGGAAACAAATCAGAAAGTCGCCTGGCCTGTCACCTCCAGAGGTAAGTCTGGTTAAGGCTCCTTCTTTTTGGACATTCAGGAGAGGTCAGATGTGCTGCTGATCCAGTGACCAGGATCCATGTGAGATGTCATTGGATCCTTCTGTCTGTTCAGGTGTACGAATGTGTGGCAGCCACCCTTGGTTGTCTTAACCGTGTATCTCTGTATGCATGTGTGTCTCCATGTGTCTTTCTATGTGTTTCTCTCAGTTCTGTTTCCCTCTATTGACCAGTGGCTTTCTCTGGTGTGAGAACCTCCTGGCTTAAGATCTGTGTCCCATCCTGTTGGGGACCTGAATCCTTTTGGCTCCACCAGGTCTACAGAAACCCCCAAAACCCCACCTGTCCCACTTTGGCAGCAGGAGTGCACTTGCTTGTTTTGTTGTTTGGCTCTTGCCCATGGTCAGGGTTGGTCCCTGTGTGGAGATGGAGAGGGGCCAGGCCTCTCATCCGGGTGCCCCCCCCAATCTAAGCAGACTCCACACAGAGAAGGGGAAATAGTCGTCGTCCCCCCCAGCATTCCCTCTGCTCCACTCTGTGCCTGCTCTAAGTAGCCCCTTGGGAGGGGGAAAGTTCCCCCAGGCTGAGCCTGAAGAAAAAGAGGTTTCACTCCTTTCTCTTTTATGATTTATGTCACCATTTAAACCAATGATCTGCAAAATCCACCATTCTCTGAAAAAAAAAGTAAAAACAAAACAACAACAAAAAAAAAAAAAACAAAATCCCCCAAAACAACCCATGGGGCTGGGCAGCTGGATCATTCCCAGACAATATAGCCTGAACAAAATGGATTTTTTTCCCTTCTGTCCAACACTGACCAAGGAAACTTTAAACAACTTTTGCTAGGTCCCTTTTAAAGGATTAAAGACAGCTACTAAAAACATTTTGTCACCTAGTTGGTCCCAAATATTAGAAAAAAGGTTAAAAATTAGAAAAATTTAAAGGCATAAGTAGGCCTCAGTTTCTGAAGGCAACTTAGAGTGTTTAGCCACAGAAAACTGACTACGACAAGACCTTTTGCATAAAGTGAAAGCCACTGTCACCTTCTCTGATGATGAGACCCAGACTTACAGATGCCCAGCAAAGTTTTGGTGCCTCTCTCTCTGTCAGAAGAAACCAACTCCCCAGGAGTGGCCCAACACCAAGCTCCTATAATTGTTCAACTAACCAGTTTAGCTACCTCTGTCCAGATTAAACAATATCCAATGACCTTGAAAACAGAAGTCGAGACTCTGGCTTGAAGACACAGACATCCTGGTACCCTGCCAGGCACCCTGGAATACACTTCTCCTGCCTGTGAAGAAACCTCTGGCCTCCTGGTGTACATGCACACACACACACACACACACACACACACACACACACACACACACACACACGCGTAATTTAAAATTACTTAATAAAAATCAAGAAAGGAAAAAAACACATTAATAAGATAGAAGAAAAATGAATGCTTAGCCCTAAACAAGATGTTCTAGTTTGCTTTCTGTTGCTATGATAACACCATGACCAAAACAACTTAGGGAGGAAAGGATTTACTTTAGTTTTCTGGTTACAGGCCATTATGGAGGGAAGCCAGGACAGGGGCTCAATATATAAACCTGGAGGCAAGAACCAAAGCAGAGACCAGAAAGGAGCTCTGCGTTGCTCTGGCTTGCTTCCTCTAGCTTGCTCAGCTACCTTCCTTTTCCTTTCAACATTTTTTCTTTGAGACTTTCAGACACAAGCTCCCCCCTCCAACCTCTTCCATGTCCCTCTCAACTTCATGACCTCCTACTAAGCCCATGTAATGTTGATCATATGCATCAGTGTGTAGGGATGACCACTGCACAATGGCAACACCAGTTAACATCCTGGTGTGGATGGGGAAAATCTCACAAGGCCCCACCATTAGATAAAGAGCTATGGGCAATTAAAAGCTGCTATACGAGGGAGAGAAACTCAGCTACCTTTCTCACACAACTTAAACCTTCTGCCTAGGATGGGTACTAACTGCCCTTCCAGTGAGTTCTCTCACATTAATTAATTAGCAATGCCCCACAGACATACCCACAGGCTGATCAGGTGGAGATTTTCCTCACTTGAGGTTCCCTTTGCCTGGCTGTCTCTAAAGCTAAAGCTGACTATGATACAGAAATTTATACCATCCCCTTTACGACCAAAGTGTCGCGCCCGCCTCGCCGATAAGGAAAGCGCCACACAATCAGGATTCTTCTGACAGCAATTATTGAACAGCTCTTTTAGATAGCATGGTGGAGAGGGACCCCGAGCTCCGGCAAGCGGCCGCTTATATAGCACATAGGGAGACTTGTCGAACCCTCATTGGCTCATACGGAATCACCTAATTAACATGAGATCGCAGTGCCAAGAAACGCGCCTTGCACATGCGCACACCGGCACAGCACCTCCGTGAAGAACCAGGAAGCAGGAAGCCAGCGCCATCTTGTAATGGCGATTGCGGCTCCCGACATCTCCCCCTTCTTTATTAAATAGCAAAACACAACAGTCCACTTTGTCACCGATCAAGCCCACCGTTCTACCAGTGAAGCGATCAAGGTAGTTAAATGGACTAGAGACCCTGTGTGCCTGAATTCCCGTGCAATGGGAACACGAGCCCTGGGAGGCACACAGGACTGTCATCAGAACGCCTGGTGCAATGGGAACATGAGCCCTCAGGACAAATTTATGATGATAGTGTCTCATTGTTTTAGCATATTTAACCAAGCTCTAGGAGAAGTTCCAAGTTCCACCGCAAGTAAGGCCTGAGTGATTAGCACTTTATCTCTATTGTGTTGTTTTTTAAATTTGCAGAGCAACCAGAGGGTAATCAACATTCCCCCCGCTAAAAGGCAGCCGAATAACCCGACTCCTACCCATTCCTTAAAGTAGAAGAAAGCCGACTGAAGCCAGGAAGCCAATCCTTTTGTTAGGGACAGATCCAAACGAGTGGAGTTAATTTGAATGATAGCTACTCATAGCCTTCTCATGGTATCATCAAAATCCGCAGTCCAATTTTGTAGCAACTGTTGAGATAAAATCTTAGACAAGTTAGAGCAATGAGTGTGCCCTCATATGTTGAATAAAGAATGGATGATGTCTGTTTCTAATATGTCTTTGTATGTCTATAAGCACTTCAGCAACAGCGCTTTTAGGATGAATGAAATCAGTTACTTCAAGCTGTTTTACAGCTCCAACAACATAATGTGAGTCTGAGATAATGTTTATAGGCTCAGGAAATCTTTGTAATACTATAGCTACAATAGCACATTCTACTAATTGAGGTGAGGTATAATTAAATTTGATTTGAGTAGGAACATTATTAACAACATAACAACCAATGCCTGTTTTAGAACCAGACGAGGGATGTGAATCCCGGTTTTTTTTTTTTTACTACTTCTTTTAATGGCGGGGCAGACGGAACTGACCCTGAAGCATATGGGTCAGGCCGATACCGCTCAGCCTCATATCGAGCTGTCTCTTCTTTTAACTCAGCTTGTTCATCTGAATCCAACACACCCTCCTCTGACGAGGAAGATGTTGGATCCTCTTTCTCTTCCTCACCCTCTGTAGAGGTCTCCTCTGAGGACGAGTCTCCAACCCTTAAATTCTTAAACTCTTCAAGGACAGGATACAAATTGTCCTTTTCTTTTGTCATTTCTTTACTTCTGTTTATTCTCTTTTTAATTTTAATCTTAGTGCTCTTTTCCTTTTCTGCTTCTGATAGGCTATCCTGATGATCTGCTAATGCTCTCTGTCCTTCCCGAACCTTTTCTTGACATCTAGAGTCTTCAATACAAGCTCTAATCATTTTATACAGTGGCCACGTTCCTGGTCTAAGTCTCCCTCCGTCCTTTTCATTACTGAAATCAACTCCAAGTTTTTCCCAGGACCCTTTGGTTAAGGATCCAGTCGAGACAAACCATGGAGCAACTCGATCTACTTCTTTTAGAAAATTGCATAGAACTCTTTCAGGAACTTTTAGTCCGCGTTCCTTCAACAAAGCCCGCAATGCTGAAAGGAGCGGCTTCATCTGTTGATTGCCCATAGTCCTTTATTTACAGGACAAGGCGAACCTGCACAGTTATCTACCTGTGGCTTATGGTTCCAGTAAACAGGGAGGACAGGTACACTCCTTCCCTTGTTGATGGCAATTAAGACAAAAACAACACGTAATGACCACTACGGCCCAAACAGGAAGAACAAGAGCCAGCCAAAGGGGATCCACCATACCTTGCAGAAAAGCGTCTAGACTTCCTCCGCCGTCAGTTCTGAATCCTCTGTCGAGCCTACAGGATCCCTCGCAGCTGGACTGGAGCTCCCGAGATGTTCGGCCTCGTTCCCGGGTTTCGGCACCAGATGTCGCGCCCACCTCGCCGATAAGGAAAGCGCCACACAATCAGGATTCTTCTGACAGCATTTATTGAACAGCTCTTTTAGATAGCATGGTGGAGAGGGACCCTGAGCTCCGGCAAGCGGCCGCTTATATAGCACATAGGGAGACTTGTCGAACCCTCATTGGCTCATACGGAATCACCTAATTAGCATGAGATCGCAGTGCCAAGAAACGCGCCTTGCACATGCGCACACCGGCACAGCACCTCCGTGAAGAACCAGGAAGCAGGAAGCCAGCGCCATCTTGTAATGGCGATTGCAGCTCCCGACACCAAAGAGCACTGCAGAAAATGAAGATGGAAAGAATTTAAGAGCCAGGAGATTTGGAGGGGTGTGAGACTCAACCTTCTGGGCAACACACGGCCATTGCAAAACTCAAAACAGGGATGATTACACTGCCTCTGTATGGTAACGGACATGTCAACATTCAAGCTTGGACTGGACTGAGGAGGGTGTCAAGAGGCCCTACGTACCCGTCACTGCTGGACTATTCGCTGATAGTTCAGGATCTGGGAAGGGAGGGAGTCATTGCCTTTAGTTGTGTACATACTGGTAAACCCACCAGGATCCAACAGAGTTTTGATCCAACAGTAACACAGATAGCTTATGTGGTGGTTTGAATGAAAATGGCCCCCATAGACTCATAGGAAATGGCATTATTGGAGGCGTGGTCTTGTTGGAATAGGTGTGGCATTGTTGGAAGAAGTGTGTCACAGTGGGTGGATCTTGAGGTTTCAGACACTGAAGCCAGACCCAGCGGCTCACTCTCTCTTCCTGTGGCTTTTGGATCTGGAATTGGAACTCTATATATGTTTGCCTGAATGCTGTGCTGCTTCCTGTCTCAACTTAGTCAATTTAACCAACGGACTAAATCCCTGAACTGTAAGCCAGTCCTTGATTAAATGTTTTCCTTTATAAGAGTTGTAGCATCTCTTCCTAGCAGTAGAAACCTTAACTAAAACAGGTCACAAAACAGAACCTTAGAAAGTGACTTGTAGAGAGGAGAGGGGGATGATGGGAGAGAAATGAAAGAGGGTGCAGTGGGAGACAGTAGCCAGAATGCATTATATAAGTGTGTGAAATTGTTAAAGAACGGAATTAAAGACTCAGCCTCAGTGTACAAGTATCTCTTAAACATTTATTTGTGCAATAGTTGCTAATCTCCCATTAACCAAAACAAGTCATAAGAAGGAATCCAGAAGTCACCATAGAAGAAAACACAAGGGCAGAATAGAGGGAGTAGGGGTTCATTTGGACTGCCTCTCCATAATGATCTGTGACAGCTCACAGAGTAAGAAATGAACATTCTCAAAAGTAGCAGCTACCTTGTGAAATGAAAGAGTCAGTCAGGGAGGTGTACAAAGGATTATTGTATAACGGTCTATTTCTATTTCTAGTCTATGTAGGGCGTGTTTTATTCTTCTCTAAAATATCAATTCCACACGACCCAACATTATGCAGTTGATAAATTTTACATTTACATCTTTGTGCCTAATTTATAACATAACATTTTATCAAAAGATTAAATGGTGAACAGATATAGCTGATGTAAATTTTCTTCTTATAGTCTTCTCCTGTTTTACATTTTTCTGTGCTTTTTGTTGTTTTTAATATTAATCACTTATTGTTTTTAGAGTCATTAAGATTTCCTGGAAGTAAGGCAACATTTGCACCTCCCACAAAATGAGGTGAGTTGAAGCCTGGGTTCCCATGAGACATCCCAGCAGCTCCAGTGCTTCCGACAGGCTTCACTTTCTCCTCCTGGTTCTTTTCATCAGGACCACCAGAAGTTACTTTCTGGAGGGGCAGAAGGTACCCAGAGCTTCTCAGGACAGGCTGTGATAAAAGTCCAATCAGAAACACTTGACTTAGTCCTTGGACACGAATAGTATTGCCAAGTCCTGCATTCAGTGCTTAAATGAGAACTGTCATTCAGAAACGAAAAAGAGCAAAAGGGACAAAGAATGATGAATTGAGGTGTCTTTCAGCCTCTCTGTGGTGAATCACAAGATACTGCAGATGTGGCAGTGTGGACTTTCTCTAAGGGTCATCCACAAACTCTCCTCCTCCTCTGATTTAAAGTCGTATGGGAAGCTATAGAAGAGGAACAGAATGCAACTTACATCTAATAAATCAACCCTGATCAGTCTGCTAGAAGACCTTATAAAATCTACCCAAACTCCTTGCCTCAGTTTCCCCATGTCTAAACCAGGGACACAGAAGTCCTCCCTAAGAGAACTAAATGAAATAATGTACTTACGGGACTTGGACAGCACATCAACAGACTGATAAACCACAGCTTCTTCTCACCACCAGCATGGGGGAGGCACCAACATGTGTCATGGCAGGTGCCCACACAGGGCCTGTCACCACCAGTGTTCTCCCAAGACAATAGCTGTTGTGTTTACTTCACACCACCTCTAACCCCCATTGTTCCTGCCAAGTTATAATAATATATCAATATTATCTTCATTTCACAGATTTAAAAACGATCAGAGCATCTGAATGCCTAAAAGCTGCCCGAGGCCCAACATATGACAGCAGAGTTGTCATCCCTAGAGCTTTCCTAAAATGTTCTGTCTTTGCTCACTTGAGAGAAGGTGGTAGGAAGAGGGTGGATGGCATACAGCAGACAGGGGCTTTGAACTTGGTTTTGTTTATTTGTTTCTAACATTTAGTTATTTGAGGATGGCCAGAAGGCAACTTTCAAAAAATGTTCGGGAGTAGGTTCTCTCTTCCCACAATATCCTGCAGTTTGGACTCAGGTCATCAGCCTTGGAGGCAAGTACTGTTAGTGTAGCTTTATATAATTGTGTTAGTTTCACACTTTCTCTCTTAACCTTGCTAGCACACAAATAGTTGAGACTCTATTATTAGTTAAACAGGCTTCACAACACAAAAAACTGAGCAGTTGTTACTCTCTTCTTAACCCCCTAAACTAATCTGGTTTACCCCCCCCCCCAGTGTAAATCTCAGAGATACTTGCACTTTGTGGCTTTCCTGCTTCAGCTGAATCTCTCCTGATGTCCTCTCCTCTGTCTCTGCTGAATCCTCCTCCTTCCTCTCTTTAACTCCTCCTCCCCTGGAGGGCAGGAAGTCCAGCCCTATTCCCTCCCCTGCTCAGTGATTGGCTGTAAGCTACTTTGTTGGCTTTTCAGGGGACAATTGGGTACAGTGCTTACACAACATTCAGACAAGAGATTCTAAGGACAAGGATTGAAACCAGATATGGGGGTACAGAAAGCAGTATTTGAATTACACAATAACCTTATCTCTACAAAGTACCTTTATCTGCCACACTTTCCTTCAAAGAGTAGATATTCCTTACCTGAGCTAGAAGGGTGGAAGCTACACTGCAGCAAGGTTACTTTCTCTGTTGATAACAATTCGGTTTCCAGTGAGCTGTTATCCATAACAAGACACTGGCTTTATTCTTTAATTCTCAAAAGTACTTAACTAGTTGGAATTAATGAAGCTACAAAAGCCTAACAGGCAAAGGAAAATTTAGTAAGAGAAGGAGAAAAATAATAATCTGTAATTAATGCTGACACGGCCACTGTGACCTCTGATATCATGGCTAGTGAGCCTCAATACGATAGTTTAAAAAAAAAAAAAAAGTCCAGAGAAATCAACAAGACAGAAACCACTATTCACAATGGTTGAAATCTCATAATCACAAAACATGAAGGACTCAAAGGCACCTTGGAAGCAGTCTCTCATTTTAAGACCAAAGAAGCCTCATTGCTTGGCTAAGTGAGCAGGTGCCCTGCTGATCACAGACTCCTTCCAAGTTCTTGCCTTGCACTAGCTGGGACCCTAATCGATGCTCCCTGCAGTAGCAAGGTCTGGGTGAGTGTGAGGGATGGTGCAGCCCACTGTCCTAAAGACCAAGAGTCCAGACTCTAGGTGCTTCCAAAACCAGTCACACCTAAATGCAGCTCCTGCTAAACACCTGGATGCAAAATGCTTGTTACCCAGTGACAAGTCCATGCCTGTTAACAGAAGAGCAGTAGAGGGGAAAGATTTCTGCTAGAACAGTTTCCTGTTGCATCCTGCTTCCCTCCAGGATACCAGGAAGTGAAGGAAGATGATGTCTTCTGCTCCTCAGCCCAGTGACTTCCTTTCTGTCCTCACTAGTTGATAGCACCCTTCCAGGGCATGATGTCTGTGAACACGTCTTTCTCTGTGGCTATATTTCACTGAATACATTGCGGATATCTTTCTATGGAAGCGCAGAATAGATAAGGGTAATCATTTAAAAGACTGTGACATTTTATTCCATCAATATACCAGAATATAATCAACCAATCCCAGTCTATTAATTGTTTTCACTTTGGAGTCTTTTTCATTGAAAATAGCTTTTTTCATGCAACATATTATGATGTTTCCCCTCATCTACTCCCAAATCCTCCCAACCCTCTCACATCTCTGTCTACCTCCTCACCTATCTAAATCCATGGCCCCCTCCTACCTCTTTAGAAAACCATTAGGTAAATAAAAGAAACCAAATGAATCAGAATAAAAAACAAGCTGAAAAAAACAAAGAAAAAGCACAAAAACCCTTACATATGCAGACACACACACACACACACACACACACACACACACACACACACACCATAAAACACAAACTCAGAAACCATAATATATAAGCAAAAGACCAGTAAGATTAAAAAATGCCCATACAAACCATTATGAGACCAAAACAAACAACAACAAACAAACAAACAAACCCTCCAGAAATACTATTGAGTTCATTTTGTGTTGGCCATCTCGGCTGGACATGGGGCCTGCCCTTAAGTGTGACTCCATTGGAGGAAACTAATTATTGCTTTGCCGTTAATTGACAATTGGAGATTACTTATGGGATAAGGATGGGGGCCTGTGTTTACTTCCCCTCTCAGTGCTAAGACCACATCTAGATTGTACTTGTGCATACCCTGTGCATCCTGCCATGGTCTCTGTGAATTCATTTGTGTGTCAGTATTGTTGTGCCTAGAAGGCACAGTTTCCTTAGTGTCTTCCATCACTGCTGGCTCTTCCAATCCTTCTGCCTCCTTTTCCACAGAATTCCCTTAGCCTTGATGGACACATCCCATTTAGAGTTGAATGTTACAAGGTCTTCCACTCTCAGTATACATTATTTAGTTGTGGGTCTTTGTATTTGTTCTCATCTCCTGCAGAAGGAAGTTTCTCTGGTGATGGTTGAGTGAGACACTGATCTATGGGTATGGGAGAATGTCATTAAGAGTCATTTTATTGCTGTTTCATTAGCAGAATATTATTTGGTTTCCCCTAGGTCCATGGCCTATGTAGTCTCAGGTTCTTGGCTACTGGATCAGGGTCAGGTATGTGTTGCATCTCATAAAGTGAGCCTCCAATCTAATCAGATAGTGGTTGGTTACCATCATAATTTTTGTGCCACTATTGCACCAACATATCACACAAGCAGGTCACCATTATAGATCAAAGGGTTTGTAGGTAGACTTGGTGTTTGTCTCCCTCTTCCAATAGCATACAAAGTATCTTCCAGTACAATGAACACTAGTAAGTAGTAAAGTAGTGAAAGGGTGGAGGCAGCAGTTTGGCTTCTTCATGTTCAATGAAACATATAAGTATTGTCTTCAGCAATAGGCCCATCGGTTTGTGGAGAGCAACTAAATAGCCTTTACAAAAGCCTGGGTTGTTTGGGGGTTTCCATGGGAACCCCAGGCCAACAACTCAATTAGATGTAACTCATTTCTCACACAGGAGATTTCACTTCACTCAAAAGCTGTTTTGTTGGGACTTTGTTACTCTCGTTATTTGATGACTCCATTTATATTACTTTCATATATGTAGATATTTTAAAGAGAATCTACTGTAGTAGGCTTCATATGACTCCCTCAAGTGACCCGTAGTGCTAGCTGTACAACCTTGTATTCCCTCCCTTTCCTGCTCTTTCCTCTTCCTCTCCAAATCTTACCATTCCTGTCTCCTCTCACCCCCAGTATCTTCATAATTGTACATTCTATTTCCCCTTCCTTGAGAGAGCCTTCCCTCTCCCTAGTCTCTTACTATGTACCGTACCTCTGTGGCTATACTAATTATACAATGTTTATTAAAGGCTAAACAGTTAGCATCCACTTATAAATGAATACATACCATATTTGTCTTTTGGAGTCTGGGTTACCTCACTTGGGATAATTTTTTTTCTAGTTCCATTTACCTGAGAATTTCATGATTCACTCTTTTAAAAAACTGCTGAGTAATATTCCATTGCACAAATGTACCACATTTTCTTTATCCATTCATGTGTTGATTATGGTGAGAATTTTTGGTTTCTTTAAAAACATAAAAAAGTTATATGAGTATGTTTTTGTTTTAATCCCAGGTATGGGATATGGGGCTCCCTCAGATTCTCCACAGTCGCTAATTATGAATTGTCTGGCAGGGGCATGATTTTTGCCAGCTGCAGATAACTTACATTTGGAGTTCCGGGGACTCCCAAGAAGGTACAAGTGCATGAGCCCCCAGAGGGCCTTTGATGTCTACTGCTGTCCCTTCTGTGTTCTCCACTGCTGGTGGTCCCTGCTGCTGCTGACTTTTGTTCCTGCTTTTGCTGTTGTTGCATTGCTGGATTTCTGGCTTGCTGGCTTACTGGTTGCTGGTTGGAGATATTCTGACAATGAAGATTGGACTTGCCCCAAAGAATTGATGCTCCTAATCAGCAGGAAGTAGTCTAAAGAGAGTTATGCCTCCTTTTCCCAATAACCTTCTTTCTTGCCTATTTAGTGTTGGAGAATTGGAAGGGATTTGGGTGTAGAAGGATGGTAGAAATAAGAACTCAATAAAGTAACCAAAAGGTTTGCTACAATGGATGGCCATCTAGGCTACTTCCAATTTTTTGCCATTGCAAAAAGAGCAGCAATGAACATGTTTAAGCAAGTCTCTGAGGTAGGATGATATGTCCTTTGGGTAAATGCCCATAAGTAGTATAGATGTATCTTGGGACAAATCAATCCCCATCTTCCTGGGGAACTGCCACCCTGATTTCTATAGTGACTGTACAAATTTGAAGTCTCACCAGCAATGGATACATGTTCCCCTTATTCCACATACATACAGCATGAGCTGTCATTTCTTTTATTGGATCTTGGCCATTCTGGTACATCTACACAATGGAATATTACTCAGCTATCAGAAACAATGAAAGTATGCAATTTGCAGCCAAATGGATGTTTACATTATCCTTAATTAATATCATTCCATTGTGTAGATGCACCACAATTTCTTTATCCATTCCTCAACTGAGGGACATCTGGGTTGTTTCCAGTTTCTGGCTATTACAAATAAAGTTGCTATGAACATAGTTGAGGAAATGTCTTTGTGATTTGGTGATACATGTTTGGGGTATATGCCCAGGAGTAGTATAGCTGGGTCTTGATGTAGAACTATTCTCAATTTTCTTAGAAGGCACAAGAGTGAGTTCCAGAGTGGTTGGGAAAAAGATAGTATCATTAACAAATGGTGCTGGTCTAACTGGATGCCTACATGTAGAAGAATGCAAATAGATTCATATTTATCACCCTGCACAAAAGTCAAGTCCAAGTGGATCAAATACCTCAACATAAAACCAGATACACTAAATCTAATAGAAGAGAAAGTGGGGAAAAGCCTTGAACTCATTGGCACAGGAGACAACTTCTTGAACAGAACACCAACAATTCCGGCTCCAAGATCAACAAATAATAAGTGGGACCTCATGAAACTGAAAAGCTTTTGTAAGCCAAAGGACACTGTCATTAGAACAAAATGGCAGCCTACAGGTTGGGAAAAGATATTCACCAACCCCACATCTGACAAAGGGCTGATATCCAACATATATATAAAGAACTCAAGGAATTAAACACCAACAAACTAAATAATCCAATCAAAACAATGGAGTACAGAGCTAAACTGAGAATTCACTACAGAGGAAACTAATGACAGAGAAGCACTTAAAGAAATGCTCAACATCCTTAGTCATCAGGGAAATGCAAATCAAAATGGCTCTGAGATTCCATCTTACACCCTTCAGATTGGCTGAGATCAAAAACTCAAAGGACAGCACATGCTGGCAAGGATGTGAAGAAAGGGGAACATTCCTCCATTGCTGGTGGAAACACAAACTTGTGCAACCCACAGGTTGTGGTATTTTACAGGAAGAGAAAGGTAACTTTGTTCCAATAAAAGTTCATCAAACACTAAATGCTACACTTTCCAGAAGGCTGAATGTTTGAACAGCATTCCCTATGTTGTAGTAGTTTTAGAAGACTGCAGACTATCTCTGGAGGCAGAGGAGAAACTGGGATTTTTTTCCCTCAATATGCATCTTGATTTTGATGACATTTTCTTTTTGCAAGTTTCTAATTCTTGTAACCATCTTTACATGGTAACATTACGTGAAGTATTAGTCTTATTTTGCTCTTCCATATATTCTAGTGTGTTTTAATGTCTAAGTAAAATTAGTGTGGTCTCTCTCCCTCCACATGAACTTCTTTATTCTGGAGCCCTCTTAACCACTATAAGCAATTTTGTTATATCTCTGGGCTCTATCCATTAGAATCTGTAGCACCCTAAAAATGTCTCTAAAAGTTAGCTAATGCTTCCCAAGGAGTCAAAATGCTTTCAGGTATTACCAGTGTAATAAAGAATATTAAAACTAATAAACATTCATGGTACCCTATGATACATTGTGTTTCAGAAGTATTATCTTGTTGTGTATCCTTTACAATCCTTTGAGGATTGATTCACTTGGTCTATTTGGAACCTGGAAAAAAGAAAGAGGCTGAATAACTACTCAAGGTCACACAGCTAGAAAACACAGGATCCTAAAATGAAATCTATCAATTCTGGCCCATGTTTCCAGTCATTCCTCCCTCCCACTAGAAGACTGTTTGTCTATGTATTTGTTTGTTAATATTCCTTTAAGAAATTTAATTTTCCAGAAAAGAAATCCTAAAACTTATACTGCAAAGGCTAGGCATGTAGCTCAATGGTAGAATGAGTGCCTAGCATACCCAAGGTGCTGAGTTTGAGCATGCCCAAAGCACTGTATAAAAAAATAAAAACCGCCGGGAGGCAGAGGCAGGCGGATCTTTGTGAGTTTGAGGCCAGCCTGGTCTACAGAGTCAGTCCAAGACAGCCAGAGATACACAGAGAAACCCTGTCTCGAAAAACCTAAAAATAAATTTAAAAAATAAAAAATAAAAACAGCCTTTAATGTAATGCAGAACTTCCATGTAGTAATGTAGCAAATGTAACCCTTACACTCATCTCCTAAATCTAATAATAAAGACATTCTATACTAGATCCATTTGTTCTTTACTTCCTTTCTGTTGTGGTTTGGATGAGAAACGTCCACCAAAACCTCTTGTGTTTGACCACTTTGTCCTCAGCTGGCAGTGCTCTTTGGGAAGGTTGTCCAACCTTTAGGAGGCAGAGCCTTGCTAGAGAAGTGTGACACTGGCTTTGTGGGTTTGTAGCCCGATCTCACTTCCTGCTCTCTCTTCTTCTAGAGTGCAGATGCAGTATATTGGGCCCACTCCTATTCCTACTACCCTGCCTTCCCTCTTCTGATGGGATGGACTGTTTCCACTCTCAGACTGTGATCACAAATAAATGCTTTCTCCTTTGTGTTGTTTGTGTTAGGGTAATCCTGACGCAGCTGTGGAAAAGTAACTAAGACACTTTAATTTTCTTCTTCTGTCTCTCTTTTGTTCTTTTTCTCTCTGTATCTCCATTTCTCCCACCTGCTTTTCTATTATATTAGTACTACATCTCCTATATGGTTCTAAAGCTATGGACATTTTCTTACATAGTCTTATCATCTATCATACATGTGCTGGTTAGTGTTTTGTTTGTTTGTTTGTTAATTTGAAAAAAAACTCATGTCATCTGGGAAGAGGGAACCTCAACTGGGAAAATGCCTCCATCAGATTAGCCTGTAGGCAAGTCTTTAGGGGCATTTCCTTGATTAATTATTGACATACAGGCCCAGTCCACTGTGAGTAGTGCCATCCCTGGGCTGGTGGTCCTGGGTTGTATAAGATGGCAAACTGAGAAAACCAAGGGAGCCAAGTCAGTAAGCAGCATTTCTTGATGGCTCCTGCATCAATTCCTGCCTCTAGGGTTCCTGTCTTCCAGTTCCTGCCTTGACTTCCTTCAGTGATGGATTGTGATCTGAAAGTATGAGCCAAATAAACCCTTTCCTTCTAAAGTTGCTTTTGATCATGTGACATAGATCATAATAAAAAATCTCAATAGAAAGCAAACTAGTACAATAGTTTGAAATAAATAAATGATTTATTTTGCCTCAAACCATTTTCAAATTCCCTCGATTATGTCAAAAATACTATCTTTAGTTTTCTTGTGTTACTTTATTTTGGGGACAGATTCTTGCTGTGTTGTTCACGGTAACCTTAAATTCATGGACTCAGGTGAGCCTCTGGCTTTAGTCTCCCAAGTAGCTGGGACTACAAGCACCACCTACTGCCACTGGTTTAAGTTTTCAAAACATGCAGCTTTGAACACCAAATAAGAATGACATAGTGCATCCCTGAATACTGTGGCTCCTCCCGTGAACACAATTTGGGTTACAGTTGAAAGGGACCATTCAGCCCACATAAACAGTAAAGATCCCACTGTTGGGTTGGGGATATGAGTCTGCATGTGACAGGGACCAGGATCAATGAGTAAAGTTAATTTTAATAACAGCAAGAAACTGGCCGGGCCATTGGGGTTCCTCCACTCAGCTTTCTTAATACATATTAATGATTTCACTTTAGCGCTTCTTGATTTACTCCATTAGTCCTCAGAAGCCCTGACTCTTTCTTTCTGTTGTCCCTGAAGCACACTGGAAATTCCTCTTGAGTCTATGCCCAAAGATCAGCCTCCAAGAGGATGAAGACACAGCACAAATGGCTCGGGATGCATTTGAGAGCAGGCCTTCTTAAGCAGGATTCTTTGATGACCAATAGGACTCTCCTCTCCCTCTTTTCCGCACACTGCTGCCTGCTACAGCAGGCTAGGGGCAATCGGCAAATGGATCGTATACTTAGTGACTTAAAACAACACGTTCATTCTTTCACAGTGACAGAAGGCAAAAATCCACGATAAAATTTGCTGGGTGGAAATCCATAGCAGTGTTCCCAGCAGACAATCCTTGTATTCTCTCTGCCACCAAAGTTGCACTGTTTGAACTCATTGACTTCTGTGCACCTTGCCATTAAATCGAGCTGAGGAGCTTGTGCCCCACTAAGCTGTTGCCGCCTTTTAAATTTATTTGTTTGTCTATCCATTTATTTATTATGTATTTATTTTTTATGTGTATGTGTGTGTTCATGTGTGTGTCGCAGGTCAGAGGACAACCTGTGAGTCAGCTCTCGGCTTTTTTTCACCATGTAAATCCTGGGGATTGAACTCAGATAATATCTGCCTCATTTTATGAGGACTCTGATGGGGACATTTATAGTCCATTCAGATAATCCCATTACCTCATCTTCTTTCCTTACAACAGCTGATTGTCATGTAAACTAACATTCTCAGGTTTGTTCTTAGGATGGGGCATCATTCAAGATCTCACAATCCTCTCATTCTCAGAGAATCAGCACTTACACTTTGAAACCTCAGAAGAGTCTTTTGTATATGTTTTCATCTGATTATCACAATACCCCTTCAAGACAGGTATGGTTGAGCATCCCTTAAGCAAACAAAGAGGCACTTCAATTGGAGGGGAGGGGTAATTCTAGAAAATACAGACAGGGGTTAAGATAGGAGAATGAAGCCAACCAAGGGTATGAAGTTAGCCATTTACCCCATGGAAGCTGGAACTCACATTGCCCTGGAGACTGAGAAATAAGATATCTCACAGGTTGAGGAAGCTGGGCTTTAATCTATTTACTCTCAACTGAAGTAGCTTTGGGGCAGTCATCAATGTTGTCAGCCTACAACTAATCCAACTCTCAAGGCCAGAGTTTCCTGGTGAGAAGTTCTAGCAGTAGCCTAAGTGGGAGCTAAAAGCCCAGAGAGCCGGCCAGGACACCAGTGGTTGCTAAGCTCCCCTGCTGGAGTGTAGATATTAACTGTGACCGGTGCTAAAGGTGTGGCTCCCGGAGTGGTGTTATCACTCATGATGGAATCTTGAGGATGCTACTGAAATCTACATCAGTAACACACTTCTGAAGGGGTGGTGGTACTCCAGTCTCTTCCTGGATCAACAGGTGAGCAGTTTGTACCTAGCATCAATCACAATGCACACAGCAGGAACTTAGTGTCTTCATGAATTGACACAGAAAATTATCTTTCCACCACATAGAAAAGTATTATCCATCACAAGGAAGGGAATTTTTTTAAGGAAAAAAGTCTTTAAAATTGTGAATGTTTTTCCAGTAGAAAAGCAAACAGTCTAGATTTGTTTGGTTTTTTATCAGATCTGCCCCCTTTCTTTTCTGGCATTTGGTGATGTCTGCAAGATGAAAGAAACAGAAAGAGGCTGACCTAGTACCGTGGTCACTGAGACAAGCTTCACTGTCCCAGGGAGAACTCCAGTCAATAACTACTGTGTACACACACACACACACACACACACACACACACACACACACACACACACGCACACACTCAAAACAAACAAAAAGCATTTTGGGTGTCTTGCTTCTTTTTAAAGATTAGAACTGGGGTTTTCGTAAATGAAAAAAAAATGAATTGACCCTAGGATAGCCACAGAAGTTCTGTGTCAGGTCTGTTGAGGTAGCCTGAGGAACAAGGAGGTAGCCTGAGGAACAGTGGGAAGTTCTCCATTTTGCCTCTTTCTCTGCTTCTAACACAGTGCAGTTTATGTATGTCTGGGTGACAGGATATATGGATTATTACATAATCATAACTAAATTAACCCCACAACATGACCAGAAGGATTCCTGAAATGAAATCTCACCTGAGGATAATACTAGCACTGCAAGCACAAATCTGTGAGGTAGCTCCCACTCCCAGTTGGGGACAGATGCTTGGTCAGCCACATTAAAGCAATCATAAGCTCATCAGGTTTGCCAATGGGTTAGCTTAAAATTGATTAAATCATTAACTCTCTCTGAAATCTAAACTTACAGTTCCTATTACAGATACTGGACCTCACTCTAAGTGAATACCCCTTTGTAATGGGGTAGTACGGTGCTGTTACAATTACGGAGGAATTTTAAACATTCCCCTCGTTACTTTGTCTTCTCTTTTGACTTTTCTATGTTGTATGTATTTTCAGGGTAGGAAAGACAATGGGAAAAATGGAAACCTCTCATCTTGATTACAGAGCAGTTGCATGGAGCCTTGTTTTCTCAGGCTTTATTTCTGATAGTGGCATCATGAGGGTTAATGGATAAGCATTACATTAATTACTAATCTATCAGGTGACAATCACACACACTAGGGTCAAGCTGGGAGAACAAAGTCAAACGAGTAAGTCAGGAATGGGGTCAGTTGTAGCAGGAGGCTAAGCAGATAGCCAGATGCGAGCACAGAGTGGCACAATTGGCACACGATGCCAAGGATTTCAACTAGATCTCCCCTGCAGTTTACACAAAGCCTGTCCAGTAACCTGAACGGCCACGATTTGGAAAACTGTTAATACTAAGAGTAGGCAAGAGTGCAGAACATTCAAAACACTCATATTCTGTTTGTGGTGAAGGAAACCTCAGATACAAAAGATACTTATGAACTAATTTTTTTAATGTCTAAACTCTGTATAGTAAATGTTAAAATCTGAGTTGGGTATTGTGTTACAGGTTTGTTGTTGTTGCTGATGCTGTTCTTGTTTGGGTCTGACTGGTCTGGGACTCACTAGATAAATCAGGTTGGCTTTGAACTCAGAGATCCACCTGTATCTTTTTTTGGTGTTTAACTTTTGTAGTTCTTTATATATCCTGGATATTAATCCCTTGTCTAATGAGTTGTTGGCAAATACTTTTTCCCATTCTTTCAGCTCTTTCCTCTGGTGACTGTTTCTTCTAATGAATTCTTCTTTGCGTCTTGATTTTATGTAGTCTCATGTAGCAGTTCTTGGGACTGTTTCTTGGTTTTGAAAAGGTTTTCAGCAAGTCCTCATTGAAGTTTCTGCCTTGGAGTCCTTCTCTTGGGCAGTTTCAGGTCTTATGTTAAAGTCTTTCATCGACCTAAATGACTTAATATATTTCTGATTCTTTCCTCTATTGAAATTTCCTCTAAGTTTCCTATTTCTTATTCTTATTACACCCTTTCACCAGCTCTCACAGAAGCAACTGTTGGTCTCCTATCTTACTCAGACAACCCAGACAAAGCTATGGTGATAAAAAATTTAAATAAGACAATTTCTACATTATCCTTTTGGTATCACATTTAAAACCATTTCATAGTTTATTCTAGCTAAGATTCTCTCAAGGAGAAAGAAAGTCAGGCACGGTAACTCTAAACAAAGCGGCCTCTCGAGACAAGCTGGAAAATCTCCAGTCCTTAGGGCAGAATGTGCTTCTTGACTTTGTGGGAGTCTGGATATTAACATATTTGGGAAGCACTCAGTAAGTGTTACCTTCTCCACATGGTGCTCCACAAAATTGAAAAATAAATCAAGGAAGTAGCTTGTGGAGGCTGAGCCCAGACCTCATTACTAACGGACACTGTTCTAGTTTGTTTCTCTTGCTGTGATAAACATCTGACCAAAGCAACTTAGGGAGAAGAGGGTTTATTTGGTGTACAACTCCAGGTCGCTGTCTATCATAAGGGAAGGCGAGGCAGGAGTTACTCAAGCCAGTAACTTGAAGGCAAGCTTGCCCTTCCGCTCACTTTACCTCCACTCACTTCACAGCCACAAGCACAGCAGGAACTGTGGGTGCTCTAGTTTCTAGCTGCTGCACAGGCTACCTTATGCACAGCTAGCTGGGCCATTTTTCATCAATTAACAGTCAAGACAATCGCCGACAGAGATGCACATCTGATCTGGGTAATTCCCCAACTGAGCCTCGCATCTCACATGACTCCAGGCTGTGTCAACTTGATAGCTCCTACTAACCAGAACAGCCACCATGGTGGACAACATGGCTGTCTATTGGCCTAAGCATGGTTACTAATTCTTACCTCTTCATCTATCTTACATCTTCATCAGAGATTTCTCAACTTTTCTGCAATACCCATGACTCTCTTCTTGTTTCTGAGACAATCAGAAATCTCTAATTCTACCTTTCCATGCCACCTCTCAAGAAAAGGAGGCAAACATTCTTGGTCTGATATCACAATCCATCAAGAAACACACTGTTTCGTGATTGTATATTATCTCAGAGTATTGACATTGTAAAATTCATATAGCCAGCTTATATTTTTAATAGTAAATCTAACACTGTAAATAATATCTTGATATAAAAATCTTGGCATATGACAGTTCTAATATAATTCTCTTATTTTCTGTCTAATAAATAGGAAAATTAGTTGGCAGTATGTGTTGCCATAGATCTAGTATCAAAAATTTCAATATGGCACTTTATCAATATGTAGGAAAGAATATTTTTTAAAGATTATGAGAGTTACTCAGAGAACATGATTTCAGTTAGGTAAAAAGGATATCATTGAGTGATCTATTGTACAAAATATGTACAGTTAATTACAATATTTTGTACCCTGAAAGGCACAATATAGTGATAAAACTGCAAATATGAGTGGTCCCTCTGTAAAAGGGATAACACACACTTATATCATCCAACAGCTTGATTGACCCATTCATATATATACATACATACATACATATGGCTGCTTTGAGATAGTCTTTTATATATATATATATCAAAGCATCAGGTCATATGCCCTAATAAATAGGATAGTATTTGTCATTTTTTTTTAAAACTAAAATTTTTGGGAAAAAAAACAGATTAATCTTTTTGGGATAAATCCCATGAGAATTCTCTATTTCCTGAAAGTCTATTTTATTGTCCTTTCTTTATTCCTGTCCCAAAGACCTTTGTGGAATCAAAAGAGAAACAATGGAAGGAAAGATAGACTGTTGAATAGGCTCAGTCCTGCAGAGTAAATGGATGTTCAGTCAGAACCACTCAGACACCTAAAAGGATTGTCATCTGTGGAACTAACTCTTTAAGGTCACACTAGTTGAGGTTTAACTTAATATCTTTGAAAACTGCATGCTTCCTATGCACCGTATACTAAACTTAGCACAATTTGGTAAATCCTGGTGAGTGACAAGGTTTCAAAACTCTTAATTCAGCTCCGGAGAGACAACTGAAACTGTTACATCACGCAGGCCCCAAACAAAGGAGGGAAGGTCAGAGGTATACACAAGGTCTTCAGTAGAGATCTTAGTCACGTGTACCTGAGCTGGGAGAGGTAGGAACCCAACCAGGTAATTAGGAGGTTATCAGTGAATATTTACTAAATACATGAATCAAAACCACAGCCAAGAGGAGAAAAATGGAGACTATCTCAAAGCAGCCATGTCTAAACCTTTAAAAAGTATTAATTTTGGGGGGGCTCGGAAGATGGCGGCGACCTACACTGACGCATTCTGAACGCGGGAAAAAAGAGCCATAAAAAACACAGAGATATTGGGCACTGTGCAAAAACCGGAGGGGCTAGACCCCCCCCGGAACACTCACAGCTCCCAAGGGACTGTTAAAAGTCCCAGGGCAAGGCTCTCCCCATCTCTCACAGACACGGAGGCCACTAAACGCGGGATTCGGGAACTCCCATTTGGAGAGGCGCCTGGTAAGATCGATCCCAACTTACAGCAGGCAGAATCAGGGTCCATTTGGCCATAGATCGCTGTCCTATTGGGCTCCCCACACACCAGGTTGAACTTATACCCACTTAGGAAAGGTTGCGAGATAGTGGAAGCCTTAGCAAGGAACAAACAGGGGGCTCAGCGGGTGGCCCGCAGCGGCTCGTGAAGCAGGAGGGCGGGAGGTTTCGAGAGAGCGCAGGAAGCAGGGAACACAAAGGCAGGCGGGAGGGGCCAAATCTCGCACACACACTATAGCTGGGGAGAGAGTACGGCAGGCAGGGACAAATCCCCGCCAGCCCACGGCAGGTCATCTGGGGAGAGAGACAGGCGTGGGTGGGGCCAGGGGTCCGTGCACCCACGGCGG
>CAJQZJ010032188.1:21342576-21396735 GCA_907164525.1 Lophiomys imhausi | reverse complement strand
CACCCACGGCGGAGCTGCTGGGACGAGAGGTGCACTCAGGCAGCCGGAGGATCCTGGGCTTGGGGTATCCACGGGACCCGTGGCGGCGCAGACAAGAAGGGAATTAGGCACAGGGTACAGCCCTGTGACGAGAAGACTAGAGAGAATCCAGAAATCGGGACCATAGCTGTATCCTGGAAAATCCAGACATATCAGGTGTGGAGCCAGACCCTGTCAGCCTCCGGGACGACAAACAAAGCCCACAGAATCTGTGCCTGGGCAAACAGGCCCATACCAACAGAACCATTACAGGCTGATAACTCAAAGTGCAACATAGAGAAGTCTGAATTGGGAGCAGTGAAACAATCCTGGTCCATTATTCACAACCTGGGAATAGGCTGCACCAGATCACAGTACCTCTGGCCATTAAAACCACAGTGACCTTGAAATCCCCCTGTAAGCAACGACAGATAGCCAAGTAACTCGTCCCCTGCACCAAATCATCCACTGTGGTTCCAAGCACAGAAAACAGACAGCTAAATGCATCCAATGGCGAAAGGTCAAAAAAAAAATAGAAATCAAGGAATTATGACTCCAACAAAGCAGAACCACCCTAGCTCATCCAATTTGGATGACCACACACCAACAGAAACACATGAAAACATTGACAATTCTGCAGTATGGAAAGTGATAGAGTCCCTGCAAGAAGAACTTAAATCTATGAAGGAATTCAAAGAAACCACAATTCTACAAATCAAAACAAGGAACAACACCATTAAAGAGCTCCAAGCCAAGGTGACAGAGCTTGAACAGGAAAAGGAAAAAGCCATGAAAGATTTTCATACAAAAACAAGCAAGCTGGAGAAGGAAATGTACAAAACGAACAAAACCATACAAGACATGAAAATAGAAATAGAAACAATAAAGAAAACACAGTCAGAGTTAAAAGAGGAAGTGGAGAACCAAGGGAAGAGAACAGGAACTACAGATGTGAGTATCATCAATAGGATGCAAGAGATGGAAGACAGGATCTCAGGCATGGAAGATTCAGTGGAAGAAATCAGTACAACATCCAAAGAAAATGAGAAGGCTAAAAAATCTCTCACCCACAACATCCAAGAAATCAAGGACTCAATGAAAAGACGGAACCTAAGAATTATAGGTATAGAGGAAAGAGAGGACTCCCGACTCCAAGGTCCAGGAAATATCTTCAACAAAATCATAGAGGAAAACTTCCCAAACCTGAAAAAAGAGATGCCAATAAAAATCCAAGAGGCATACAGAACACCAAACAGATTAGACCAGAAAAGAAACTCCTCTCGCCACATAATAATTGAAACCCCAAATGTACAGAACAAAGAAAGAATATTAAAAGCTGTAAGAGAAAAAGGTCAAGTCACATACAATGGCAGACCCATCAGAATTACACCTGACTTCTCCCCAGAAACGATAAAAGCTAGAAGGGCCTGGTCAGATATACTACAAGTCCTAAGAGATCATAGATGCCCAGCCAGACTACTTTACCCAGCAAAACTCTCTATCAACATAGATGGAGAAAACAAGATATTCCATGACAAAATTAAATTTAAACAATATCTACCCACAAACCCAGCCCTACAGAAAATCCTAGAAGGAAAATCCCAACCCAGAGAAGAAAACTCCACCCAAGAAAACAAAGGGAATAGAAAACCCATCAGCAACTAAACCAAAAGAGAAACAGGACCACCACCTATACCAAACTAATGGGAAATAACAACCCCAGGTCACTAATATCCATCAACATCAATGGACTCAACTCCCCAATAAAAAGACATAGGTTTACAGAGTGGATCCGCAAGCAAGACCCTTCCTTATGCTGTATACAAGAGACACATCTAACTACAAAAGATAGACACTGCCTCAGAGTAAAGGGCTGGGAAAAGGTTTTCCAAGCAAATGGACCCAGGAAGCAAGCTGGAGTAGCCATCCTAATATCAAACAAAACAGACTTCCAATTGAAGTTAATGAAGAAAGACAAAGAAGGGCACTATATACTCATTAAAGGGAATATTCATCAAGAGGAAATTTCAATACTGAACATCTATGCCCCAAATACAAAGGCACCTACTTTCGTAAAAGAAACACTTCTAAAACTTAAAGCGCACGTCGATCACAACACATTAGTAGTGGGAGACTTCAACACCCCACTCACAACAAAGGACAGATCATCAAGACAGAAGACAAACAGAGAAATATTGAGACTAACAGAGATCATGAACCAAATGGACCTAACAGATATCTACAGAACGTTTCACCCAAACACAAAGGAATACACCTTTTTCTCAGCACCCCACGGAACCTTCTCCAAAATCGATCACATAATTGGTCACAAAGATAGTCTCAGTAGATACAAGAAAATTGAAATAACACCTTGTATCTTATCAGACCACCATGGAATAAAACTGGTCTTCAACAGTAAAAGAATAAACAGAAAGCCTACACACACATGGAAATTGAACAGCTCCTTACTGGATGACCACTGGGTCAGGGAAGAAATAAGGAAGGAAATCAAAGACTTCTTAAAAACCAACGACAATGAAGACACAACATACCCAAACCTATGGGATACATTGAAAGCTGTGCTACGAGGAAAGTTCATAGCACTAAGTGCTTTCAAAAAGAAAATTGTGACAGCTCATATTAGTGAACTAACAGCTAAGCTGGGTGAATTGGAAAAAAAAGAAACAAACACTCCCAAGAAGAACAGAAGACAGGAAATCATCAAACTTAGAGCTGAAATCAACAACTTAGAATCAAAAAGAACTATACAAAGAATCAATGAAACCAAGAGTTGGTTCTTTGAGAAAATCAACAAAATAGACAGACCCCTAGCCAAATTAACTAAAAGGCAAAGGGAAAGAACACAAATCAACAAAATCAGAAATGAAAAGGGAGAAATAACAACAGACATTGAGGAGATCCAGAAAATATTCGGACATTACTTTAAAAATCTATATTCCACTAAATTTGAAAACCTAAGCGAAATGGACAATTTCCTCGATAAATTCCACCTACCAAAACTAAATCAAAATCAGATTAACAGCTTAAACAGCCCAATAACACCTAAGGAAATAGAAACAGTCATTAATAATCTCCCAACCAAAAAAAGCCCAGGGCCAGATGGCTTTAGCACGGAATTCTACCGGACCTTCAAAGAGGAACTAACACCATTACTTTTCAAACTCTTCCATCACATAGAAACAGAAAGATCACTGCCAAACTCATTCTATGAGGCCACTGTCATTCTGATTCCTAAACCACACAAAGACCCAACAAAGAAAGAGAACTTCAGACCAATCTCCCTCATGAACATTGATGCAAAAATACTTAATAAAATACTAGCAAACCGAATTCAAGAACACATCAAAAGTATCATACACCATGATCAAGTAGGCTTCATCCCTGGAATGCAGGGATGGTTCAATATACGAAAGTCTATCAATGTAATTCACCACATAAACAAGATGAAAGAAAAAAACCACATGATAATCTCGCTAGATGCAGAAAAAGCATTTGACAAAATCCAACACCCCTTCATGCTAAAAGTTCTGGAGAGAACGGGCATACAAGGACCATACCTAGAAATAATAAAGGCAATATACAGCAAGCCAGTAGCCAACATCAAATTAAATGGAGAGAAGCTTGAAGCATTTCCTCTAAACTCAGGGACAAGACAAGGATGTCCACTTTCACCATATCTCTTCAATATAGTACTTGAAGTCCTTGCTAGAGCAATAAGACAACTAAAGGAGATCAAAGGGATAAAAATTGGAAATGAAGAAGTCAAATTATCCCTATTCGCAGATGATATGTTAGTATACATAAGCGACCCCAAAAATTCCACCAAAGAACTCTTACAGCTGATAAACAACTTCAGCAAGGTGGCTGGATACAAAATTAACTCAAAAAAATCAGAAGCCCTTCTTTATACAACAAACAAATATACCGAGAAAGAAATAAGGGAAACAACCCCCTTCACAATAGCCACAAACAACATAAAGTACCTGGGGGTAACTCTAACCAAGCATGTAAAGGACCTATATAACAAGAACTTCAAGCCCCTGAAGAAAGAAATGGAAGAGGCCTTTAGAAGATGGAAAGATCTCCCATGCTCATGGATAGGTAAGATCAACATAATAAAAATGGCTATCCTACCAAAAGCAATATATAGATTTAATGCAATTCCTATCAAAATACCAACACAATTCTTTATAGACCTGGAAAAAGCTAGTCTCAACTTCATATGGAACAACAAAAAGCCCAGAATAGCTAAATCAATCCTGTCCAATGAAAAAACATCTGGAGGTATCACCATCCCAGACTTCAAGCTGTACTACAGAGCAACAGTAATAAAAACAGCATGGTACTGGTATAGAAACAGACCAGTGGATCAATGGAATCGAATTGAAGACCCTAACATGGATCCACACACCTATGGCCAACTAATCTTTGACAAAGAAGCCAAAAACGCACAATGGAAGAAGGACAGCATCTTCAACAAATGGTGCTGGTCCAACTGGATGTCCACTTGCAAAAGAATGAAATTAGACCCATACCTATCACCTTGTACAAAACTTAATTCCAAGTGGATCAAAGATCTTAACATAAGGCCAGCCACACTAAAGATACTAGAAGAAAAAGTAGGAGAAACCCTCGAACTCATTGGCACAGGTGACAACTTCCTGAACAGAACACCAACAGCTCAGGACCTGAGATCAACAATCAATAAATGGGACCTCATGAAACTGAAAAGTTTCTGTAAAGCAAAGGATACAGTCATTCGAACAAAACGGCAACCAACAGACTGGGAGAAAATCTTCACCAACCCCACATCTGATAGAGGGCTATTATCTAAAATCTACAAAGAACTCAAGAAACTAAATGCCAAGAAACCAAAGAATCCAATCAAAAAATGGGAGATGGAGCTAAATAGAGAATTCACAAAGGAGGAATCCCTAAGGGCTGAGAGACACTTGAAGAAATGTTCAACATCCTTAATCATCAGAGAAATGCAACTCAAGACTACCCTGAGATTCCACCTAACACCTGTTAGAATGGCTAAAATAAAGAGCTCAAATGATAGCGCATGCTGGCGAGGGTGTGGAGAAAGGGGTACCCTACTCCATTGCTGGTGGGAGTGCAGGCTTGTGCAACCACTATGGAGGTCTGTCTGGCGATATCTTAGAAATCTAGGAATAACCTTGCCTCAAGACCCAGCCATACCACTTCTGGGTATACACCCAAAGGACCTCTCACGGAGACATAGGGAAGTCTCCTCATCTATGTTCATAGCAGCCTTATTTGTAATAGCTAGAAATTGGAAACAACCCAGATGTCCCTCAACTGAAGAATGGATTAAAAAATTGTGGTACATCTATACAATGGAATATTACTCAGCTATCAGAAACAATGAAATCATGCAATTTGCAACCAAATGGATGGATCTAGAGGAGCTCATCCTGAGTGAGCTAACCCAGTCTCAGAAGGATGCACATGGCATCTATTCACTTATAGTAGGATTTTAACTATTTCGTACAGGATATCTGTACTACAACCAACACATCAAAAGGAACAAGGACATAATTTTTTTTTTTTTATCTTTTTCTTTTTCCTTCTTTTTTTCTTTTTTTCTCTTTCCTTTTCCCTTCTCTTTTTCCTCTCTTTTTTTTTGTTGATATTCTTTGTTTTTGTGGGTTTGTGTGTTTGTTGGTCTTTTTTTTTAGTATTCCCCCAGCAGCAATGAGACACCAGTCACTGGCAGTACTGCCTCTTAGGCCCCCGGTGAATGAAGAGGCGCTTAGCCCTCATATGACTCCTGATCTGTGGTGAGAGACTGTTAGGCAGGGACACTCCACCCCAGAGGAACAAGACGGAAGGGTCAGGGGGTAGAGCATGGGAGGGTGGGGCTGGGAAGCGGGAAAAGAGGACAATATGATAAGGATGTAACCTGAAGCAACAAACAAATAAATTTATTAACTAGAAGAAAAAAAAAAAAAGGCAGGGGGCAGGGCTGAAACACTGTGAATGGAACAGAGGATACAGCCATTCGGCCTGGATTTGCAGACCTCCAGGTGTAGAGAAGACGTGGAGCTAAGGTAAAATACAAGGGAATTGTGGTATTGGCCCATGCCTTTGACTTCAGCGGAGACCGGGGGGGGGCACCTTAGAGTTGGTGGTCTTATGTACTCTGGAGTCATATGGAGCGGGGTGGTGAGGGTGCATACTCTTGGTCCCACCATTCAAGAAGAGTACACCCTTGGTCCCAGCTCCCAGCACACTGGAGACAGAAAGAGGCAGATCCCGGAGTTCAGGGTCAGCCTGATGCAGGGTAAACTCTAAATAGAGAAAGACTTCGATCCAGGAGTGGTGGAACACATCTTTGATCCCTTCTGATGAGAAACACAGGTCCCTGTTCCCAATAATTAGAGTTCAGAGACACACACATGGGATTTGGAGGGACCTAGGTTTGGAGGCTACTTACAAAAGGCCTTCTTGATGCAGGCAGATTGTCCTTTGGGATCTCAAAATATATACACTAGAGCTGGTTTAGCTCCAAGGTGACAGAATGATTTCTACTTTAACCCGGATTGAAAGATAACGCTTTGTATGTTGTCAGAAGGCCAAATTTGCTTCAGGAGAAGTACTACCTAGCCCCCTCCATCCCCCCCCAGAAAAAAAAAAAAAAAAGAGGGCAATTGTCCTAGGGTTGGGATTGGGGCAGGGCTCTGCTCTTATCGTTCCAGAAGAATCGAAGTGTCCATTAGGGGAGCCCGGGGACAGCGGACAGCGGAATCCTCAGCAGAGAACAGAATCAGGCACCAAGGAGGATGAGTGACACAGTTGATTCTGCCTGGCAGACTTTCTCAATAGCTGTCTCCATCGGGGGCCTGCAACCACCACTGCAATCCAGTGTCGCTGGGAACGTTCAGCTCTACACAGTGCCCCGGCCGGAACCTCAGTGAAGCCTGCAAGACCAGCTTCTGCCTACAAACCCCTTAGGTCATCTAAACAGCTGAGAACAGAAGGACTGAACATAAAAGGATTGTACTAACATTTTTAATCATTTTTCCCATTTGGGTTGGGGCCCCAAACAGGTCTACTACGACCCAAATCAGCAGGAAGTCACTATAAGAGAGCGACGTCCCATGCCCAGAGGGTGGGGAGGGTGTTTCTCCGCCCATCTTTTTGGTTATTTGAAGGATAACTGAAAACTCTGTTATGTAGGGGAAGAGTCTACAAGCTGATAAATGGTCCTGTCTTAATGGGTTTTGGAGGGTAGCCCCAGGGAATTCCTACTTTTCCTTTTCTGTATCCTTCTTCCTCTCCTATGTAGGAGTGCATGGGCTTGAGAAAAATGAGATATAGACATAGCACAGGAAGGTCCAGGAAGAAGGGGCAGATTATTGAATATGCCCTTATACCTTTGTATATTGATACAAATTTAGTAGTTTATTTGGCTAAAGTGGTATTGACCATTGTTTATTGTGCAAAAATAAGATTGTATTGGATTACACCGGTATTGATCTTTGTATATTGATACAAAATTAAGATTATAGTTGGACACAATGGTATTGACCCTTCCATATGGACGTAATATTAAGATTATATTGGGCTACATAGGCATTGATCTTGGTATATCGATACATAATTAGAGTATATTTAACCACAATTGAATAGATCTTTGTATATTGATACAAATTTAAAGATAATGCTTCCCAATGGTATCATACCTAGAGATACTTAAAAATAAAATGTGAAGCTCTGACCTCTTGATACCAACCGTCTAAAACGGTCTAGGATAGTTAAAACAAACTCCTAGTCATGCAAACATGTCTCTTTGTTGGCTACTATGACAGTCTATCACAGATACTCTCTAAACTACCCAGTAATCAAGTTGCTAAGAGACAAGCAACATTTGCTTATCTAAATACAAGAGATGGATAGGGCATCTTCAAAAACCCCTTGAGATCTGCAGAATATGGCATTCAAAGATGTTATCTTAAATCAAGATTTTTTTTTATATCAAGACATATCAGCGCCTGACGGCAACCCTATTCTACTCCAAGTAGAGGATAAGCATCGAAGAACCTCCACTGTAAGATGGTTGAATTGGTGGCAAGCCTTTCTCTTGGCAAAAAAAAACCCCTTGCACCAACTGCAGACAGACTGCTGTCCAAAAAGGACAAAACTTGGTAGCGGGGAAATCGACAGCCTAACTCTGCCAAGACAGGGTAGGAAAAACCCCTTGCTTCAACTGTAGACAGACTGCTGTCCAAAAAGGACAAAACTTGGAAGCAGGTAAGTCGACAGCCTAGCTCTGCCAAGACAGGGTAGGAGAGTCCTTCATAACCCCTGCTCTACAATCAATGTCTGTCAGAGAAATGGGGCCAAATGACTGAAGATTGATGCTGTAATGTACGGAGAGAAAATGGGAGCTGTCCAGGCAGCCACTGGTATGTCATTTCTTAGATTGGGAAGCTGCAGCCTTGCACTTCCTATATAATCAGATATATTTGTCCCTCTCAGGTCTCTGAGGTGGTTGAAGAATAGATAGCTAGAGTCTCATAGTTAAATTTTGAGTTGTTTGGGAATCAAGAGGGTGTTCTAAGAAGATGCTTTTTAAATTGGGATGAAAGTTGAGTTGGATATAGAACTTTAAACTCATGGAGATAGATCGACAGTAGAATGTTGAAGTCAGGTGCCAAATACATATAGACTGGACATTGGGATTGTATGCCAAGCCATATAACTCTCATAATTTTGGCCTAATTACCTCTGTTGTTTTGTATTGTATTTATTATTATAAGAGTAAGAGCCATTTGTTGGACTGAAAGGGGGAGCTGTTGGGGGGAAAAGATATATCTTAAACTTAAAAAAAAAGGAAGGGGAGGGGTGGGTTGAGGCGGAAGAGGGTGGGAGGGTGGGACTGGAGGCGGGGTAGGGTGGGGATTTCAATTGAGATGTAACTTGAAGAAATAAAAAATAAAGTAAAAAAAAAAAAAAAAGTATTAATTTTCTAGAAGAGAAGAAATCTGAAAAGTGATTCATATAAATGGGAGGAACTTCAAGATCCAACAACCATTCAATTTTTATCTTTTGCCATCATCCCATATCCTTCACTGGAAGTATGGAGGGGTCAGGATGAATATAAGGAGATACAGGACTGGGAGAACATGAATATATTCAGTCTTTCAAGTCCTCGAGCATCATTAGTCCATTTAACTGCTGCCCAGTGACTATTCCTCATATACAAAAGATCATCCTTTTATAAATTAAGAGTAGAAGGCTTTTTAATTATAAATGTATAAACTATTATTTCAGTTATGCAATGTTCTGGCTAATATGTTGGGATATTCACCTTCAGTCTTTTATTGTAGTTTCTTTAATAATCAGGACCTTATTGCATGTTTTATTCTTAGTTTTTTTTTCATTTAGTGTTATGTTAAGGCCCTGTTGTGTGTCACACCAAGTCTTTAAAGTTACAGTTTTTTGGCCATGCTGTTCTCCCAACTGAATGCTCAGCACCCAACAGATGTGCTACATTCAACTGAATGCCAACACCCAATAAATATGCTATCTTCAACATAATGGAGATGCTAGCCTCAAAATTGCCTCTACTATTTATTTTATTAGACATTTCAAAGTTTCCCAGTAACACCACTGTAAATTACTGTTTACCACACAAGCTTTTCTGTCACTAATTATTACCACAGGAAAGATTTCTAGAACAATAATGCTTGGGCCAAATGGACAATAAACTCTGTAACAGCTCAGCACTATCCAGTTGAAGGTACTGTGGTGCTGAAATCTACACAATCCAATATGGTAGCCAATAGTTGCTGCGACTACTGAGCACTAGAAACATAATACAACTGAGAAATGGGATTTTAATTAACTTTAGCAGTCTCATGGAGCTTATGTTATAGTATTAGCTTATGCTATAGTATTAGTCAGTACAGCATATGCTTGTCTATGGTCTAATTTATTTCACCTTTGAAGATTGCCATGAAGTGAATCCTCATTCTGATTCTGTAGCCTTGAACTCAAGAACACACTCAAATCAGTAGTGTAGGTCTAGAATGTCTGAAAACAGTCATGAAGACATTGGTTATACCTCAGCAACCATGTCCTGCTACCACATTTGGCAGTCCCAGTGAGTACAAGGCCACACCAAAGGGACTTTATTAATCTCATAAAAATGAGTCAATGTGTGTATGGAAAGCCTTGAGAGACTCTTGCTTTTAGAAAGTTGGATGTGACCCTTCTTCTGCATGAATGGTGATCCCCACCTGAGGGTTTCTGATGAAGCTGGGGTGTGGGTGAGAAGTTTTCTATACTTCAAGATAAAATGCTGGTTCGGTTCATTCATAAACCATGCCTGGGTTGGCTCTTTCCATCAATTTGTAATTCTTCTTGACTTTTTTTGAAACAGGGTCTCACCATGTCTTGGAACTCAACTGTAGACCAGGCTAGCCTTGAACTCACAAAGATCCACCTGCCTCTGCTTTTTGAATGCTGAGATTAAAGGTGTGTGCCAACACATCTAGCACATTTTTAAAATATAATGATCATGAAAAAGGCTTTCAAGGCTCTTGGTATGTCTGGATAAATTTCTTGCTATTAAGAAGTAATATCAACTCATTCCTAGCATCAATAAATGAGAGTTCACATCTTGGCACATATCTTCTCAGCCCATCAACTATTTTTATATACAAATTTAGTGGGTAAATATGGCATGTGATTATCATTGAAATTTGCTTTTCTTAAATTTCTGAGCACAAAATGCCTTTGCAGCACCCATCTTGGGAACTGAGAAGATGGTTCAGTGGGACAGTATTTGCTATACAAGTATGAGGACCTGAGTTGAAATCCCCAGCACCCTTGTAAAAAGCCAGCTATGGGCCAAATGCATGACTGAAACCCTAGCACTTTGTGAAGTGGAGATCAAAGGATTCCTGGAGCTTGCTGGCTGCCAGCCTGGCTCCAAGACTTTTTCCTTTGGCTTTGTAAATACATGGCAACATCTCCACCCCACTTGACAGTCCTACCTAGCCTCTTTTACTGGTTCATCTTCAGCCCCCAGGTTCAAAATGTTATTTGTTTATGTTTATGTAAAACATTATGCGTATTTAATATATACAACTAGACAAGAGGATGAGTATGTCTATGGTCATGGAGATGTAGATTTGTGAATGTATACTTACTCCTATCATGACTATACCAGTTACATTTCCACAAGTAAAGTCCCATGGCTCCCTTTTCTCCCACACACTCCCAACACTTCCACGTCATCTTTCTAGTGACAGCATGAATCTCATCATGGCTTAAATAGGTATTTTCATGATGATTAGTGATGTTGAGCACCTTTTAAATATACTTGTTGGTCGTTTGTGTATCTTGTTTTAAGAAATGTCTATTTGTGTTTGTCTATTTTAAAGTACATTTATTGGTTTGTTTGATGCAAGTCATTTGAGTTTTGTATATTGTTTTAGACAGTATTCTATTGCTATGAAGGGACACCATGACCTCAGCAACTCTTATAAAGGAAAGTGATTAATTGGGGCTGCTTACAGTTTCAGAAGTTTAGTCTATTTTCATCATAACAGGGAGCATGGCAGCACAAGGCAGACATGGTGCTGGAGAAGTAGCTGATAGCTCTACATCTGGATTGGCAAGCAGCAAGAACAGAAAAACATTGAGCCTGGTTTGGGCTTCTGAAACTTCAAAGCCCACCTCCAGTGACATACTTCCTCCAACAAAGCCACATTTACTTCAACACAGCCATACCTAATCCTTCTTAAATAGTGACACTCCCTCATGATCCAGCATTCAAATTCCATGGAGAGGTGTCATTCTTTTTTTTTTTTTTCTTAAACAGGGTTTTTCTGTGTATATCTGACTGTCCTGGGTTCATTTGTAGGCCAGGCTGGCCTTGAACTCATAGAGATCAACCTGCGTTTACCTCCCAAGTACTGGGATTGAAGGCGTGCGCCACCACCCCTTGGCTAGAGGGGCCATTCTTATTCAAACCACCACATACATATCTTTGTTTTTACTTCTTTAATCAGATGAATGGCTTTCAGAGGTTATCTTTCATTATGTAGGTTGATTCTTCACTCTGCTGAAGGTTTCTTTTGATAGGCAGGAGCTCTTTTGCTTGATGTGATATTTGTCTTTTTTTCTTTCTTTCTTTCTACCTCTGTTTTGCAAGTTATATTAAATAAGATTTCATCTATTTTTAACTGGTTTTTGTATATGATATCAGATAGGGTTCTAATTTCACTTTTTTGCATGTAAAATATTCTGTTTCCCCAAAACAATTTGGAGGACTAACTTTTCCTCATTTTGTATTTCTGTCAACTCTGTTAAAAATTGGTTGACAATATATGGGTGAGTTTGCTTCTGAGTGCTCTGTTCTGTTCAGTTGTTTTGTGTGTCTATTTTTATGCCAATACCATAATGTTTGGAATACATAGCTTATGATACAATGTGATATCAGAAGCATGATGCATCAAGTTTTGTTCTTGATTAAGATTGTTTGGATTGGTGGAAGGTCTTTGATTGTTCCATGTGAGACATGATCTTTTTTCTGTTTCTGTGAAAAATTCTGTGAAAATTTGATAGAGATTTCATAGGTCTATAGAGTGTCTTGAGTAAATGCTCTCTTTAATGATATGGATTTCTGTTCATCTGCCTATCCTTGAAATTTTCTTATCAGTGTTTTATAGGTAGAAGTTTGCATATCTTTTAACTTTTTGGTCATATTTGTTTATAAGAATTTTATTCCCTTTAATTGTTTTATAAACTGTATTGCTTTCTTAATTTCATTTTTATATTCCTCATTGTTCATATGTATAAATGTAACTTATTTTTACAATGATTTTGTGTTGTGAAATTTTATTGAATTAAATTACTATTGCTAATAAATTTCTGGTGGAATCTTCAGGGCAATACATATATGTATAGATATATGAAATATTATGTTGCACTTGCTAGGCAAGCGCTCTACCACTGAGCTAAATCCCCAACTCCAATATTATGTCATCTTTAATTCAGAAAATTTACCTTCTTCCTTTTTGGTTTGGTTGCCCTTTATTTGTTCCTCTGGTCTAGTTGCTCAGGAAGGGACTTCTCACATCCTTTTGAATAGAAGTATCAAGAGTGAGCATCTTTCTCACTTCTTGTTTTAAAGGAAGAGTTTCCAGCCTTCCACCACTGGACATGTTACTAAGTATGGATTTGTCATACACAGCTTTGGTTATGTTGGAACTATTCCTTATAGACCCAATTTTTGAAGGGATATTATCAGGAAATGATGCCTAATTTATTTCTGACCTTAGACTTTTCTGCATGTATTAATATAATCATGAAAATTGGATCTTTCATTCTATTAGTGTATTGTAGCACATTTATTGATTCGTATATAGAAACCCATCCTTGAATCTCTAGGATAATCTTATTTGAGCATCATAGTGTGTTTTTAAATTCAATTTGTTACTATTTTGTGGAGAATGACTCCATCTATATTCATCAAATATGTTGGCTTATAATTTTCCTCTCTTATAGTGTGGCTTTGTCTTTAGGGTAAACATGGCCTCATAAAATGGTCTTGGGAATGTTCTGTTCAATTTTGAGCAATAGTTTGAGAAGGATTAACACTACGTTTTCTTTAAATGTTTGACACAATACACAGAGATGCCATTAGAGTGTGGGGTTTTCATTGTTGGGGGATATTGATTACAGATTCAGTTCCCTTATGTGTTGCTATTGGTCTCTTTGTATTGATTTGTTTAGATTTTCTGTTTTTCCATAATTCAGCCCTGGGAAATTGCAAGCTCTAGGGATTTATCCATTTTTGAGGCTCTTTTCTCTTTTTTCATATAGTGCACACGTTTATCAAATTTGTTTATCTTTTAAAAGTGCTTACTGTTAATTTCATTAAAACTTCATTGGTTTTAGTATCTATTTCTACACTTATTTTTATTATTTATTTTTTAAACTAACTTTCAATTTAGTTTTTTTTCTCCTAGTATTTAGAAGTGTAAAGTTAGGCAAGTTACCTCAGGTTTTTGTCTTTCTTCATGTAGTCATTTAGCAGTATAAACTTGCCTCTGAGAACTGTTTTTGCTGTTTGCCATAAGTTTTTATATGATGTTTCCAATTTTCTTTGTCTCAAGATACATTTTTATTTCCTCTTTGAACCACTTGTTTATAATTTCCATGTAACTGTGAATTTTCCAATTTCCCTCCTTTATTGAATTCTCAGTTTATTCCACTACAAATATAATGGAACTTTGATATAATTTCAGTCTTCTTAAATAAATTTAGCAAGACTTATTGCTTAATGCATAATCTATACTAGAGAATATGACAGGTGGGGAGAACATATAGCCTGCTACTGTTGAATATAACATCCTATATGTGTGGTAAGAATATGTAGCCTACTGCTGTTGAATACAATACTGTATATATGTATGCTGGTCTCTAATATTGTTCAGATCTGCTGCAATTTACTGCTTTACTCTTGTTATAATAACTAGATAAAAACTCTCCATCTTCATCTTCAAATATTCAGAAGTCCTAAAAACTGGGATCCTGTAATAGTAGGATAGCTGAGATGATGAAGATGTGATGTGAAGTATAGAGGCACCTGAAAGAAGATGATAAGTCTACAGTATGTGCTTCACCACCAAACATGTGGTTGGCTCTATGCCTCTGTGGCTATGCTACAAAACTGGCAGCTTCCTAAATGGCGACTTTGTGGAGCCTAGAATGAGGACACAGAATAAGCTAAATCTGGCCCATTGTTGGCATGGCACTGTGAGCACACAGCCTTTGATATCCAGAGGTCTTTCCCAACCACCTTGTAATCTATTTCTCTCTAACAACATGCATATCTTAGTCTCTATCAGGTCTATAGAGGCAGACTCTGTCTCATTGCCCCTGTCTTCCCAGTCCCTAGCACAACACCTTCAAAGCATTGCAAGAACTGCTTAAGGTTTTAGAATATTGACACTATTAGTCCATATGGGCAAGAAATTAAATATTAAGATGCTTTATCTGTCTCTGAGTGATGACTCCCTTCTCATAATAAATACTCAAGTACTTATAAACAAGGAAAACTTTGTAAATTTCAGCTGTATAATGGAGAATCAGGGTAGTCAACAGGGTGTCTTCAAATTCTAGCAAGCCATGATTTCAGAGATAAAGGGTTCCTTGTTTCCTCCCCCAAACACCCACCTGCAAAAGCCTTGTTTTTTTCTGAATTTTCTCTCTACAAGAAATGCTTTTGTTCATGATTATACACCTTCAAAGCATTGCAAGAACGCTTAAGGTTTTAGAATATTGATGCTATTAGTCCATATGGGCAAGAAGTTAAATATTAAGATGCTTTATCTGTCTCTGAGTGATGACTCCCTTCTCCACCCACTATTGGTGCTGATGTGAGCAAGAACACCTGCTGTTCAAAGACCATCTTAAGTTACTTCCAGGAAATAATTGCTTTGAGAATGAACCTTATAATTAAACAGTAATTGAAGTTTCCTGTGGTTTTATGCCCAGGTCTTACCTAGTGCCTAAGAAGATGGACTACATGGCTTCAATGGCAGAATGAAAGTCACTGATTCTACAAATGAGAGGAGGCCTTTGCCTGACAGTCTTGCTTTTGTCAGAGCCCATCTGGATCTCCAGTACTGTAGTTTGCATATCTGCCCTATACTGACATCGTCCCAGCCCCTCAGATATGGCTGCCAGAGAACTGAGGAAGATTAGAACTGAAATGGGTCCCAGTTAGTTCTTCATCCAAAGATTTTGTCCATCTGGGTCAGGTGACAGATTAGAAGCTTCACCAGTGAAACTCGGTGAAAGAAAACAATGAAGATAACACATGATCATAATTTTTCTTGCAAAGGAAAAGATTTATAAGTGAGCGGTGTCTGTGTGGTGTTCTAGTGTCCTTTTCTGTTGTCTACACATCTATGTGTTTTAGTGTGTGTGTTTTGTGGTCTGTGTACCTGTGTGTTTTATTGTGTTTTTGTTGTTGTTGTTGTTGTTGTTGTTGTTGTTGTTGTCTGAGAAAGTGTGTGTCATAGTTTTCTTTTCTGTTCTATGATAAATCAATCTGACAAAAACATTCTGATTGAGGAGGAAACTATTAATTTCACATCAGAGGTTACAGTCCATCCTTGAGGGGTCGTGGCAGGAACTGAAGCAGAAACCATAGAGGAGAGCTACTTACTGGCTTGCTCTAATGGCTTGATCAGTCTTCTTTTTTGTACAACCCAGGACCTAATGCCCAGGGGTGGTACCAGTGGGCTGGACCCTCCCACATCAATCCCTAATCAAGAAACTATCCAAATAGATTTTTCCTACCACCAATCTGGGGAGGGCACTTTCATTGAGGTTTCCTCTTCCCAGATTACTCTAGTTTGTGTCAAGTTGACAAACAACTAACAGCCATATCTGGACCCACACCTCCAGCAGAAGCCTCTTACCCCATCTGAAGTCAGGCCAGCTGCCTGGAAACCAGAAGCTTCCTAACTCACTAGAAGCCAGACCAGCATCTTGAACCCTAGGACACCCCTAGCTAGATCAGAGGTCACACACGTCATCAGAACTCCAGTGCTCACCTTGGGCATAAACCCCTGCTAGAACAGAGACCACCAGAAGTTCAGCATCCATCTCAGGCAGGAACCCTCTACTCCACCACAGGTCACACCAGAAGAAGGGAGAAGAAACAGAAACAAAGAAAGAAAACACCCATTCAACAAAGGCAAATGCAGAAACTGGCACCTAAACCTATAATCACCCCAAATCCTAGATGTCTAGTATAAAACCACAATCAACAACAACCAGGGAAATGTGTCACGACCAGAGTCCAACTATCCTACTACAGCAAACCCTGAATATTCCAATGTAGCTAAAGCACAGAAAAATAATAACTTTAAAACCAATTTTATGAAGATGATAGAGGTTCCTAAAAAGTAAATAAATAAATCCCTCAAGAAAATCAAGGAAAAGACAAAAAAAATGAAGGAAATGAATAAATTCCTTAAAGAAATCAAGGAAGCCGGGCGGTGGTGGCGCACGCCTTTAATCCCAGCACTTGGGAGGCAGAGGCAGGTGGATCTCTGTGAGTTCAAGGACAGCCTGGTCTACAAAGAGAGTCCAGGACAGCCAGAGCTGTTATACAGAGAAACCCTGTCGTGAAAAAACCAAAAAAAAAAAAAAGAAATCAAGGAAAAGACATCAATAAATTGGAGGAAATAAAAAAAAATCCCTTAAAGGATGCCAAGAAAGCCAGGGGGAAAAAAACTAACAGTTGAAGGAAGCAAATAAAACTGTTCAAGACCTGAAAATGGAAATAAAAGTAATAAAGAAAACAAAAACAAGGAATTTTGAAAATTAAAAATCTAGGTAAGCAAACAGAAACTACAGACACAAGCATCACCAACAGAATACAAGGAACAGAAAAAGAATCTCAGGCATCAAACATATGATAGAAGAAATAGATACATCAGTCAAAGAAAATGCTAAATCTAAAAAAAATCCTGACACAAAATATCTTGGAAAGCTGAGACACTATGAAAAGGCCAAACCTAAGAATAATAGAAATAGAAGAATCCTAGCTCAAAGGCCTAGAACATATTTTTAACAAAATCATAGAAGAAAACTTTCCTAGCCTAAAGAAAGACATGCCTATAAAGGTACAAGATACGTACAGACCATCAAATAGATGGGAGCAGAAATGAAAGTCCCCTCACCACATAATAATCAAAACACTAGGCACATAAAACAAAGAAAGAATATTAAAAGCTTCAAGGGAAAAAGGCCAAGTAACATATAAAGACAGACCTATTAGAATTGCACCTCACTTATCAATGGAGATCTAAAAGCCAAAAGAGCCTGGACACTTGTGCTGGCTCTAAGAGACCACAGCTGGATTCTAAGAGACCACAGATGCCAACCCAGACTACTATACCCAGCAAAACTTTCAATCATCATAATGGAGAAAACAAGGTATTTCATGATAAAGTCAAATTTAAGCATTATCTATTAAAAAGCCAGTCCTTCAGATGGTACTAGAAGGGAAACTCCAACCCAAGGTAGTTAATTACACCCACAAAAAACACAGAAAATAAATAATCTCACACCATCAAAACCCAAAGAAGAGAAATGCACACACATACATGCATACACACACTACCACTACCACCAACCACAATAAAATAACAGGAATTAAAAATCATTCGTCATTAATATCTCTCAATATCAGTATCAATGGACTCAATTCTCCAATACAAAGACACAGACTAACAGAATGGATAAAAAAACAGGATTCATCCTTCTGCTGCATACAAGAAACATACCTCAACATCAAAGATAGACAGTCCTCATAGTAAAAGACTGGAATAAGGTTTTCCAAGCAAATGGACCCAGGAACCAAGCTGGTGTAGCTATTCTACTATCTAACAAAACAAACTTCAAAACAAAATTAATCAAAGGAGGTGAGAAAAGATATTTCATGCTCATCAAAGGAAAAATCCACCAAGATGCCATCTCAATTCTGAATATATATGCCCCAAAGGCAAGGGTACCCACATTTGTAAAAGAAACATTAATGAAGTTTAAGACATACATTGACCCTCACACATTGATAGTGGGAGAGTTCAACACCATACTCTCACCAATGAACAGGTCATCCAGTCAAAAACTAAACAGAGAAACAATGGACTTAACAGGTGTTATGAATCTAAAGGGCCTAAAAGATATCTACAGAACATTTCACCCAAACCCAAAAGAATATATCATTTTTTCAGGACCTCACAGAACATTTTCCAAAATTGACCACATACTCAGTCACAGAGTAAGTCTCAACAGATACAAGAAAATCGAAATAACCCCCTGTATCCTATCAGATGACCATGAGTTGGATTTCAATAGCAACCAAAACTACAGAAAGCCTACAAAATCATAGAAACTGGACAACTCTAGACTGAAAGACTGTTTGGTCAAAGCAGAAATAAAGAAAGACATTAAAGACTTCCTAATTTATTGAAAATGAACGCACAACATACCCAAACTTATGGAACACAATGAAAGCTGTGCTAAGAGGAAAGTTCACAGCACCAAGTGCCTTCATAAATAAATTGGAGATTCCATACATATTTGGGAATTGATAATAATATTCTATTATCTATCTATCTCAATGAGTTTAAAGTTCTATACCTAACTCCATTTCCATCCTAACTTGCATACCAACTTAAAAACATCTTCTTGGACCTAGAACATCCTTTTAATTCCTAAACAATTTAGAACTTAACTTTGAGACCATAACTATCTAGTCTTTGACCACATCAGAGACCTAAGAAGGATAAATATATTTGAATATACAGGAAGTGCAGAGCCAGCAGCTTCTAAAACTAAGAAATGACAGACAATTGACTGCCTGGACAGTCCCCAACTTCTCTCAATACATTGGAGCATCTATCTTCAGCCTTTTGGCCTAATATCTCTGACAGACATTAATTGTAAAGCAGGAATTATGAAGGACTTGCTTATTCTGTCTTGGCAGAGCTAGGCTGTCAATTTACCTGCTTCCAAGTTTTGTCCTTTTCAGACAGCATTCTGTCTTCAGTTGAAGCAAGGGTTTTTCCTTGCCCAGTTGCCAAATACGTATGGACTGGACATTGAAAATGTATGTTATATCTTATAATTTTCATAATTGTGGCCTAATTTTTCTTATTGTTTTGTATTGCATTTATTGTTATAAGAAAAAGAACCTTTTATTGGACTAAAAGGGGGAGCTGTTGGGGGGGAAGATGCACTTTAAATTCAAAAAAAAGGGGAAAGGCAGGTAGGAGGGTGAGGGGGAAGCGAGTAGAAGGTTGGGGGACCTGGGACCGGGAGGTCAAGGAGGGAAGGGATTATGATTGAGGTGTAACTTGAAGAAATAAATAAATGTTTTTTAAAAAAGAAAGAAATTGGAGAGATCTCATACTAGTGACTTAACAGTACACCTGAAAGCTCTAGAACAAAGAGAAGCAAATGCATCCAAGAGGAGTAGATGGCAGGAAATAATCAAACTGAGGGCTGAAATAAATAAAACAGAAACAAAGAGAACAATACAAAGAATCAACAAAACACAAAGTTGGTTCTTTAGAAAATCAGCAAGATAGATAAACACTTACCCAAACTAACTAAAAGGCAGAGAGACAGCATCCAAATTAACAAAATCAGAAATGAAAAGGGGACATAACAACAGACACTGAGGAGATTCAAAAAATCATTAGGTCTTACTTCAAAAGCCTATACTCCACAAAACTGGAAAATCTAAATGAAATGGATAATTTCATTGATAGATACCAGTTACTAAAGTTAATTCAAGATCAGATAAGCAATTCAAAGAGACCTATAACCTCTAGTGAAATAGAAGTCATTAAAAGTCTCCCCCACAAAAAAGGCCAAAATCAGACAGTCTTAGCACAGAATTCTACCAGACTTTTCAAAGAAGTTAACTCCAATACTTCTCAAAATATTCCACATTTAGCAACAGAAGGAACATTGTCAAATTCATTTTATGTGACCACAGTCACCCTGATACCCAAACCACACAAAGATCAGCAAAGAAGAATTACAGACCAATTTCCCTCATGAACATAAATGCTCGAAAACCAAATCCAAGAACACATCAAGAAGATCATCCACCATGATCAAGTAGGCTTCATCCCAGAGATGTAGGGATGGTACAACATACAAAAATCAGTCAATGTAATAAATTATATAAATAAACTGAAATAAAAAAGCACATGATCATCTCATTAGATGCTAAAAAAGCCTTTGAAAAATCCAACATCCCTTCGTAATAAAAGTCTTGGAGAGATCAGGGATAGAAGGGACATAACTAAACATAATAAAGGCAATTTACAACAAGCCTATGGGCAACATTAAATTCAATGGACAGAAACTCAAAGCAATTCCACTAAAATAAAAAACAATGCAAGGCTGCCCACTCTCTTCATATCTATTCAACATTGTACTTGAAGTTTTAGCTAGAGCAATAGACAACTAAAGGAGATCAAGAGGATTGAAATTGGAAAGAAAGAAATCAAAGTGTCTCTATTAGCAGATGATATGATAGTATACATAAGTGACCCAAGAATTCTACCAGGGAACTCCTACAGCTAGCAAACTCCTTCAGCAAAGTGGCCAGATACAAATTTAACTCAAAAAATTCAGTAGTCCTCCTATACACAGACAATAAATACAGGCAGAGGAAAAAAAATCAGAGAAACAACACCCTTCACAATAACCACAAATAATATAAAATATCTTGGGGGTAACTCTAACAAAGCAAGTGAAAGACCTGTATGATAAAATATTTAAGTCTCTGAAGAAGGAAACTGAAGAAGATATCAGAAGATGGAAAATTCTCCTATCCTCATGGATTGGTAGGATCAACATAATAAAAATGGCCATCTTACCAAAAGCAATCTACAAATTCACTGCAATCCCCATTAAAATTCCAACAATATTTTACAGACCTTGAAAGAACAATACTCAATTACATAAGAAAAAAACAGGATAGCTAAAACAATCCTCTACAATAAAAGAACATCTGAAGATACCATCATTCTTGATTTCAAGCTATGCTACAAAGCTAAAGAATTAAAAACCACATGGTATTGGCATAAAAACCACAAGTTGGTCAATGGAATCAAATTGAAGACCCAAGCATGAATCCACACACTTATGGACACATGATTTTTTTTAAAGAAGCCAGAAATATACAAAGTGGGGGGAGAAAATATATTCAACAAATTGTGCTGATCTAACTGGATGTCTGCATGTAGAAGAATATAAATAGATTCATATCTATCACCCTGGACAAAACTCAATTCCAGAAAGACTGAATCTGATAGAAAAGAAAGTGGGAGATGTCCTTGAACACACTAGCACAGGAGACAACTTCTTGAATAGAATATCAACAGCTCAGGCACTAAGATCAACAATTAATAAATGGGACCTTATGAAACTGGAAAGCTCCTGTAAGGCAAAGTACAAAATCATAACCTACAGAATGGAAAAAGATCTTCACCAACTCCACATCTGATAGAGGTCTAATATCCAAAATATATAAAGAACTCAAGAAACTAGACATCAGCAAAATAAATAATACAATTAAAATGGGGTACAGATCTAAACAGAGAATTGTCAACAGAGGAATCTCAAATGGCCAAGAAACATTTTTTAAAATGTTCAATGTCATTAGCTATCAGAGAAATGCAAATCAAAACTACTTTGAGATTTCAATTTACACCTGTCAAAAAGGCTAAAATAAAAAACATGAGTGACAGTTCATGCTGGCTAAGATGTGAAGTAAGGAAACAAACTTCTCCACTGCTGATAGGAGCGCAAACTTGTAGAGCTACTTTGGAAATCAATATGGCAATTTCTCAGAGAATTGGAAATCAATCTACCTCAAGACCCAGCTATACCACTCCTGGGCATATACCCAAAGGATGGTCCATCCTATCACAATGACATATTAGTTTTATTCATAATAACCGGAAACTGGAAATAGATAAAAGATGTTCCTCAACTGGAGAATGGATAAAAGAAAATAATGTGGTACATTTATACAATGGAATATTGCTCATCTGTTTAAAACAATGACATCATGAAATTTGCTGGTAAATGAATTGAACTCAGAAATCATTGTGAGTGGGGGAACCCAGACCCAGAAAGACAAACATAGTATGTACTCACTTATAAGTGATATTAGCTATAAAAGAAAAGATAATCATGCTACAATCCACAGACCCAGAGAGGTTAAGTAATGAGGAGTACTTAAGGGGGAGACATAAGGATCTCCCTGGGAAGTGGAAATAGAATAGATTTCCTGGGTGAACTGGGGGTAGGTGGGGAAGGGAACAGGAGGGATCAGGATGGAGGAAGAAAACTGGAAGAGACGATTGAAATTAGGGAGCACTTCAGGAATGAGGTAGACACCTAGTTCAATGGAAACTCTATGGAATCTACAAGGATGACACTAGTGAAAACTCCTAGCAATGTGAGACACAGAGCCTGAACCCTGTAACCATGCAAGGCCTCAAGTGGACCAACCCAGCCACAAAACCTCCAACCTACAGTTTGTCATGCCTGCACGATGTGCTGGGACTGTAGCCTAGAATAATTGTTATCAGAGAGACCAGAGAGACTTTATCCAGCAACTGATGAGAGCAGATGCAGAGTTCCAGGGCCAAATATTAGATGGAGCCCAGGGAGTGTTGTGGAGGAGGGGGAGAAAGGATTGGGGGCGCCAGAGAGGTCAAGGACACACAGCCCACACAATCAGCTGACAGGGACTCCAGTGGGCTAGCAGAGGTCAGGGAGCGTGTGTGGATCTGACCTACCCAGGTCCCCTGTATGTGTGTGTGTGTACATATATATACATATATGTGTGTGTATACATATGTGTGTGAGTGTGTGTGTGTGTGTGTGTGTGTGTGTGTTGTGTAGCTTGGTGTTCTTGTGCAATTCCTAACAGTGGGAGCAGGGGCTGTCTCTGACTCTTTTGCCTGCATTTGGGACCCTTTTCCTCCTACTTGATTGCCTCATCCAGTCTTGATGTGATGGTATATGATGCCTGGTATTATTGTAGCTTGTTATTCAGTTAATGCCCCTGGGAGGCCTGCTCTTTTCTGAGGGGAGATGGAGGAGGGTGGATCCGGGAGACATTGGGGAGAGGAGAGGCAGGAGGAACTGAAGTCTAGATGTAATATATGAGAAAAGAATAATTTTTAAAAGGGGGAGGACTCCTTCAGAGTCCCAAATATGTTGTTTGTGTGAAATAAATGGGGCTCATTGAGAAAGACCAGCTTGGAGGACAGATAAATTAAACCTGTGACATTTGAGCATAAGGTGTCTGTAGATGATCCGAAAGGCAACATCAAACAGACAATTGGATAGTGTAAGCCTGAAGCTGAGAGACCAGGACAAGTAAAAGAAGCTTAGGGGCCATGAGACTTTCCAGGCTATTTGAAGCTACCATGGAAGAAGGGCAAGATGGGAGAACTCAGGGAGGAAGTACCAACTGCAGAACAAGATGCCACCTATGAAACAAAGGGAAGTCTAGGAAATCACCTTCAAATGAGTGACATGGAAGACGAGTGGGTATCAGTGAAGGATGAGAAAGGGGGATTTCAGGGAGAGAAAAGTGTTCAGTAATTGGAGCATATGTAGCTAGTTTCTTCCCCTTTTTCATTGACAAAACTGACCTCCAGAGCAGCAGTGAGTCTGCGAAACAGACTAACAGATGTGAGTCCCCAGGTCCCTCTGCTGTCCAGACGCATCTTCTGTCCAACATAAGCAGATGCCTATGCACTTAAAGATGCCGGAAATCTACCACTTTCCTGATCCAAATGGCCAAGCAGCTAGCACCTCACTTTAGCCCTCGGCCTTTACTCTTTTCTTCCTTCTTAAGTTCTGTCCCAGAAGTGCAGCCAATATGCCACAAGCTTGAAGATAAAGGGCAAACCCAACAAACCACAATAAAAATGAGAAGAAACCTGGCCCCCGATGACCTTGGTTGAACTAAGAAACCAAGGATCCACCTTGGCTCTTCTCTCTGCCTCAAGCCAGGGTGCTCCAACACATCCTTAATATCCTTCAGAACCACTATCTTCCAAGCACCTCTCCCAGCTTGGCATTCTTGGGGCCACATCTTGTCTTGCCTGGCTCCAGGCCTCCACACTTAACACCCTCTAACCTGATGGCACCATCTGTCAAACACATGAACACTTGTATTAATCTCTGCCTAAAACCGTCCCACTGTTCTTAGCTGTTCAGTGGGTGAAGCCAAAAGTCCTAAGATTCATAGACAGGTCTTTGATGATTTGGCTCCAGCCTTACATGTTGAGAGCACTCTGATCATATAGTATGAGAGGGGAAAAAAAGAGTGTGCATTTCAATGTATTTTGAACAGGAACCGTGCACCAAAGCCTTGTACTAGAAACTCTACACTTCTGTAATAGTCACAGCGTTTGCTCAGATGTGGTGTTAATAGTCTCCTGACAACTGAGTCTCAGAAAAGTGATGTCACTCAGATACACACAACAAGCGTAGGTGGAGAAGACCTGGGTGTCAAAATTCTTTCCCCCCAAGTAAGAGACTTAGCATGAAAGAATGTACTTTCAGCCTTCCTAATTCCCTTCCTCCACCTTAAACAAAGTGAAGAAGGATGGCAGCCACATCAGTCTTCCCTTGGGGCCAGAGAAACCTATACACTTCCTACACTTCTGTGGACCCTGGACTGAAACTAGCATTGGACTGTCAGCAAGACAGGAGTCTTGTCTCCTGTTACTTGTCACCTATTGGCCCTGACCCTCCAAACCAAGGCCTCTCCTGGGGGCTACCTGAATGACCATGAATCAAGATCAGAACCATGAAACCTTCATTTCTCCAGTCGGTGCGGCAGTTGGAACCACGACTGTGGGACTGAGTTTCCAAGGCCATTTTCTGCCAAGTGCAGAGCTGGGAGACCAGCGGAGGAGACTCGGGTGATTTCTCCTAGGCACCTGGGGGAGGAGGCCTGCCCTTCCTGCTCCTACAGCCTGGGAGCTCTCCTTGGACGCTCTCGGGTCAGGCGGGAGCAACCTGCGACCTGCTCCTTCGAGGGCACCTTGCGCCTGGCGGAGCTGCCCAGGGGAGAGAGAAAGAAAAGCACGGCGGCCCCATGGAACCTGGCTGCTGTCGGGGCAGGGGCATCTATCAGATATGGAACTGGCCAAGAGAGTGAGTTCCCCATCATCATCTCCTGCTAGCCCAGGAGCCCTCATACCCTGAATTTGGAACCCAGACTCGGACGGTGCACCGGCTGCCCCGTGGGCAAGACGATCTAGACTCCCGCATAAGGGCAGCGGCACGGACGGGAATCCAAGCCACTCGCCCGCTGCACCGGGACCAGAGTCCCCCGCAGCCGGCTCACTATGGCCGCCAGGCTCTGACCCCCCTCGCGCCCCCGCGCGTCCGACTCTGTTCCCAGCGCGGTGCAAGTGATGTAAGGCGGCCAGGCTCGCGCGCTTTCCTCCTGCGGGACAGAATCCTCCCTCCCCGCCTGCAGAGCCGCGCGCCCACTCTGATCCGCTGCTGAGCCCAGGCTCCGCTTCCAGAGCTCTGGGGACCTACAAGCAGCAGCTGGGAAAGACCCCCCTCCCCTGTCCCACTTCCCTCCTCCCCTACCCCACCTTCTGTGCGCAGTTGTGCAATGCTGGTGGGGAAAACCAGGCTTGGCTCTCCGAACCGAGGGATAGAATCGAGGGACAACCCATAAGAAGGTTTCTGGAGGCACTCAGAGTCTCCCCATTCACAGGAGGTGGCAGGAGCCTTCAGGTAACTCGGTGACCCTACTTGGCGTATGTTGGTATAAGACAGACAGGGTTGCAATAGTGAAGTGGGGAAAGGGGGAGGGAGGGAAAAGGACACGGAGGGAGGGAAGAAGGGAAGGAGGGAGATTGCAAGGCAAGAGTCAGAGATAGCAAGAAAGAGTTGGTGGGTGGGAAGTTGGATTGTATTTATTTTAACCCTTGTGGTTTCACCTCCCACAGAAAAGAAAAGGAGTGCTCCCCAGATACCAAGCAGCCCCCAACCTGGATGGAGTGAAAGATGCGGCCTGATGACATAAATCCGAGGACTGGGCTGGTTGTGGCCCTGGTCAGTGTTTTTCTGGTCTTTGGCTTCATGTTCACTGTCTCTGGCATGAAGGGGGAGACCCTGGGGAACATCCCTCTGTTGGCCATCGGGCCAGCTATCTGCCTACCAGGCATCGCAGCCATTGCTCTGGCCAGGAAAACTGAAGGATGCACCAAGTGGCCAGAGAATGAGCTACTCTGGGTCCGCAAGTTACCCTGCTTTCGCAAGCCCAAGGACAAGGAAGTGGTGGAGCTTTTGAGGACCCCATCAGACCTGGAGTCAGGCAAGGGGAGCTCAGATGAACTGGCTAAGAAGGCAGGCCTCAGAGGCCAGCCTCTCCCACAGGGACCAGGTGACACCCCTATGCCCAGCTCCATTGCCACCCCCGCTCCCACAGAGGAAGAATGCCAGAGTCTAGTCCACAGTGCGCGGCAGGAAGAGACGTCCAGGTATCTGGATGGCTACTGTCCCTCGGGCAGTTCCCTCGCCTACAGTGCCTTGGACGCCAAGTGCTCAGCCTGGGACAGATCTGACCACCCTGAGCCCGAGGATAGCATCTTCTTTGTGCCCCAGGACAGTGTCATCGTCTGTTCCTACAAGCAAAACAGCCCCTATGACAGATACTGTTGTTACATCAACCAGAGTCAAGGCAGGTGGGACCATGAGACAATAGTCTGACCTGTTCATACAAGGGTCCCGGGTTGAGAGGCACATTGCCACACTCAAGTCCCAGTGGAAGAAAGTCTGCTCCATCAGCCCCCCGACCCCGCACTATTAGAACCTGGCATAGTATGTGACGGGGTGCAGACCTCTGGTGCCTGATACTCTTGTAAATAGGCATGTCGGGGGCATATTTTAGGGAAATACTGAGAATTAAGGACAGTGGGAAGAGGCAGTAAACAGGAAAGGATGTCCCATTTGCTTCTGAACAAATTAAACAATGTTGAATGCTTTGTAAAAACAACCTCAAAAGTGCTAGTGAGCAGCGCCTGCTGCCAATCAGGTGAGTCTAGAGTGAACTTCAGGTGTCAGGTATCAAATGATGCAGGGGTATCCACACAGAAACTGGCTGCTTTGTTTGTGAAGAGCATGAAGGAAAAGTGTGTGTTCCTTTACTTGAAATGATTTTTGCCTCTTGATAGCGTTCCACACATGGCAATTGCTGGAAGACATAAAAATTAAGATAGACTAGGTAAGCCCTCCTTAGGTGGGATGGGTTTTGGGGTAAGAGGAACTAAAAGTAGTTGGAATGTCTAACTGAGTCCTGGCTTCTGACAATGTCACCATTTAAAATAAAGTGTTGACTATGTTATGTGAAATACTAATATTTTGGGTGGTTGTGTTACCTCTTAAACTCATTTGAGTTCATTTGTTGGGACTTTATCTGAAGTTTTAAAATATTTATTAACACTAATGTATTTCCTTACCAGGTGCAAAATGACTTGATGTAATATTTCATAGACTAGAATTTCTTTTTAAACAAATTCTTTAAAAACAAATATATATATATATTTAAGTGTCTTCAATATTTCTGGGAGGCATGTACTAGGAATTACTATATGCCTTTTAAAGTATGAAACTACAAAGTTAATCAATTAGTACTGAATATTATAAAAACTTTTTATGAGATGCAATGGTTAAGCCTTTTGGAATGCTGTCATTTGCACATTTGTTCAACCCCCCCCCCCGCAACAATAACTGAAAATGCCAATGAACAGGAGTTAATTTATAAGATTTAATTGAAGCTCTTATTTTATTAAGTTCACTGGATCAGTGAAGTTTACATGATAAAAATCTCATTATTTCCCACTTTTTCATGGTTGAGGGAAGAAATATAATGCTATCTACTAAAATTTATTTCCTATTTGTCTTGCTTAATTGCAACAAATAAAAAGAATAACTAGGTGAAATGCCATTTGATCCCTCCTATAGAATAGTTGCATTATATGTGTGTGTGTGTGTGTGTGTGTGTGTGTGTGTGTGTAGATGTAGGCTTGAAAATTAGGATTATTTTATACCCTTCTGTGAATTTTAATTCTAATTGTCATATCAAATAGTTTTAGTTACTTTCTCCCAAAAGGTGAATTAAGGAAAGAAAATTGGGGAGCTAACCTACTTTATGTTTTTCAATTCCAACTCTATGGTTCCTAAGTGTGGCAACTGTCCTGTCTTAAGAATTATAGTCTTAAATATCATAATTTTTGAATGATTTTTAATATCAAAAGGATGTCATCTTTTTAGTCAGGCCTCAATGTCAGAAGATGAGATGTATAATCTTGGACAAAGTTCATCTTCCAACACCTCAGTTTCCTACTCTTTGGAAGAGAAATGGGGAAAAGACCAATTTACACTAATTTGTTTCCACCATTCAGTCCTAGGTGGGATATTCTAAGATATTATATCAAAGAAACTGTATGTTGCAGGAAGTAAACTACAGCAAAATGCATGCCCATGTTATGCAATCCATGGTCAAAATCATGCATCATGGATTAAATTGCTACTACTCAAAAGGATTTTGTAGATGTGTGAAAGCAGATTGTTTCATTGCTGCATACTAGTTAATAGGCGCCAATACATTCCTGGCATAAAACTGAAACTACTGAGGGTAAGATTTGTTTGAAGAAAAAAAAATTTAATGTTAGTGTAGCAAAAGTGATCTACCACACAGTTCTCACTGTATGTAACTGACTTTAGTTCTGGGGTGGTGAGGGATAGTTTTCTAAAACCACAATATGTATTTTGAAAGCAGAAAATATTTATATAAAGAAGATTATTGGAAATGCAGGAACAAAAGTTTCCCCTACTGTATTTGCCACTGTTGGCATTTTCAGAAGTGGGAAGATAGATGACTGTTTGTCTGGCCTCAGCAAGTCTTACATGGGTCTGAGAGGACAGGACTATAGTGTCAGCTAAGGTCTGGGATTTGGAAAAGTTGCCTTCTGGAAACAGTTCAGAATTTTTCACATGTGTACATGTGTGCACAGAGTCCCATTCCAAGTCAAGAGTCAAGTACTGACTTAGAGATATAAACTAGTTTTAATCACATTTTCGAGTTGTATTTCAAAAGAAAAAATTCTTCCATTTACCTATTTAAAATACTGAAGTCAAGTACACACTCATGAGTATGTTTTTCTGTACTAAAAGAATGATTTGTAAATATTGGGCTCAGAGATTTAACCTTCTTTACCCAAAGAATAAAATTTGTAGTTGTGCCTTGTGTGAAGTTTTCTTAGCATCTTCCACTGAGTCACCCCCTACTCCCTTATGCAGCAAGGCAGCCTGATGCCCTAATCAACTCTGTGAGAACCATTCAAGGTAAACCTGTTGTTCTATTGAATAGAGGCAGAAGAAAGGGGGGAAAGCCAACAGCCTTAGGAAATTACTAATATTAACACAAGAAGCAAAGGGATTGTTCCTGGATTCCTTTAGGAACTCCCAAACTGAAATAAATTGAAACAGACATTACTTTTCCTTCCTTTGCTATTAATCCAAATACGCGTTTTCTCCTTGCTGTTAAACAGGCATTTGATTTTTGAAATTTCTCTATCCAATTTCTCTTGCTCTGTATTCCTACTTATTAGGACCAAAGGTTCTTTTCCCATCTGCCTATTTCTTAATTCCTAAATGTGAATTCAGCCAAGATACCCAAGCTGAAGCACATTAGACAAGATTTACCCTCTATTACAACCATCTTGTGGAAGGGATCCAGATACAGTTAGATTCCGGCTTTCCTTCAGTTTCTGCTTACCAACTCCTCTGAAATGTTTTCAGAGGATTATGGATCTTAACATCAAGTGAGTTGGCAAACATAGAAAAGGAGAGTGAGTTCTTTTAATGGTGTTTCTCTTCTGCAAATTCTAATCTCTACTTATTAGTGACACCCTTCTGTGCCCACAGGATTGACTATTTGGTGAATTCACTGTCTTTACCACCATTACCATTTCTATTATATTCAAGAGAAATATCTTTGTCAGGCATGGTGGCCATGGTCCTATAATCCTAGAATGTGAGAGGGGGCAGAGGCAGGATCATCAAGAGTTCAAAGTCACCCTCAGTCCTCAGCTACATAGTGAATTGGAGGACAGTCTGGTTTGCATGAGACCCTGTTGGGGAAAAAAAGAAACTAGTTTTGAGAATTCAAATTCCTAGTGTCCTAGCAGAACTACTTTACTTCTATGCTACCAAATCATGTTCCAGATCTTGTCCACATGCACACATGGCATCCACAATGTAGTGAGTATAGCAGCCTGCTTGTCTTCTTTTCCTCTCCCTTAAGTAATCCCTGAACATGCGTTCCCCTTTCTGTACATTGTTCCTAATCACCAGTTAATAACTGGGTAATATGCTGCTCTGGTGGTAGTTCCATAATTCATCATGCAGTTCCTTACTGCTAACCATATAAAAGTATTGTTGATGTTTTTACCATATACCCACAGAAATGAAAACTTACCATTGAAAAGCAAATGTGTAACTGTTCCTATTGCTGCTCAGCATTCTCTTCACACAGGTGGCTCTAAGATGCAGGGTGGAGGACAACAAGACATTGCTTCAAAACACCGCTTCTCAAAACTAGATTATAGCAAGGCCAGTCTTCAAAAGCACAATGTCGGGCTGGAGAAATGGCTCAGCCATTAAAGGCTAGGCTCACAACCAAAGGCACAACGTCCAACAAGCAAAATAATAAATAAATACTTAAATAAATACCACTTAACTGGTGGTAATTTCTAACATTTCCTAGCATTTTTCTTGAAGTATTTCCACATATATTTTATATTTCATATATGCGTGTATTAGTAACTTACAAATGAACTGAAATTTTAGGAATTCCACTGACTCTAACCAGGACTTTTCTGTGTTTCAGTTCCAAATCAAAACAAAATACTAAAGGAGGATGGAAACATGCAAAAAAGTTTGAAGCTCAACCACAAATCTCCACGAAGGCTTGACTTCCAGTCAGCCTCTGTCAACCTGACATAAAAGCGTGCAAACACATTGTATGTCAGTTTTCTGCTACTCTGACAAATGGCCTGATATTATAATCAATTTATAAAGGGGAAAGGTTGATTTCGAATCACAGTTTTGGAAATTTCATCCAAAGTTGGGTGCACGGGTTCCTTTAGAGATCTAAGTCAAGGTGGATCAGACAGCACATCAAAACTCTTCCCTCATGTCTGGAATGAATGAGAGTGAGATGAAGAGGCAGTGGTTCCAGTAGCCCTCCAGGGACATGTCCCCAGTGACCGGAAGTGACTCACACTACACACTACCTCTTCAAGTTCCCAGCACCTCCAAATAGCACCAAGTTGGGGGGGGGGTTGAAGTGTGGGGCGGAGAAACATTTCAAATCTAAACTTGTAGCAAGCACTATTGAACTGCAATTGGCCTTTACGGGGGGCCGGGGGGGGTTCTCGTTGCACAGGCTCCCAGCACAAAGCATGTTCAGACTAGGCTCCCTTGGCCCAGGAGTCTCAGGATTGGAAGTATTTTAGATTTTTGGAGTTACTAGATTTGGGAGTATTTGCAAAGACTCTACTAGGTGAGCTTCCCTAACTCAAAGATTGTAAACGTGAAATGCCACAAAATTTAAAACTTTTTGTATGTCATGTCAGCACTGGAAAAATTTCCAATTTCAGTCCCTCTAGAGTCAGCTTTTTGAATTAGAAATTCTCTACCGGGACATGATGCTCAGCAGATAGGCAGAGAGCCACCAACTCAGTCTTCAATCTTTGCTGAGTTGTTCCTGGGCCTGATCCCAGCTAGGAGTCTTTTCTTTTTCTCTCATTCCTCCTCCTATCCCCAAATTAGAGCCTACTGGCCTCGGTGACCTTGGTAACAGTGCAAGGCTTTGCATGCTTTAGGTAAAGCTACAGAATGGACCAGTTATTAAACACAACACAAAGTGGCATACCACCTCGTGCTCTCTTTGACACATCCATCAAATCTGAAAGTTAATTGTAAAGATGATTTTTTTGCAAGCCATCACTTCTTATTCTTCTAGATTTAAGCAACTGTACCTAAGTATTCTGTCTGAGGTAAGACCATATGAAGAAAACTGGGCTCTGAAATTCATCAGCTTATTATGCAACATTCAAACTTGCTATGCAAGTGATTAGACCGTTGGAACCACTCGGAAAGGCCCAGTCTGCACAGTGACCCGTCACCATCCTCACATCCTCTGCAGCAGCTTCCAATTTTAAAATATGTCTTAAACTTTTTATTTATTTTTGTATCTTTAGCCTTACTCATTTTTTTGTTTCTTTTGACTTTTTTGTTTTGTTTTGTTTTTGAGAGAAAGAACATGAAGTTGAATGGAGGTGGGGGTGGAGAGGATCTGGGAGGAGTTGGGGAAAGAAAAAGAATATATAAAACATATTAGTCCCATCATTGGAGAAGAATACACCCTTAATCTCAACACACTAGAGACAGAAACAGGCAGATCTCAGAGCTCAAGGTCAGCCTGATACAAAACAAGCTCTAAACAGAGAAAAACTTTGATCCAGGGGTGGAGGACCACATCTTTAATCCCATCAGTTGGGAACCACATGTCTTTGATCCCAAAACTTAGAATGCAGAGACAGGCACATAGGATTTGGAAGGATTTAAGTTTAAAAGCTACTTACAAAAGGCAGGCTGAAATTCAAACAAATTGTCCTTTGAGATCTCAAAATATATACACTAAAGGTTTGTTTAGCTCCAAAATATCAAAATAATTTCTTCTTTAATCCGGATTGAAAGGTAAAACTTTATATATTGTCAAAAAACCAAATTTGCTCCAGGAAAAATATTACCTGACCCCCCCCCCCAAAAAAAAGGTAATTGTCCCAGAGTTAGGATTAGGGCAGGGCTCTGTTCTTATCTTTCCAGGAGATTTAAAGCATCCATTCAAGGAATCCAGGGACAACTGGACAACGGAAACCTCAGCAGAAAACAGATCAGACACCAAAGAAGACGAGTGGCCCAGATGATCCAGCTTTGCAGACTTCCTCAATAGCAGTTTCCTCAAAAGTCTACAACCACAACTCAAAATCGCTAAGATCGTTCAGCTCCACAGACTGCTCCAGCCAGAACTCCAGTAAAGCTCTGAAGATCAGCTTCTGTCTATGAACTTCGTAGGACATCTAAATAGTTGAGCACAAAGGGACTGAACATCAAATGATTCTATTAACATTTTTAACCATTTTTCCATTCTTATTTGGGCCTCAAACAGGTTTACTACATCCCAAATCAGCAGGAAATCATTTTAAGAGAACAACGTCCCATCCCCAGAAGGTGGGGAGGGTGTTCCCCCCCTTTTGGTCATTTGATGGATTATAGAAAATCTTCTTATTTAGGGGAAGAGACTACAATCTGTTAAATGGTCTTGTTAAATGGGTTTTAGAGGTTAGGCCCAGGGACTTCTCTCTTTTTTTTTCTGTATCCTTCTTTCTCGCCTATGTAGGAGTGAACAGACTTGAGAAAAATGGGACATAGACATAGTATAGGAAAGATCAAGAAAAAAGGACAGATTATTGAATATGGCCTTATACCTTTGTATATTGATACAAAATTAATATTATATTTGGCTAAATTGGTACTGATCATTGTATATTAATGCAAAATTAAGATTGTATTGGGCTACATCGGTATTGATCTTTGTATATTGATACAAAATTAAGATTATATTTGGCCACATTGGTATTGATCTTTGTATATTGATACAAAATTAAGGGTAATGCTCCTTAAAGGTATTGTTCCTAGTAATGCTTAAAAATGAAGTGCAAAGTTTTGACCTCTTGCTACCAACCGTCATAAACTGTTTAGGATAATTAAGAAATGCAAACTAATACTCATGCAAGCGTGCCATTTTGTTAGTTACTATGACAGTCTATCACAGTTATTTTCTAAGCTACTCAGAAATCAAGTTGCTAAGAGACAAGCAATATTTGCTTATCTAACTAAATATAAGAGATAGATAGGGCATCTTCAAAAACCTCAAGAGATCTGCAGAATATGGCATTCAAAGATGTTTTCTTAAGATTTTTTGATATCGAGACATGTCAGCTCCTAACAGCACCCCCTATTCTACTCCAAGTAGAAGATGAGCATCGAAGAATCTCCAGTGGGAGATGATTGAATTGGTGGTAAGCCTTTCTCTTGACAAGAAAAACCCCTTGCTTCAACTGTAGACAGACTTCTGTCCAAAAAGGACAAAACTTGGAAGCAGGTAAGTCGACAGCATAGCTCTGCCAAGACAGGGTAGGTAAGTCCTTCATAATTCCTGCTCTACAATCAATGTCTGTCAGAGAAACGGGGCCAAACAGCTGAAGATTGATGCTGTAATGTATGGAGAGAAAATGGGAACTGTCCAGGCAGCCACTGGTATGTCATTTCTTAGTTTTGGAAGCTGCAGGCCCTGCACTTCCTATACAGTCAGATATATTTATCCCTCTCAGGTCTCTGAGGTGGTTGAAGAATAGATAGCTAGAATCTCATAGTTAAATTTTGAGTTGTTTAGGAATCAAGAGGGTGTTCTGGATCTAAGAAGATATTTTTTAAATTGTGAGGCAAGTTAGTATGAAAGCTGAGTTAGATATAGAACTTTAAACTCATGGAGATGGTTAGATAGTAGAATGTTAAAGTCAGGTGCCAAATACATATGGACTGGACATTGGGAATGTATGCTAAGCCATATAACTCACATAATTGTGGCCTATTTATTTCTGTTGTTTTGTATTGTATTTATAGTTATAAGAAAAAGAACCATTTGTTGGACTGAAAGGGAGAGCTGTTGGGGGGAAAAGAAATACCTTGAATTAAAAAAAAAAGGAAGAGGATGGGGGGTTGAGGGGAAGGAGGGTGGAAGGGTGGGACTGGAGGGGGGTGTAGGGAGGGGATTGTGATTGAGATGTAACTTGAAGAAATAAAAATAAATTATTTTAAAAAACATATTGTATGAAGAGATTTTATTTTAAAAATTGGGTGATAAGTAAAATATATTCAGTAGGGTGGGAATGTATCATGCATGCTGTGGAACACACGTGGAGGTCAGAGGACAACCTGTAGAAGTCAGTTCTCTCCTTCTACCATATGGGTCCCAGAAATCAACAACTCATGTCAATAGACTTGACAGCAAGTGCTTTTACCCACTGAGCCATCCTGCCGGCCCCCGGCAGCAGCTTCTTGACTTCCCAGCTATGACCTGCAGCTGACTGGAGAGCCTCTATCTGAGAGCTCTCTGGGGGAAAGGGATATTTGATCCATCTTTTTCTCACCTTTCCCTCTAAAATGAATCCTGCCTTGTTCAGTGAAAACTCCAAATTGCACCATTTAGTCACACTAAAAGCCTATTTTCCTTTTTATATTAAATATAATCAGCAATAATGTGGACTAAAATAGGTTTCTGTGGGTTGAGATCCTAATTTCTATTTAGTGTGTTGTTTCCCTGGGGGAACTACATCTCACACAACAACAAGAAGAGACACACCTTTGCGGAACATTCCTTCGGTGATTGACCTAAGTACCATTGCCCGATCTCTGTGGGTTAGTGTTTGCACCGAACATGTGACAAGAACTGGTGATTCTCGAAGCACGTGAAAACCGCATTTTTTAAATTCACAACCAGAAACAAACGTCAACTAGTGTTAACCATTTAATTTCGCAAGTACGTAAACAAAACCGAATGTCCAGCATTGTCCCTCTGCTAAGCTTCCCTCTGACAGTGCTTAATGGCGTTTTCACCTGAGCTGGATATTCTCCCAGGTCGATGGTGGGGAGCTAAGCGCCACCCCTCACCCACCCCTCAACTCACTGTGCAGTTCTTTCTCCACACAGAGACTGCAGTTTGTATTTCAGAGAAGCCCAATTGTTCTGGAACGAGGTGATGGCATTGTTCAGCAATTCCTATGGGCACTCTTTAAAGCCAGTCTTAAAACGTCTAACCTATGTATCTGTCTGTCCTATAAATTTCCCCCCCCCCATCTGACTAGATAAAAATGCACTTGAATAACTCTTCTCCTGGACCATAGGGATCAATGAGGTCTGGAACAACAGCAAGGAAGACATCTGTTGAATATGGGGGAAAGGTTGTGTTAGATTTTTCAACCCCATAACAGAACACCTGACAGAATTATATTTGGGCTCATTTCAGAGGTTTAAACCCATCATGGTAGACGGCAGCGCACATCAAGGCGGCCAGGGGACAGAGAGAAAGGGTCTGCCCGGTGTACTTTCTCTTCTTCTCTAATTCGATGCTGCCCCAGTATGGATGGCATAGTAACCGCCCACACTCAAAGCTGATCTCCCTTAATCGTCTCTGCAAATGTGCTTACAGACATGTCCAGAAACGGGATTTCCTGTTCTCCTAGGTGCTTCTCAATCCAGTGACGGTGACAATCAGAATTAAGCACCAGAGAGGCAAAGAAAGAATGTGCAGGGCTCTCAGCTAGGGAAGAGGCGGCAAAGCCTTCAGAAATCCTATTGCTGTCACGGTGTCTACCCTTTCAGCTGCCTAAATCACCACTTTCCATCTCCAGCTCAGGAGCAAATGCCAGGAAATGGACTGAGGATAATTCTAAAAGCTTTTAAGGAACAAAATAATAATAATAATAATAATAATAATAATAATAATAATAGGAAAATGCTATAGAATTTTGACACATTTTAAATAACTAAGAAAACGTATATGTATATTTAATTAAATGTATATGCATATTCCAATAAGTGCAAAATTTGACTAAAAGTATCTTCCTGCTAGCTATAGTTTTAAAAAAACAGAAAATAACAAATAAACAAGATCAAATGGGTTAAAAATGAATGGAGAAAAATGATACACATACACAATGGAAAATTGTTTTGCCTTGAATAAATAATAGAGAAAATAGCGTAATAAACATAAGAAAATTAAAGTAATATAAAGTGAATAATATTAGCTAAAATTTTAGTAAGCTAAAAATGAAAACAATCAAATGAATTTTAACCCATAAATTCAGCCAAAATTCCCCATGAGAAGATGGATGAATGTGGCATTGAATGGACAAACTAAGGCACAACCTCATGTTTTAGGCAGAGGAGAGACAGACAAGAAACAGAAATCAAACTTAAATCTCCTCCCAGGCAGGATTCCCTGCAGGCAGGAACTCAACCTTTCAGGTTCTGACCTTTGGGGGACTTGGCTGATTTTGTGAATATGACTCCCAAAGTACAGACAATAAAATCAAAGTGGGTGAAGAGAGTGAATTAAATTAACAAGCTCTTTCCCCAGTGAGCCAGCTCAGTGTGGAAAGGCACTGAGTTCCTGAGTTTAGTCCCCTCCCCAGCAGCCCAGACTGTGGGGGAAGAGAACCAACTCCTCCAAGTTGTCCTCTTAACTCCACACATGCGCCATGGTGCACGAGCGCACACACACGCACACACACACACACACACAAGCACACATGCATGCGTAAATAAATGTTAAGGTTTTTACATGCTTCCGCACAACAAAGGAAGCAGTCATCACAGTAAAGGGATGGTTTATGTAATGGGAGAGAATATGTTCAAGCCCTGCAGCTGGTGATAATTTAATATCCAAAGGACATATAGCATTCAGCCTACTTAGCTCCAGAAAACAACTGCCTAAATTTGGTAGAAAAGCTTATTAGACATTTCTTTTTAAAAAATATATATATATATATCCAACATATATACATGAAAAATAAGATCAAAATCACTAATCACCAAAGATGGACACATTAAAATTAAAGTAATATACTACATTATGCCTGTCAGAATGGCTACTTGTTGGAATGAATGTGGAGATGGGGGAACAGTTTATATTGTTGATGGGATTATAAATTATGATATCTGTTATGTATAACAATATGGAATATCTCCAAAAATCTAAACTGGAATTGTCATATGATCCAGCAACCCATCTGTTGATTGTAGACCTCAAGGAATTGAAACCAAGTATCTATACCTCCATGCTCAGTACAGCATTATTCTCAATAACCAAGACATGCAAACAACATCATTGCCCAACAATGGACGAATCAGTTGTCTAAAAGTCGCACACACACAAATATTATTCAGACTGAAAATGGAAGCAAATTCTGTCATGTGGATAAACCTAGAAGACATTATGTTAAGTGAGATAGGCCAGGTACAGAAAGACAAACTTACATATGGAATCTGTTATGAAATGGTAGTTACAGAAGCCGATGGAAGAAGAGCAGAGAAGCATGGCAAATGTCCTGGAGATGGTGGAGATATTGACCAGGAACAGGAGTTCAATTAGGAAGCACATGTTCTCAAGCTCTATTACAGAGCATGGTGACATTACTAATGGCAATGTAGTATATATTACTTATTTCAAGATAGCTAAAAGAACAGATTGTTTAATGTTTATATTATAAAAATAAGTATATGAATTGGGAGATAATGTTAATTATCTTGGCATGTCATATACAATGTATATATAGCTCAAAAACATCAGTGTATGCCACAAATATATACAGATATTAATTTTCAATTAAAACTAAAAGTTTAAATTAAAACAAAAAATAGAGTGATTTAGAAACACTACTTCCCCTAAATTCCATGACCCCTCCAAAGCTCACTTATTTATTGCTCACTATTGGAATGGAGGCTATTTTAAGGGCTACAGGTGATTGTAGCATGATGGGGATTCTAATGCAGGAGCGCTAACACCAGTTATGATTGTGCCAGCCTTGCCTGACTTCAGTCTTCATTCTCCTCCCAACAAGCTCTCATCACACATTTTTTCAGTCATCATGTACCAGTTCAAGAATATATTTGGGCTGGTTGGTCACTGTGATGAGCCTTGGGAGTAGCAGGAATCAGACACCATTGAGGTCAGGCTAAGCCCTGTCTTCAAGGAGCTCACAGCCTGTGGTGGGCAGGGAACAGAAGCAGAAAGCAATGTTGGAGACCCAATGAGAAGGATGTTATAGCAGCTCCTGGTACAGACACTAACCTTTGCTCTGTGTGTGTGTGTGTGTGTGTGTGTGTGTGTGTGTGTGTGTGTGTGTTTGTGTATGTGTTTGTGTGTATGTATGTGTGTGTTTGTGTGTGTGTGTATGTGTGGTGTGTGTATGTGTGTGTGTTTGTGTGTGTGAGTGTGTGTGTGTTTGTGTGTGTGTGTGTAGGGAGCTATGTGGAATTGTGCCAAGAAGAGAAAGTGTCTGAGACCTAAAGACTGAGTAGAAGGCAGCGGGACCCATATCCAGAAGGGGAGGGGATATTCCAAGTGTAGAAAACAGTGTATGTAAAGGCCACAAAGAGAGAGAATACATGAAGCACATTTTTTTTTAAATGTCATCAGCTGGCTGGACAAACAGAGCAGGTGGAGAGAGGGGGCTGGAAAGGAAGGACAATGGCATTACCTGGGTCTCTCTTTCTCTACAGTAAAGTTTAGTTGGTCCTAAAATCCCCAGGCAATTCCACTGTCAGAAAAGAAAAGACCAGAAATAATCTGTCAGGCCTGACAGTCCACAGGCAAAGAAGCCCCGGCAGTTCAGTTATACCCAGCACAACTAAGGGAGGAATCACAGACCCATCTTAACAGGTATTTTTAGAAATTTTTTAAAAATATTTATTTATTACTTCAGGTTACATCTCCATCACAGTGTCCTCTTTCCACCCCTCCCAGTCCTGCCCTCCCACCCTCTACCCCCTAACCCTTCCATCCCACTCCTCTGGAGTGGACTGTCTCTACATAACAGTCCCCCGCCCCAGTTCAGCAGTCATATGAGGGCCAAGACCCTCCTCATACACTGGGGGCCTACAAGGCAGTACCACTAGGGCAAAGTCTCACTGACAGGGAAAAAAGTCTATGTTCCTGTTCCCTTTGGTGCATTGGCTGTAGCATAGTTATCCTGTAACAGGCATTTAAAGCTTTAACCACATCCTACTTGAAGAAGAATTCAAAGAAGTCAAATTGTCCCTGCTTGCAGATGCTATGATACAACACGTAACAGACCCCAAGACTCCAAAGTTCTTCTCAATCCAGTCAAGGTAACAATCAAAATTGACCACCAGAGAGGTAAAGAAAGAATGTGAAGGACTCTTGGCTCCAGAATAGCCAACAAAGCCCTCACCTAATGGATTCAGCCTTACAAAGACAAGTCAGACACATTTTCTCTCTTATATAAACTGATGGGGTAGAGAAGGGACATGGGAAAATGGTGGGAATTTGGAAGAGGAAAGGGCAGAGGGGTGAAATCGATCAAAGCAAACATTTTGTGCAGGCATGGAGAGATCATCCAGAAACTCAGTACTTTGTACAACCAAAACTTTTTTTCTAATTAAAAAAAGAATTAAATCAGCAAGTAACTGTTTGCTTTGGTTCTATTTCTGGGACAAGTTTCATTTCCACTTGGGGACAAACAACTAATTGGATGAGGCAGTGCCCCTGTCCAAGCAGTTGTCTTGCTGTCACAAGGACTAGAATAACTTGGAGCTTTTTTTTGCAAGCATCTGATGAAGACCCAGCTTCTGAAATCACCAGCTCCTCGTCCTGACTCTTGACAGGCTGAGGCATGGGAACATGCCTTCCATCACCAAGAGGCAGGGTATTAAGTATGTCGAATTTATTTACTTCTCTACTGACATTTTCTGTGCCTCAAAATGTCTCAGCTGCCTTGAATTTACAACCCTTCCAACACAGACATGCCTAACATTTTAAAGACCATGCCCTGAGTGTTTTTGTCCCGTGAGATGTAAATATGTGTTATACAGTAAAAGGTTTCATTATGCAAACAGATAAAGGAATAGAGAGCTAGGCCAAAGTAGATCAGTTATTTTCTGTCCATGTCTCCAGCACTCTGCGTAACACCCTAATACACAGTAGGCCCTGCGTAAATGCTTATTGATGAAAGAACACAGAATTCCTCAGGACCACTTATTACCATGTCCCCTGACCATACCAATGTGTGCAGTATCCCCTGGGGCATCTCTCAGGACCAGCATTCATTGAACTGTTCTTTGTGAAATCAAGCCCTAATTTCTAAATCTAGGAGCACTCATTTAAAGGAGTCAATTGTTCAGAAATCATAAAGAAAATCATAAAAAGGAAAAGGGGAGAAACTATGTAATCCCAGAATTACCTTAATTTTCCTGTCTCTTTCCATTCAGCTGATCATAATCTCCCAGAACTGCCCTAGCCTCAGGAAGGGGAACTGAGGGCCGAGATAAAAATGTGTCTACTTCCACAAATATTTTGCTAAATGGAAGGCAAAAATACTTTGCTTCCAGAGGTCAGCTTCCCAGGTCCTCACTCAGGTTTGCCCAACAAGAGTTACCAGGTCCTCCCCTCATCCTATATTCTAAAAAAAAAAAAAAAAAAAAAAAAATCAGTAAGGACTGTTTTCTCTAAGGTGCTGTAAGATACAGATGTAATATAGTACGGAACCAGCAACTTATTGGAAATTATAATATCTGTCTTCCCTAGCCCCACTATATGAGACCTTGAATCATTAATCTCTGATTTATCCAAGACCTTTGGGAATTTTATGAAGGTAAACTGATGGTTCTTAAACTTGCGAGCATACCAGAACCACCTGCAGGGCATGCTAAGCATGCATTGCCAAAACTAGCCCCATATTTTCTAATCCAGTAAAACCTACGTTTCTAAAGATTCAGAAGTCATGCCAGTGGGGATGGTCCTCATCTGTCACTGTCCTTTTATGTGTGTGCTTATAGAGCTGAGACTGTTATAGACCCTGGGCCAGCTATGTCCACATAGGAGAACTTAGGTAAATGTCTGGCACATAACAATTTCATTGAGTTAACCAACAAGTCAGTTTATGGAATTTCTAAGACTGTAAACCCCACTCTTCCTGATGGAAGTGGAGCCCAGCCCTCTACCCAACTTACCCTACTGTGCTCATGACTCGCTACCTGTTTGTAGATCTTTCAGGGACCAAGTGCCACAAAATATAGAATTTTTGCCAGATGACAGTAGATATGAGGGATCCTTGAGGCACAGCCTTCTTAGAACCCTATGGTTTAGACTCCTGGTCAACGGGACAAGGGTAACTCCACTATGGTCAGATGAGTCCCAACCATTCCTTGATTAGTGCCTTTCCCTGCCCACGCATTTTATTTATTTATTTATTTATTTATTTATTTATTTATTTATTAGCTCCCAGCAGAGTCCGGATTACAGCTTCAGCTGCACTGGGATCACAGGTAATGTATCTGAACCAGGGTCCTCCGGTAACTTTGAAAGAGAATTTTAAACTAGAGATTTTAGAAGTATCTTCTATTAGCCAGAATAAGCAATACTTCCCATTCATGCTCATATGCAGGCCAGAGATTAGGTCTTCTCCTCTATGGATCTTCACTTCATTTTTTGAAACAGGGTCCCTCCCTGAAACTGAAGCTCACTGATTGGCTAGATGATGTGGACAGTGAACTCCTGGGATCCACTTGTCTCCACTCCCCAGCCCAGGGGTTACAGTGGCAGCTGCCTTGCTCAGTTCTTTACGCGGGTGTTGAGGAATCCAAACTCAGATCCTTGTGTTTGTGCAGCAAGCTCTTTACCAACTGAACCACTCAGGCCTCTTTTGGTTTAACTGTGTTCTTTATGCACGGGCCCTAAAAACCAATTTTATTCTTCCCTCAAGAAATAGGAAAGTGTCTGTAAACTACACAGAGGAAAAATAAAACTGTACTCTGCCCCAAGGTAGCAAATTAGTCATATTTTTGATAGTCCATGGGGAAAATAAATTCCAATAATTAATTTTCTCCCAAGAAATCCAGAAAGAAAAATTTAAACCTGTTGTTTATCACTCTAGTAGAACATTAAGGTTCTCCACAACCTCCCAACATCACTAAGGGAGTTCAGGTAGCCACCCACAAGCAAACATCTCACAGAAGACTGACCCATGTGTGCCAAACCACTGCCTTCCCACTCCTTTTCTTCTGCAGCTTCCACTGCTGTTTCCCTTGGAAACCAAAGCAGTAGCTGCCTACAAAGCCAGCTCTCTCCCTCCTCACTCACCAGGACCAAAGACTGGCAGCCTGCTTTCTTCCTCAGTGAAAACAGTTGATGCTGGGGGGCAAGATGCTCACATGGGGTGCAAACACTATCACTCTAGGGTCCGACCCATTATGCATCCCATGTGCTATTCTTTCTTGAAAATTTTCATTTTCCTTTTCTAAGACAAAGCATGGACTTCTCCTGTGTTGCAATGGTCTGTGTACTAAATCTTTCCTGTTAGGTATCAAACTGTTTAAAATCTAAAGGTGATACAGGCATCAGCTTAACGTTTCCCTATGGCATCCTCACAAAGCTTGGTGTGAGTGAATTGGGTCATGTAATCATTGGTTAATATGATTATAGCTTAATGAGTGTTTTAGCATCCATTAATGATTCATGCCTTGATTATTGCTATAATTGTTGCAATATCTTTATTTTTTTCATTTGTTCTAAATTTATCAATTGTAAATCTATACCAGGAAAACTTTCTCCTTCTCTTCAATCTATTTTTTTACCTATTTATAAATAAGTATGAACAATTCATTAGTTATCCTATGAAGTGAGTTATAATTTGTTAATATCATCTTTTCCATAGACTTCGAGGTATAGTTGACAAACAACTCGTTTTTAATACTAGATTTTGTGCAGTGGGTTATAATCTATCACTATTATTTTTAATTACAGAATTATCCAGATTTGGCTGAGGTGGGTCCTTTTTGGTTTGCTTGCATGTCTCTTATCATATCTCCATTTTGCTGCAAATACTTAATTGTTGTCATGATGTTTCCTTAAGACATTTTAGGTTCAAAAATGAAAATACTCAGTGTTAAACACACATGGACATGTGTGGTAGATGCTTCCCTCACCCAGTGATCACAGTGTCAGCAACAGTGGTGCCTCCCGGCAGCATGCATCTGAACGGACACTCTATTGCTTTGATGACTTCCTGCCAAAAAAAAAAACCACAAGGTAACATCAGAAAAGATTGATGCTTGGAGACATTTTACAAAACAATTGGCCTGTACTCTAAAAAAGAAACATCAGTTATTAAACTTGATGATTATAAGTGATCACGATTATTAAAGCCAAGGGACATGACTTAACGTGATGCATAATCCAGGTTCAGATACTGAAGGGTGTGGGGGTGATGCATGATCTAGAATCAGATACTGGAAGGTAAGGTCTATTTCTAAAACAATGGGACAATGAGAAAAAATCTATATAAGGATTGGAGGCTAGAAGGTGCATATCAACAGTGATTTTTCTCGTTTTGACCACTGTGTTGTTGTTATATGAAAGAGTATTGTCACTGGGGAGAGAAGCATGGAAGTATGTAGGAGGATAGGAGCATGGTGTGTCCATAACAAATCAGAAACAAAAGAGAGATGGTTTGAATGTGTCCTCCAAAGAGCATGTGCTGAAAACGTAGTTCCTGATGCTGCGGCAGTGACAGAAGGTGGGGGTAGAGTGAGGTGGTGTCATTAAGAGGACTCTTACCAAGAGATAGGCTTGCCACTAATTCAACCATCTTACAGTGGAGGTTCTTCGATGCTTATCTTCTACTTGGAGTAGAATAGGGGGTGCTGTCAGGAGCTGATATGTCTCGATATCAAAAAAAAAGAAAATCTTAATTTAAGATAACATCTTTGAATGCCATATTCTGCAGATCTCTTGGGGTTTTTGAAGATGCCCTATCCATCTCTTGTATTTAGATAAGCAAATGTTGCTTGTCTCTTAGGAACTTGATTACTGGGTAGTTTAGAGAATATCTGTGATAGACTGTCATAGTAGCTAACAAAGTGACATGTTTGCAAGACTAGGAGTTTGTTTTACTTAACTATCCTAGACAGTTTTAGACGGTTGGTATCAAGAGGCCAGAGCTTCACATTTTATTTTTAAGTATCTCTAGGTATGATACCATTAGGAAGTGTTACCTTTAATTTTGTATCAATATACAAAGATCTATTCAATTGTGGTTAAATATACTCTTAATTATGTATCAATATACAAAGATCAATGCCTATGTAGCCCAATACAATCTTAATATTATGTCCATATACAAGGGTCAATACCATTGTGGCCAACTGTAATCTTAATTTTGTATCAATATACAAAGATCAATACCGATGTAATCCAATACAATCTTATTTTTGCACAATAAACAATGGTCAATACCACTTTAGCCGAATATACTACTAATTTTGTATCAATATACAAAGGTATAAGGGCATATTCAATAATCTGCCCCTTCTTCTTGGACCTTCCTGTGCTATGTCTATGTCTCATTTTTCTCAAGCCTATGCACTCCTACATAGGAGAGGAAGAAGGATACAGAAAAGGAAAAGTAGGAAGTCCCTGGGCCTAACCTCCAAAACCCATTAAACAGGACCATGAAAAAACCCCTGGCTCCAACTGCAGACAGACTGCTGTCCAAAAAGGACAAAACTTGGTAGCAAGGAAGTCGACAGCCTAGCTCTGCCAAGACAGGGTAGGTAAGTCCTTCATAATCCCTGCTCTACAACAAATGTCTGTCAGAGAAACAGGACCCAAAGGCTGAAGACTGATGCAGGAATGTATGGAGAGAAAATGGGAACTGTCCAGGCAGTCACTGGTATGTCATTTCTTAGTTTTGGAAGCTGCAGGCCCTGCCCTTCCTATATAAGCAGATATATTTATCCCTCTCAGGTCTCTGAGGTGGTTGAAGAATAGACAGCTAGAGTCTCATAGTTAAATTTTGAGTTGTTTAGGAATCAAGAGGGTGTTATAGATCTAAGAAGATACTCTTAAAAGTGTGTTGCAAGTTAGTATGAATGTTGAGTCAGATATAGACCTTTAAACTCATAGAGATGGTTAGATAGTAGAATGTTAAAGTCAGGGGCCAAATATGTATAAACTGGACATTGGGAAGGTATACTGGGCCATTTATCTCTCATAAATGTGGCATATTTATATCTGTTGTTTTGTATAGTATTTACTGTTATAAGAGAAGGAACCATCTGTTGGACTGAAAGGGGAAACTTCTGGGGGGAAGAGGGTGGAAGGGCGGGATAGGAAGGGGGAATAGGGAAGTGTTTGTGACTGAGATGTAACTTGAAGAAAAAAAAATAAAGTATTTAAAAAAAAAAGAGGACTCTTACCTCACGAATGGTGATTATAAACAGAACTTCAGGCCATGGTGTCACTGACTTGCTCTCTCTTGATGCATTGGTTAGTCTGTGTCCACTTGAGACAAACTAGGGTCACCTGGGAAGAATAAAGCTCAGTTGAGGAGTTGCCTCCATCAGACTGGCATGCAGGCATGTCTGCGAGCATCTTCTCCATCGGTGATTGACGCGGGAGGGCTCAGACCACTATGGGTGGTGCCATCCCTGGGCTGGTGGCCCTGGGTTCTATAAGAAAGCAGGCTGAGCAAGCCATGGGGATCAACCCAGTGAGCAGTGCCCCTCCATGGCCCTTGCCTCTGCTCCTGCCTGAGCGCCCCTCCATGGCCCCTGCCTCTACTCCTGCCTGAGCGCCCCTCCATGGCCCCTGCCTCTGCTCCTGCCTGAGCGCCCCTCCATGGCCCCTGCCTCTGCTCCTGCCTGAGGCGCTGTCCTGACTTCCCTCAGTAATGGACTGTGACCAGGACTTGTAAGCCAAATAAACTATTTTCTCCCAACTTGCCTTTGCCTGTAACATTTACCACAGCAATAGGAGGCGAAGCAGAACACTTGCCCTCTGCTTCCTGCTACAAGATGATGCCATAAGAAACAGCTTGCCAGACCTGGGAAACTTACCAGGCTCCGGAGCTGTGAGCCAATGAGTTTCTGTTTGTTACAAATCACCCAGGCTGACATGTTCTGTCGAAGCAGCAAAAATGGACTTAGACAAATGACAATGCCAACGTGGTACGCCAGTCAGGGGGACCCGAGAAATGGGTGAAGTGTCACAGCAATTCTGCTGCCCTTGCATCTTTACACTTGAAATTAAGATTGAAGATTGTAAAATTATTAGTTTCCCATACTTCCTTGTCTAGGGGTGGAACCTCACATTTCAGTCTTGTTTATGCAGCCATTTCTAAGAGAAACTGTCTCACAATAGATTTCCTGGTGCTGTGCCTCTTACAATCTTCCACCCCCTGTTCCACACTGGTCCTTGAACCATAGATTCAGGAGATGTATCCATTGGGGCTGGGCTCCCCACCATCTGCTGATCTGTGCATTGTGTCCAGTTGTGACTTTCTGTGATGGTTTCCATTTGCTGTAAAGATATTTGTTGGTTGTCCAGCACAGAGTGATCATCCCTGGAACTATATACAGACAAAGACCAAAAACAGATTCAACTGGTTGTAGTTCTGTAGTTATGCACACACACATAACAATAAGATTCAAAGGATAAAAGGGCTATTAACTTGAGAAGGGACTGAAGGGTTGGAGGAGAGTACCTGGGAGAGGCTGGAGGAAGGAAATGAGGTAAGAACATTTAAAAATATTATAGTAAGAACAAAAATGATGAGAGTCTGATTTCATCCCAAAGAAACCACATGTGGCTTCAAGCCAAGCTTGCCAGGAGCTTCGGAGCCATCATTCCCTCTAAGCCAGTGGTTCTCAACCTTCCTAATGCTGTGACCCTTTAATACAGTTCCTCATGCCGTGATAACCCCAACCATAAAGTTATTTCATTGCTGCTTCATAACTGTAATTTTGCTACAGTTATGAATCATGTCTGTGTTTTCTGGTGGTCTTTTGGGGGTCATGACCCAAGATTGAGGACCACTGCCTTAGCAAACTAGAATAGAAGAAATAAGTTAAATTTCAGCAAATTTATTTTTCATTTCAGCTCAAATGAAAATTAGAGCAAAAGCCAATAACAGAGAAAGCAAACTCAAGAGGAAAGCAAGAAAATCAAAAGCTACTTTTGTTAATAAGATCAATAAAACTGAAGAGACTCTAGTCAGACTACTAAAAGAAAAATGACACAGATTATTAATGTCAAAAGTAAATTATGAAATCCAGGCATTGTAATACTTATCCAAAATTCTAGCACCTAGGGGGTTAAGTCAAGAGATGCATGTGTTCAAGGCCAGCCTATGCTACATAGCAAGACCTTGCCTCAATTTAAAAAGGCAAGAGGAAATATGAGAAATTGGCATAGATTCTATGAGCATCAAAATATGTATGTGGCAATAATAAGAAAAATGGGCTATCCATTTGAGGAAGGATAGGAGGGATTTGAGAAAGGGCAGGTGGGGGATGTTAGAGGGAGGAAAGGAATGTAATTCTTTTTCAATTAAAAAGATGGATGTTCTATATGTAGAAGAATGCAAATAGATCCATATTTATCACCCTGCACAAAACTCAAGTCCAAGTGGATGAAAGACCTCAATATAAAACTGGATACACTAAATCTAATACAAGAGAAAGTAGGGAAAAGCCTTGAACTCATTGCCATAGGTGACAATTTCCTGAACAGAACACCAATAGCTCAAGCACTAAGATCAACAATTAATAAATGGGACCTCATGAAACTGAAAAGCTTCTGTAAGGCCAAGGACACTGTCAATAGAACAAAACAACAGCTTACAGATTGGGAAAAGATTTTCACTAACCCCACATTCAATAGAGAGCTAATATCCAAAATATATAAAGAACTCAAGAAATTAAATACCCAGAAACCAAATAATCCAATCAAAAAATGGAGTACAGAGCTAAACCAAGAATTCTCTACAGAGGAATCTCTTATTTCTTTAAGTGATGAATTAAAGAAATGCTCAACATCATCAGTCATCAGGAAAATGCAACTCAAGATGACTCTGATATTCCATCTCATACCCATCAGAATGATTAAGATAAAAAACTCAAGCGACAGCACATGTTGGCAATGATGTGGAGAAAGGGGAACCCTCCTCCATTGCTGGTGGGAGTGCAAACTTGAAGAGCCACTTTGGAAATCAATCTGGCGCTTTCTAAGAAAACTGGGAATAGTTCTACCTCAAGACCCAGCCATACTGCTCCCAGGCATATATCTAAAAGATTCTCTACCAAACCACAAGGACATTTCTTCAACTATGCTCATAGCAGCTTTATATGTAATAGTCAGAAACTGGAAACAACCCGGATGTCTCTCAGTCTAGCAGTGGATGAAGAAACTGTGGTACATCTACACAATGGAATACTATTCTACTATCAGAAACAAGGATATCATGAAATTTGCAGGCAAATGAATGGAACCAGAAAAGATCATTCTGAGTGAGCTAATGCAGACCAAAAGAGATACACATGGTATATACTTACTCATAATATGTACAGGATTGCCATGCTACAATCCACAGACCCAAAGAAACTAAGTAACAAGGAGGGCTCAAGGAATGATGCTTGAATCCTCTAAGTAGGAAGAAAAAAATCGACATCGGAAGTGAATGGAGTGAGGGATCTGGGCAGAAACCCAACATTGCTGCCATCTGAGAAACCTTATCCAACTGATGGAAACAGTTGCAGAGATCCACAGTCAAACATTAGGCAAAAATCAGGGAGTTTTGAGGAAAAGTTAGGGGAAGGTTTGAGGAAGCTGGAGGGATCAGGGACACCACAAGAAGACCCACATAGCCAATTAAATCATTCAAGGAAGATCATAGAGACTGAACCACCATCCAAAGAACTTGCATGGACTGGCCCTAGACACACTACACCTATGAAGCTGATGGGCTGCTTGGTACTCAAGTGGATCTCCTAACAATTAGAACGGGGTATATCTTGGACTTAGACACTGTTGCCTCCCTCTGGAGCTCATTTTCCTAGCAGAGCTGCCTTACCTTGCCTCAGTAGAAGAGGAGGCACTTAGTTCTGATGTGATTTGATGTGGGGTTAGTACTGGGGTGTATGGGGGAAGTGTGCGGGAGGGCAGGACTTGGAAGAGGGGAGGGGGGATGGTGATTATCATGTAAAATAAACAAAAACCATTTTTAAATAAATAAAAAGTTAAAAAGAGCCAGCAAGTGGCTTGGTAGTTAAAGGCATTTGCTGCTAATCCTGACAACCTGAATCCATACCTCAGAATCCACATGATGGAAGGAGATAACTGTCCCAAAAATTGACATCCAACACACACACACACACACACACACACACACACACACCACACACACACACACACACATGCACACACTTAAAAATAATTTAAAAGGCAAATGTTGGCTTCAGTGACAAACCCTGTTTCAAAAAATAATTCAGAAAGTGATACAAGAAGACACATGATGTCCTCCTTTGGCCTCTGCATGCAAATTAAATAGGTGTGCACGCATGCATACATATGTACAGCACCATGCCTACATGCATATAGGATTGTACACACCTACACACACACACACACACACACACACACACACACACACACACACATAGACTAAACCTCAACAAAAATCAAATCAACATGTTAAGTAAGTAGAAAATCTGAAAACTAGCTTCGCAAAGAAAACAACCTACAACTAATAAGCATGAAAAGGCTCTGCCTTGTATAGAGTTGCAAATCAAAACAATGTGATACCACCAAGGACCTGTCACCTAGCAACCCCCAGAAACCTCACAGGGTGGTGGATCATCTGGAACTGGAGTGGCAGAAGGTAGAAAGTTTTGAGCCACCATGTAGGTGCCAGGAACTGACCCCTGGTCCTCTGCAAGAGCAGTTTGTACTCTTAACAGGTGAGTCATGTCTTCACCCCCAAAATATGACATTTTATAGAAGGCAAACCTGTGGAGACAATTTTAAAAAGTGGGTGATTGATTAGCAAGGGTTCAAGAAGAGAAAGGGCCAGGAAGCAGAACTTGGGAGCATCTAAGGGCTGTGACCCTCATCTGTATGATGTTCTGATAGTTGGCACACAGCATTTCACTTGTCAGAATTACATAGTGCACAGTCAAGAACAAACCCTGAGATGAACCAAGAGCTCTGGATGGTAATGCTGCAACAATGTCAGCTGAGCACCTGTACTGAAGATGTGGCTCCCATGTGAGATGGTGACAATCGGGCAGGCTGTGTGTGTGGAAGGAGACAGAGGACATTTGGGAATTCTGTGTGGTTTTTGTTCAGTCTTATCATAAGCTAGTCTAAAAGTTAAAATCTATTTAAAAGCAAAAAGAGGAAAGAAAGCATCATTGATTTCACATGACTAGAGATTATTGCAAAACATTTCTGTCTTCTGAAAGCTAAAAAGAATCCACATAAACTAGGAAGAGCTAACCAACCTACTAAGTTCTTAAAAGCAATCCATGAACAAAGTCCACAAAACCTCGTGTGTGTGTGTGTGTGTGTGTGTGTGTGTCTGTTGCATGATTTCAAACATGCCTCTCCTTCCCTGAGAATAATTCATAAGCTTTTATGAAGATTATCAAAGCAGAGCTGAGGAGACTGTTCAAGTGTAAATATCATCACAGCCACCCCTGGTGACCTGGGTTTTCTCCAGGGTCCCCGTGGTGGAAGGACACTCTTCATGGCACTTGTTCATGAGCACATACAAACCAAATAAAGTAACTTTTCTAAAAATTTAAAGGATTCTTAATATAGTCAAGTATGATAGCCCACACTTGTAATCCCAGAATTTAGGAGGAAGATGGGAGGATCACAAGTTCAAGACCAGCCCAGGTTGCATAGCAAGTTCCAGGCTACCCTGGACTAATTAGAGACATCTTGCATCAAATGAAAACAAAATACAAATGAAGGATTCCTAACGTTTCATCACTTCCCATTTCCAAATGCAGAAACCACCTCTGTTCAACTGTCTCTAATGCCTCTCAGGTTTCCCCAGCAGCTCAAGGTACAGCAGCAGGGTCCTCCCAGCCCACACCAAAAGTATCTCTTGGATTTCAGCTCAACCTCTGACTAACCATAAACTCTGTCCCTTCACAGGAGAGGCCGGCTGTGCACTCAGTGTTTGCAAACAAGCTCAGAATAGCTTTTCTACACATACACACACACACACACACACACACACACACACACACACACACACAAGCATGGCTAATCAAAGGATATGACCCCCACCCCATCCTCCAAAAGAGGAGAAGGCAGAAGAAATTGCACAGCACACACTCATAACTACCAACATGGTTACAGCTATGCCCATCTCTCCTTGAACTGCTTGGTTTTTTATCGATAGACTAACTTAAATATTTATAAAATACTCACTTCAGTGTGTTGTGTGGTTTCCCATTCCTGCCATAAAATAAAGAAATATTTAGGTAAAAATCTTCCCCCCTCTCCATCATGTGTACCAGCCCCTCCCACCCCTCAACTCCCAGTCTTCTACCATTTGATTTTGTAATCAATTAGATCTGACATCTCTATCATCCTCTTAGTTTTGACTCTCCCACTCTCTTCACACCTCCTCATCCAGCTGAACCTCACATCCTCTCAGTTTTTCTGTGGCACAATTCTCACATCTAGTTATTCCTTTCTCTGCTCCTGGTTATGCCTAGCTCCTCCTGCTGGAGTGGCGAGAGCACTCAACCCAATACTGCTGACATTTTCAAACTGCATTCATTGATCTTATTTATCCTGACAGCATTGCTCTTTTATTCAAATATGGAATGTTAATAACATGGTAGCATATGCTATAACCCCATCACTCAGGAAGAGGAGTCAGAATGAGGCAAGCCTAGACTGGGCTACATAGTAAGAACCTGTCTCAATTTTAAAATATGTATTAGTTCCTTTTTGTCTCCCTTAGTGGGATATAGGAACTTTAACACAGTCCTGGGAGATAAGCCCCATTGATTGGCCTTCTAAGCAAGGAACATATCTCTACGCAGAATTTCAAGAGCAGCACAAAGAGAGCAGGAGAGTTCATGGAGACAAACAGTAGTGTTCGGGAGCACAGTACAGTTCAGTGTAGTTCAGTTGAGTGCAGTTCAGTTCATGCAGTTCAGTTCATGGAGTTTAGAGGCTGTTTTCCAAACAGAGCAATTCAGTCAGAAGCCAGTTTCAATCAGCCAGCTTGGAGAGAAGTTTTGAACTGGACTGCTGGGTTGAGCCAACCAGAGTTCAGAAAGAACTGGAAAGGGTATGTTTATCCAGCAGTAAGTCTCAGAGGCTGAAAACATTCTAGGCCTAAGTTAGCAGACAGGATGGAAGCTGAAGCCTTCAAGGTCTGGACTTGTAGAGGATTAGATTGTACAGAGGCTAGAAGCTTCCAGGCCTAGGCCTGGGGATAGTTAGATAGAAATTCTCTGGGCTCAGCCCAAGTCATATATTTGTAAAGCTAGGGTATGGCTCTCACCTCATCCCATCATCTAAGGAAATAAAAGTAACATTTACATTTGGTGCCCAACTCAGAACTGTTCTTTCTCTACCTTGACCCATGATCTGTAAGTGAAAAGTTAGCACGTAGTCACTATTTCTTAAAAGCTGATGGAGATGGTACTGTGTTCTCAATAACCCACAATGTCTAAAGTATATATACCATGGGTTTAATACTGCCCATCAGAGCCTTTGGTCAGAAGTCATACTGTGGGCAGTAC
>CAJQZJ010032188.1:21321817-21342566 GCA_907164525.1 Lophiomys imhausi | reverse complement strand
TTCAGGCTCCTGCCTGGAGTCTCTTCCTTGTCTTCTCTCAGTGATGGACTATGATAAGGGCCTTTTAGCCAAATAAAACCTTTCATTACTAAGTTTCTTTGGTCAGCATTTTATCACAGCAACAGAAAGCAAACTAGTATTTGTAGAAGAAAGCATCTTTCAAAAAAATAGAAAACAGAATGTCTGGATAAAAGGAACCTCAACCTCTAAAAGCTTCCAGATTGCCTTCTTTTACCTGAACTATGACAAAACAGGAGGTATGTCTTAGCTCTTCACAAGGGTCAGCACATCCTCTTTGGAAGTTGCTCATAACTGCTAAAGAAAAACCATCTCCTTCTGAAGCCTTGTCCCAAAACCTGGGCTCTTGTCTGTTACTTCCATGAGATAAAATAGTTTTATCTATGTATGCCATCAACATGCAATGTCATAATAAAAATAATTTATTCCATTAACAAGAAGTCAGTCACTAATGAACTGCCATAGGACTCCCCAAGATCCTGGAGACAGGAATGATGTAAAACTATGAGAGAATGGCCTTTGGGTGGTGGGAGGCAAGAGAACGGCACAGAGTGGGAGGCAGAAGTCACAGAAATGATCAAAGGGACAAAGGGGACAGGATTACTTTAGATTTCAAATTTTTGCTCAAAACCAGTCCTGCTATGACATGTTTAATGAAATCTACATTTGCAACCAAAATTATGCAACCTTGCTCTTCATTGCAGTTGAGAGCACACTCACCTTTTTGGCTCTTGATTTACTCTTCAAAGGGCCACTGTTCAGTGGCTTTCCCTAGGGAAAGCAGGGGAGAAAGAGGGAAGGGGTAAAGGAAGAGAGGAAGACCAGGAAGGGAGGGAAGGGGAAAGGGAGAAGGAGGAAGAGAAAAGGGGAGAGGAGAGTTAGGCTCCATTTTGATTTTAGATTATCTTTAGGGAATAGATGTCACCCTTCCCATATGGCCCAGAGATGTCACTAAAATTTCAAACTCTACACTCTCCCAATTCATCAGGGGTGTGGCAGGCTGACCCTGGCTAGAGAGAGTCAAAAGCTAAGTACAGAGCAAACAAAGGATTTAGCTGAGTTCAAGAGCCCTCAGCAGTTAAAGTTAGAGTTTCTCTCTGGCCTGTGAATGGGGACAGCAATGGTCTCTTTGGGATCTGCAGCAAACTTTTTTTCCCAGCAAATGGGTGACCATTTCCCTGTTCTCTTGGGGAGGAAAACCACAGTGCTTAATCAGGGTAAAAACAGCCAACTGAAGCAGAAAGCAAGCCATCCATCAGAAGACTGGCCAACTCATTACACAGGATAGCACGCATCCTTAAATCCACCCAGGGGGTCCTGGGCTCCCCTGGGAATGGCATCCTCAAGAGACAGCCCTTTAACTGGCTCCCCCAATTCCTTCTGAGGGCATGCATCACATTGGGGCAGAGTAGAAGGCTTCCCGGGCACCATGATACACTGGCTGACTAGTGAGTCATGGTCACCCACCCACTTCACGCACACCCTGATGCTGCCATGGCTGATGAGCCAGGAGGGGAGAGAAACTCGGACTTTGTTGCCACCACACCTTTCCAACAATGCTAAAGGATGGTGACCCTGAGTCCTGGAAGCTGACATCTTTCTAGGACAATTAGTAGGCAGGAACTGTGCCCAAGTGAAAGCAGTGGTCCTCCATCACCATGAGCCACTAGCAGCCTTCCCACACAGGGGTCAGGACCACAGCCTCTCTTTATGCCGACATAATGCATTTATGGTTCATGTCTATGCACTTGCAAGAGAAGCATCATCTGCATGTTTGTGTCCATCAGATCCAGATGAACAAATTCCTATGCATTTCAGTAGAGAAACATGCCACTGAATTGAGCCCTGCACAAAAGGAATCTCAAGCCACAAAAGGAAGTTGCTTTCCCTGTTCTCCTCTATGTGGGTTACCATGACACTCTCTCTGAATATATTTCAGATTTTAAATATACAAAAATACCACAGAAACTCTTCTGGCAATGTCTGGAGAGAACCGCCCACAAATAATGCGCATGCAGTTCACATTGCCCTGTAGCTGGCTGCCTTGGCTTCAGACGGAGCTGACTTCCTTAAGTCTTTCACTAAGATACACTCACTTTCTCTGACTTTTGCGCTGGAGGAGTCAGAAAAAGATGACACCTCCTGGTCATACGAGCTACTAGTTCTGTTAGAAGAGCCAGCACTGCCTTTGCTCCTTGACTTGCTCACAAATGGAACTAAGACCTTGGGGGAAAGGGAACTCCCTTACGTTCCGTTACCCCCACATTTAACCCTAAGTATTACTAGTTCCAAATTCATGTCAATTATTTTGATGTTATTATTTTGTTGCCTTTTCTACAGATTGATCCTAGAGATATGTTTCTTTAATTTCCACTCCAGAAGCAGAAACAGGAGGATCTTGAGTTGGAGGCTAGCCTGGGCTACATAGCAAGCTCCAGTCTATCTTGGGTTGCTTAGTAAGAAGAGGTAAGAATAAGGGGAAGAGGAAAAGGAGGAGGAGGAGGAGGAGGAAAAGGAGGAGGAGGAAGAAGGAAGGAAAGGAGGTAGGGAGGAGAGGTTGTAAGAAAGCCCATGCTACACTAGAAATGAGGCTTGCTGGCAGGAAGGACATTTGCATAGTAATGCTCAAGACCCTGGGTTTAGACCCTAGCACAGTGGGGTCAGAGAGGGGCTAGATGGTAATTTTCTGGGACTACCTCATTGGGAATGAGTTCAATGAGCAGAATAGATCTCCCTTTCACAGAAAGACCCTCAGGAAATGGTAGAGAATTGGATCCCAGTGACTGGAAAAGGGAAGGATGCTAAAACCAACCAGAGGAAGAATGGTTTGGGAAAGGGAATGTGGAAGAACCAAGGACGTGTTTGCCAGTTCAGAATTCTCCCAGATGTTATCTGAGCCTGCCTCTCCCTCCTCCATCCAGTCCCTGAATGAGAGTCTCAAGCAAGCCTTGCTCTGCTCTGAAAGGATAGAGGCAGGGAAAATAAAGACTTTGTGAGTCCAAGCAAGCACACATAGTTGTCTAGTTCAGTCCAGAAACCTGCACACGCTAAGATTTCACTGGCGGCCTTTCCCCTGCATCAGGAACAGTATAAGCATTGCTACAGCATCCAGATGTGCATTTCCTGAATGCACTGGTATGCAGACTTTAATGGCTAAAGTTCCCTTGGAGTGCTTCTCCCCCTTGCACACCTCCACAGATAGAGGAAGTCGATATCCACCCTGACTTCTACATTCCCACAGCACAACCATTATGTAGTCTCCGATTTGCTCCAGGATTTGATCAGCACTTACTACACTGGGCTTTCATGGTTATATAAATCTAGGCATTTATGTATCTTTCCTCTGACTTCATTTACCTTGCACTGAAAAGAGATGAGCAAGTGTGAAGCAAGATATTCGGCTCCAAGAATTTCAATGACGAGCCCTTCGCACATCACTGAAAGCATACTGAAAGTATTTCCTGAGCCTGAAGCATCCTCCCAGGGTTCCTTTATTATCCTGAGCCTGGTGAGCTTTTCCCATAGTCACAGTACGGCAGGGCCTGCTGACCTGACAAAATCGTGCATATTCCAGAGAAAAGTTGGTGTCTCCTCTTTGGAGACAATTCCTTCAGGACTATCTTTTTCTTCTTATCACAAGCGTCACTCAAGGAGCTAGCTTTTGGCTAACTGATATACAAGTGGTCAGGGCAAGAATAAATCTGTCTTTTAATGTTTTATTTTCATTTTGACAAATGTGCCTGTGTGTTACATATGTACACATGAATGCAGGTGCCTGGTGAGGCCAGAAGAGAGAGTCAGATCCCCTGATGCTGGAATTAAAGGAACCCTATGTGAGTGCCAGGAACTAAACATAGGTCTTTTACAAGAGCAGTATACTCTCTTAACCACTAACTATCTCTCACACACTAAATTTATTTTTTTAAAAATTCTCAAAACCCTGTGGCGTCATTCTAGTTGTTTCTCATATCCAGGATGGCAGGCCCTGTTGTTTCTCATATCCAGGATGGCAGTGTCAGGTGGACCCGCATCACCATTCTTCCCACAGCCATGCACTCGTCTATGCTGTTGGTGAGCTGACAATATTCTTTAACCACTCCCACTTGATCTTTTTAAGGTAAAAAGCTTAGGTTGTCAAATTGCCCTGGTGTCAAAATACGACCCCTTTTTCTTGATATAGTAGGACTGAAAGACAATGGACAAATAAATAAATTTCTCATTAAATGATCTAATGATTCTCACATCCTTGTCTTGTAGACCACCTTAAACCACTTAGTATGTGACCTCACACTTGAGAGTGAATGGCTCTGAGAACTTCTAGCACCCAGCCTCAAACCTCTACACAGCCATAGCACTCCTCCCACACACATGCCATGGTGGGAAGCATTTGCTCCACCAACAAATACCCAAAGCTAGGCCTACATCAGAAGGGATCCCTTTCCTAGGCCAGGTTACTTCCTCTCCCTCAGTTTTCCCTTTCCCATTGCAGAGTCAAATAGGCCAAAGGTTGCTTCCCACTTTTCAGAGTCCCTTGTTCCAACAATAAGCCCTTACCCTTGTAAACAAACAAAACCAGGAGATCACAGAGGCATTTTGAGGACAGTTAATGCATTAGTTCCATTATCTTTTCTAGAAATAGGTCCTTCTAAAAGAAAACCCTTGGCTTTGTAGAAAAATATTCTGATCTCCCCAGAATTCATTTGGACCGTCTCTCACCCTGAGCCTTAGGGTCCTAGGGCAGAAGGAGTGCAGGAGACCTAGCCAAGCCTTTACCTCCTCTAAGCCTTGAGTGAACAGCGGAGACCTCTAGCCTAGAAGTGGTTCTCCTCAGGCAGCAAGCACTGGTGGTCAGTGTTCTACGGCCTGCCAACTGTACACCCTGTAAACAAGTAGCAATACCCAGCAGCCTAAGCCCTGGATTTCTAGCACCCTGCCCACCCAAAAGCAACACTGAGACATCTCAACCAGAGCAAGTGTATTATGAATGATTGTTTTAATTGAACACGCTAATCATGACTGCACAAAATAATTCAAAAGTACATTAGTTCCCTTAAAGCAGATAATAAACAAAACAAGCTATTTTTTTAATAATTTATTTTTTATTTCTTAAAACAAGCTATTTTTATGTTCAGATTCTCTTTTGAAGTTCCCTAAGACTTTACATCATATTAATAATGATCACCAATTATTGGCACTATTAGCAAGGGACTATGCTAAGATTTTTAATATGTACTGTGTCATTTAATCCTCATGGCAACCCTGAGGCATCTAAATTCACTCTAATTTAATGTTTAAATAACTGAGACTAAAGGAGGTTAAATATATATCCAAGAGAACAGAGCTTATAAATTGTGGAACCAGGATTCCAAAGCTGGTGCCCTAAACATGTCAATGTTAGCCCTTTAAACCCCACACTGTGTACTCATTAAGATAAATCAGGACATGATGGTTCACACCTTTAATCCCAGAACTCAGGATGCAGAGGCAGGTAGATTTCTGTGAGTTTGAGGTCATCTTGGTTCACACAGCAAGTTCTAAGCCAGCTAGGACTGACTACTCAGTGAGACACTGGCTAAAGAAGGAAAATAAAAAGATGAGTCATGAGAAGCAGAAATATTGGCTTAAATTCCCTGTCTCTACAGAACAGAGATTACATCTTTCTAAAAGGGAGACCATACAGGTAGAGGACCTGAGAGCAGGGCTTTAGTGGACCTGGCATTTCACTTCTCGAGCCTTTGGTTAAAGAGCTTCTACTAATGAAAAAAAAAAAAAAAAAAAACCAGTGGTGGAGAAAAAAGGCAAAGCCCTTAATGACCACAGTTTTTCTAAATCAACAGTGAAGGGTGGTAATGCATCATAACTCGACATTTTCCCACTGGAAAGCGGCTTTCAACTGAGACAGGCCTCCGCGCTCCTCCTGGCTGAACTCACACAGCTTTCTCCTTGGCCTTCTCTTCTTGTGGTATTCAGACAGAAGAAATTTTGACCATGATTGTTTTTCCCAAACATTTGAGGTATAAATCCCCCCATCTCTTGCTGCTTCCAGAACCCAGAAATACCCTGCTCCAGGGTCTGGGATCCATGCCTTCACATCCTGTCACATCACATTAATAGTGACCACCATTTATTGGCACTGTAAGACTGTACAAGGGAGGGAAGGAGCCCAGTCTCAACAAGTACCTACCAGCAGACATTCATGGTCTAATCCCACCGCCCAACCAAGGAGGAACCTGCCACTCCTTCTCTAGTACCTTGCTTGGTGCTTAAATATATCTCCCCCCCCCCCTTTATTTCAGTGAGGTTGCATTTAGTCTCTTCCCTCCACTGTAATGGAACTGAAAAGCCTTCAATGTACCCCTCTGTCCTGTGAACTTCTTTTTGATGGCTCTGGGTCAATCCACCCTCTTACAACAGGCAATGACTCAGAGCCTATAGAATACAGATCACAATCAGCTCACTAAAACCGTACCTTACATTCCACACAATTTCCACCCCACCCTCAGCACCTGTTAGCACCCAGCAGATGCCCTCACACCCCATCAAGGATCACCAGACATCAAATGAGCCACTGTGATCTTTATTCCCTGAGCTGGATCCATCTGATAAGTAAATGAAAAGACAGCCAGTGAGGTGGCTTAATGGGTAAAGAAAGGTCTTTGTCTCCAGACCCGAGGGTCTGAGTTTGATCTCTAGGACCCATGTGCTTTAAAGAGAAAACTGACTCTAGCAAGTTGTCCCCTGACCTCTGCCCACATGTATGTACACACACACCACCACCACCACCACCACCACCACCACCACCACCACCACCACCACACCGCACTGCACCACAAAGAAATAAATACTTTTAAACAATTTAAGTGAAAAAGAAAAAAAAAAGAAACACTTTTTGAAATGGTTTCCATGTAGCCCAGGCTAGACTCAAACTCCCTCTGCAAGTCTATTCTCTTCCACACTTTGTTTTGGCAGGTAGCTCACCCACCCTATTTAACTTTTGTTCTTCCTTCCCTGAGTCATCTGTTTAAAACTGAGAGAGCTGTTCTGTGCTTCAGACACACGCTCTATAGAAGAGGTGTGAAACTGACAGAGACAGAGATGAGAGAGGCTTGTGTTGGAAAGTTAATCTCCTTTAGACATGCTTAAGCTGGTATTCACAGAGGGCATGCAGACTACAGACAGAGGGGCCTTGGGGATGTTTGTCATTCTTGGCCTATAGTTCAAGAGGTGGCTCTGGGTAAAGGTGATCTGGGAGTTTTCATCATCAAAGGATTGTCTGTAAACCATAGATTTGGAAAGGTGGAGCGGAATGGCTGAGAAGACGGAGGGCTGAGGACAAAGCAGCCGGAACCAATGAAGACAGAAGTAAGCAAGGAGACAAAAGCAGGGCAGCCAGAAGGGTGAAGCCTGAGAGCAGATGAGTGAAGATGGGAGCAGCTGAGAGACAGTCAATGGACCAGGCTCAGCATGGACAGGTGGGGTGTGATGCAGCACATGGCTGTGCGGTTGGGTGGAACTTCAGGATGGGTATAAAGTGACTTACAATGGGTCTCTGAAAGCTAGGGACAGCAGAAGCCATCAAAGATGATATTAAGAATGCAATGTTGTAACAATGGCTAATGCTTACCAAGTATTTAGAAGCTCTGATCCACTGTGGACACACAGCACCACACTGAACCCTCATGCCAACTCCTTAAAGAATACACTCTTTCCATCTCTGCTTAAAGGATGAGAAAACCAAGATACAAACTGTGGGGTAATTTACTCAATATCTCCAATCAATCAGATTTGAATCCAGGTAATCTGGTTTTAGACTCTGACTTTCTCATCCTTGCGCTAAACTATTTCTCAAAGTTAAAGGAAACAGGACTAAATTTTTTTTAACATTGATTTATTTCTTCGAGTTACATCTCAATCATAGTGCCCTCTTTCCTCACCCTCCCAGTCCCATCCTCCCACCCTCTTCCCCCTCTGCTTTTTTTTTTAAATTTAAGGTGTATCTTTTTCCCCTCCAACAGCTCCCCCTTTTAGTCCAATAAGGCTCTTTTTCTTACAACAATGAATACAATAAAAAACAATAAGAACAATTAGACCACAATTATGAAAATTATAAGGTATAACATACATTCCCAATGTCCAGTCCATACATATTTGGCAACTGATATTAATATTCTATTATCTATCTCAATGAGTTTAAAGTTCTATAACTAACCTCATTTCCACCCTAACTTGCATTACCAACTTATAAACAGCTTCTTAGACCTAGAACATCCTTTTAATTCCTAAATAACTTAAAATTGAACTGTGAGACTATAACTATCTAGTCTTCAACCACATCAGAGACCTGAGAAGGATAAATATATCTGATTATACAGGAAGTGCAGAGCAAGCAGCTTCCAAAACTAAGAAATGACAATTGGCTGCCTGGAGAGTCCCCAGTTTCTCTCAATACATTGGAGCATCTATCTTCAGCCTTTGGCCCAGTATCTCTGACAGACATCAATTGCAAAGCAGAAATTATGAAGGACTTGCCTACCCTGTCTTGGCAGAGCTAGGCTGTCGACTTACCTGCTTCCAAGTTTTGTCCTTTTTGAACAGCATTCAAGAAACAGGATTAAATTTAAGAAAAACACCAAGAGAAGATTTGCGTGGTTTTTTTTTTTGGGGGGGGGGGGGGGGGGGGTTCTGAGTATGGTTTTAGAGACTAAAAGAAGGAGGTAATTGGGGAAAGTCTGAAGGTTGTAGAAATAAGAGAAAAATCAATGTAAATGTTTCACAGAAGAAGGTGTGATCAAACCCTCAGAGAATGCCAGCATGCCAAACTCTGGCCCTGGGAACTCTATAGTGAAAGAAAGAGGAAGCTTTGCAGCAGGGAAATAGACAAGAAATGGACAAACATAAAACCTGGTGTCCATGATGAAGGTGACAAATGGAATTCTGGGACAGAAAATAAGTTCTGGTTGATAATGGTGTTAAAGCTGAAAGTTTAAGTCTGAGGAAAGTCCTCTGGAGATTGGAGACGAGGGGCCAAGGTCACTAGCAAGGGGGTGGATTGTGGCATGAAGCACAGAAGGAAGTTACCTGGGTGCTTTTTTAAATATCCCATTTTCCAGATTTTGTCCTATCCCATGAAACAGAACTACTGCAGATGGCAGCTGGGCTGGGCAAGGTCATGCTTTAATGCTCCCTGAGCACTCTAAGAAGAAAGTGAGCATTTTAGAAACATCTGGAAGGTTTCAAGGCAAAAGTGAGATAATCACACTGTTCTTAAACAAAAGGACTAAGTGGGGAGGAGGGTACAAGAAACAGCTTTCTGGGGGGTATAGGCAAGTCCCTAAGATATCAGCAAGAGGGAAGACATGCATCCGTAGGTAAGGCCAGAGGGGAGAGGCAAAGTCCACGGCTAAGAGCTATGTCCGTTCATCCCTCCTAGAGCGATCTAAAGGTGTGGGGATGTGGCTCAAAAGAGAGACAGGCCAGAAACAGCCAGCACAGGGGAGTGAGAGAGGAAGACACCTAGGAAAATAAACAGGTAACAGGGACTAGGAGTCTCAGACCATGCCAGAATCCAGTTCCTTGAATGGTCCCACCAGCACCAGGCAAGGTCACATGGGCATCTCCAGGATACAGGAGAGGATGAGACCTGTGACCCAGTGCAGAGGAAGAAGGGACACAGAATCCAGTGTCTTCAGTAAGACACCCCTGTAGACACAGATCATGGATTCCATCCTGCAAGTTAGCAAGCTGGAAAAAAAAAAAAAAAAGAGGGCGGGGGAATAGACTAGAATGGCTGAGATCTAGAGCTTTGGTGAAGACAAAAATATGATTTGACAAGAGGAATAAAAAAATGGGTGGTGGAAGGAGATATGAGCTCTGGGTGGGAGCTTTTAAAAACAGGAGCTTCAGTAGTTCTGAGCTGTAAGCACAGGAGCTGCAGAAACAGCCTCAGCAGCTAGCTTAGATGGCATCTTGAAGGAGCCTGCAACCGAGCTGAAGGGATCAAGACATGCCACTACCCAACTGCCACCTTGACATAAAAACTGTTTTGATCTGGAAAGCAACCAACACCAACAAAAGCTCTCTACGCTGTCCCTGTTTGCCAAAGTGCACAGTGTAATTTCACGTAGTGACGTGCTGTTCCCTCGGCCCTCTCTTGTACCAGGGAAGGCAGAATGAAAAAGCCACTCTAGACTCTCCATCCACTGCCAGACATCTGCATCAAAAACAGTTGAAACAACCTTTCTCTTCCAGTATTTTCCCCCATGTATTTATCTTCCCACAGTTATTGCCCTTGGAAGCCAGGAAACCTTTTCCTTTGTCTTGTAACATACCCATAAAATTGTGCCCTTTTTCGGGCGGTGGTGGTGCACACCTTTAATCCCAGCACTTGGGAGGCAGAGGCAGGTGGAGCTTTGCGAGTTCGAGGCCAGCCTGGTCTACAGAGTGAGTCCAAGATAGCCAGGGATACACAGAGAAACCCTGTCTCAAAAAACCAAAAAAAAAGAAAGAAAGAAATCAAAATTGTGCCCTTTTGTTAAAACGGTGGGTAAGTCTCAAAGTCCAAGTAGCTCCTTGGGGTTTCATTTCATTTCTGTGAGGCCCATATGCATCTCAGATAAACTTTTTTCTCATTAATCTGTATTTTACCAGTTCAATTAACAGGATCCTGAACCAGCCACTGAAACTGAGACAGTAGAAGACAAAGCTTCCTTGACAGAATATTACTTAGATTCTGGATCTTTAAAGTTTCCCTAAAATCACCAAGTGTTAGGCTCACTGTTAAGCGATATTGGAAAGATGATCTCTGGTCAGTTGCTTGATGGTATTCTGGTTCCTTCTCTGAATACAATTATTGACCTATATTACCCTAGCAAGTAGGAAGGTTCTATTGGAGAACAATTTCTGTGACTATATCATCAAATCACTGCCTCAATTTAAAACGTCGCTCTTAAAAAATAAAATAAAATAAAACATCATTCATGCCAGCACACTTAATTCTTACAAAAGCATGGTTATTTCTCAATACTGGACCCAAAGCCTGTCAAGAATTGGTTGGTCTTTTGCAAAATGATCATTAATAGCTTTTGGAAGGGGGTTGTGTGATATTTGTTTGTTTTGTTTCTGTTTGACTGGACAACTGACAGGGAGAGACGTGAGGATGAGAAAAAGGAACGGGAGCGTCCGTTACTTGGCTGTGTTCAGTGCTACCTGGTGGGTGTTCTACCCATTCTGCATGCTTGCTCCGAATGTTAAACCAGACTGGATATATAAGGCAGTAAGCTCAGGGTTTGGCATATAGGTGAGCACTCTCCAAACTGATTGTACAGCAGCATGTGGAAAACAGGGGCGGGGAACCCAGATCAGCAGTCATTACCAATTTTAAGCTATCAATGGGGTATCTTTGAATGTATATTTGGCTCTAGAGAGTTGTGTGAGCTATATATCGAATGGCTGGCCCATTCCTTCCTCCCAAGCATCCTTGGGAATTCATCCATATATTTAATATGCGTGTGACCTGTGTGTATCTACTGTACAGCGGGCCACACATCTGCAGTGCAAGGAGACTGTTAAAAACTAAACAAGGCCCGTTCTTAGATCCTGTGTTCAACCATTACAAGGTGAGATTGCACCCATAGGGAAGGCTTACATGACCAGGTTTGTTCCTGGAGAGACACCTCACTTACACCGGGGCTCAGGGATGAACAGAAGTTCATCAGGTAAAGTGAGGGCTGGGTAGAACAAGGATGAAGCCAACCTGAAGTCTCAGTGGACAGAAGCTAAGAGGTCAGTGTTGGCACACAGCCCAGGTGGGCCCAAGCTGAAGAGGCCAATCTCAGTTGGCCTGGCCTTACCTGTGAGCACCAGCAAGCAAGCCAGGTCAGGTTTTAAGCCAAAGAGAGAGACTGTCCATAAGAGGAAGAAAAAAACTGTTTAAAGGGGCAGAATAGATCAGCAGAGTCAAGTGCTGCTATCGGCACCCTAAGGAGGGTGAGAAAGTCATCCCAGGTCCCTGCTGACCCCAGAACGGTTAGTGTTGGAGTGCACTGGGCACCTACATGCAGATATGGGAACTGTGGGTGTATACTGTCTACATGAATGGTATCCAGTGAGAGATACAGGGAGACTGAACAGGAAGTGGGTGGGAGCATGGGGTTACACCCAGAAAAGCCCAAGCAAGCCCTTTCAAAGGCTGACTGGCAGTAGTTGGGAGGGGAGGGGGGCTGAAGGGGTAGGAAGCATATAATATAGGACGAGCTGGACCTAAATGGACTTCATGTCTCCAGCCCACTTGCCAAGGGAAAAACTAAGCTGACCAGCCTCAGAGCACACCAGAGCCCACTGTAGCAAGAAAGAGGACATGAAGTCCTGTAACTTGAACAATCAGGGGTAGACCTGTTGTGTGTTCACACAACCAGGCCCCAGTAAAAGTCAGTGTACCAGTATTTGGGAAATCCCATGAAATCAAGTTTGTGTGTGTGTGTGTGTGTGTGTGTGTGTGTGTGTGTGTGTGTGTGTGTTTTAAGACAACATGTCCTTAGATGCTTAAATATTCTAAGGGGGAAGTGGTGGCCTATTAACCAAGTACAGCTACCAGACCCTTCCCCACAAAATTGCCTAAATGGTGTTATAAATTTCATTGAAAACGTAGGCTTCTGAATTCTCTTGAGCATGGCCTGATAGCCATCAGATGACACATGATGGCTGCTTGTGCATCATGAGGATATGTGCATGCTCCGTGGGGGTTGACTGGCCTCCCCAGCCTCTCAGAGGCAGCCTCTTCAGCTTCTGGTTAGGTGGTGGAGCAATGGATTGTGATCTGCTCCAGCATATTTGTAACTGAGCATTAACTATGTGCCTGGCAGGAGAGATAAATCCCTGGGCACAGCACAATGTGACTCTTTCCCGTTCAGGGAGCACAGGCTGGCAGGGCCTTCATCGCAGCTGGCACTCCATGACAGCCCTGATTTAACTTTGCACTTAGGAAATATTCTAGCTGTCTGCTCAGCCCACACACCCACTCATGAACAAAAGCACATTAGAATGGATGCTCAATTCACTATAGAAATTTTGACATGAGTTTCCTAGAGTTGGACATTTGCTCTCCACATAGGCTTCAGCAGCCAGGACAGAGCCACTATCTGAAGAGGGCGGATGTTCAGCACAATACAAGGAAAACTACAAAGAGGTCCTGGGCCACCTGAGGCACCAGTGGCCCCAGGTCCCCCGTGCAATCCTTCCCTTTTCTTTGCAAACTAGATTCAAACCAGCATCTGATCTGACCTTTGCCAACCTCAAGGTAGATTAGATAGTTTAGGTATGACCAGTGGGGCTCGAAAGATTGATTTGCACAATACAAGGAAAACTACAAATAGGTCCTGGGCCACCTGAGGCACCAGTGGCCCCAGGTCCCCTGTGCAATCCTTCCCTTTTCTTTGCAAACTAGATTCAAACCAGCATCTGACCTGACCTTTGCCAACGTCAAGGTAGATTAGATAGTTTAGGTATGACCAGTGGGGCTCGAAAGATTGATTTGCTTTGCTGACGCTTCGGCCTGCTCATGTGCCTGCCTACCCATGTCCCTGGAGGGTGCCACCCTTAGGAGAAGGCGTTGCTACAACAGAAAAGGTGTCTTCACTGTTGATCCTTCCCCATTCTTTCCACTGACAGGGGAAATGAATTGGATGAAGTTTTAATGGAGACTGAAAAATTCTTCCCTGAAGGAAGGACTTTTATTTTTTGCAACAGAATTAATTTTTATTGACTGAGACACAAAAGGAACTTAAGTACCCAGGCCTCAAAGTATTTCATACAATAAGATTAGGTTACGGTATTTCCATTTTGAGACTGGGGAGGAGGGTAGATGTTCTAAATTTCTGTCTAAAACAGTTACGGATTTTCTTTTTGGTTTTGCAGTGCTCTGGATCAAATGCAATGCCAAATCAAGAGCCTTCTGAAGCTGGCAGGTACTGTACCACTGAGTTCCACCCCAGCTTCAGTGATAGGACTTGGAATGGAGACACTGCCACCCCCAGGCTGTCCAGAGGTCCTGGTGCCCCTCTTCTCTCCCTTACAAATCAATATGATAACATAGTGAGTCGTGGGCTGTGCTCACCTTCAAAGGAACCCTGTCTCTGCTCCTTGCTATCTGGGTATGGAAAGCCTCTTTGCTAAAGGTGAAACGTGGTTACTCAAACTTCTCTCAGCCCATTCCCTCCTTTATCCAACAAGGTTGCTAACATACTGTTGAGAGCTGCACTGAAAAATGGGATGAAAAGCAAAGTAGCTGGACCCCAGCTGTAAGTTGGGGGAGGGGGGGCACATGGTCCCCAGCTGTAAGTTGGGAGAGGGGGGGCACACTAAGACACAAAGGCAGACAGATAAACAAAAGAGGAATTTGTTTGATCAGACGGACAGGCAGACAGACAGATTATGTGTGTGTGTGTGTGTATAATGTGAGTTTGCTCCTGTGAGTGCAGATACTTGAAGAGATAATGGGCCTCAGTCCCTGGGAAGCTGGAGTTACAGGAAATTTTGATCCTCCATGTGGGTGCTAGGAACCGTACTTGGGTCTTCTACAAGGGCAGCAAGTGCTTTTAAACATTGAGCCTTCTCTCCAGACCCTGAAGGGGAAATTTTAATGATGTTAGCTATCAAAATTAGACCCCTGCCCAGGCATGTTGGCACACTCCTTTAATCCCAGCACTTAAGAGGCAGACTCAGGCAGATTTCTGTGAGTTCAAGGTCAGCCTGGTCTATATAGTGAGTTTCAAGACAGCCAGGGCTATATAATAGACAAACAAACAAAAATCTGACCTCTGAATATATGGCTTAACCTGATTTTTGAGATATTCAAGTGCCCTAAAAGTAAGTCTAAATACCCTTAGTGTATGGGATGAAGACACTGGAGCTACAGGGGCAAAAATACAGGTGTGAGGAAGAGAATGACTTCCAGTGCCTATTCCTTTTGACACACTTAGAAAAAATTTCCAGCCTTATTTAGATAATATATGCATATAATAAGATTCACTCATTTTTGACTGTACAGCTTAACAAATTTGAGTAATGTATCTAGCCATGTCATCTTATAACCACTCAATGAAGGCATTCACTAGTTTGAACATACTAAATATTCACTTGTACTCCTTTGTAAACAATACACCTGTCCACCCAGACCCCAGGCAACCAAACATCTGCTCTCTGATATGATCTGCTGGCCCTTTCTGGAATGCCATCCAAATGACACTATGTAATATGCAGTGCTTAGAATGTTTTCTTGGTATAGTTTTTAAAAATTCACCCATATAGATGCACATTGTGATAGCTTGTTCCTTTTTATTGCTGAGTAATATTCCCTAATATGGATAGATCTTGCCCCTTTGGTTAGCGACTCAGAAGCTGATGAGCAATAGGTGAGTTGTGTCCAGTCTGTTATGAGCAATGCTGTTGCTAACATTTTCACAAAATTCAAAATTATGAGTATGTGCTCCATTTTGTGGAAAGACGTGTATTCCCACTTAAAAAGTTACAGTGTAGGAAGATCACTCCTCTGAATAGCTAGCCTAGAATAAATGAATATAATTACAGTTTGGCTGGCTAAGTCTTATATAACTTCTTCCTGCATTCAGCTCTTGTGTCTCTTCAAGTTTTACATATGTAAATTCAGAAGAGCTATTTGCCTTTGCTCTAAGTAATGTATCTATCTGATTTCTCCAGAAGACAAGATGAATCAAATCTCTAAGGTAACGTCACGTGCTTCCCTGTGGCCTTAAGAGCACTTGATTCTCTTTAAAAGTCATCTTTCCTACATTGTTAACCATTTGCATGGGTTTGCTTGTTTTTGTTACTGTGGACTGAACTCAGCCCAGTGCGTGCGAGGCAAGTGGAGCACACCCTTTAGCTACGTCCCCAGCCTTGGATGTCTCCTTTTGAGAAATGACCACATGAGTCAATCACCCATTTCTCCCCACTTTGGGAATAATGCTAGCATTTAGTACATAGGGGTGGGGGTGTTCAAAACTCTATGAGATCTGGTAACTTTGCTGTGTGTGTCACACAGCTACAATGTAAGAGCCAGATTTCAAACCCAGACAGTCCGGGTCCAGAGTGCTGATTCTAAGAAGAAGAATCTGTTCACTTTCTTCAGGGGTGAGGAGATTGCTCATTGGGTAAAGCCCCAGTCACACAAGTGACAATCACTCATTTTTTAAATTTTTATGAGTTATTGTATTTGGGTTTCTACTGTGGAGCTACATTACTTAGCTATTCCAAATGTTAATCCCTTGTCAAATGAACAGTTTCTAAGTATTTCCTCCAGTTATCTAGGTTATCTCCTCACTGTATTCCCATTTTTCCATATTTGCTTTTGTTTCCTGCTTTTAGGTTTTTGTCTAAAATAACACTTGTAAGGTCCTGAAGCACACCTCTTTACCTTCTTCTACTAGTTTCGCAATCTGGGTCTTTTCCATTGGTGTTGAGGATTTGAACTCAGGAACTCATGCTTGCATGGCAAGCACTTTACTGACCATCTCCCTAGACCCTCCTCTAGCCTTTTAAAGTGTGTATGTAGTACTTGGAATGTAAAATTTTGAGTTGAGTTTTTTTTTTTGTTTTGTTTTGTTTTAGTTTAGTTTATTTGTTTGTTTTACATTCCAATCACACAACTCCCCTCCTTACCTCCTTCCAGTCCCAGCCTCCCACCCATTTCCCTCATACTCTGCCCCTGCCTGGTACCAACCCACTCTGGCACATCAAATTGTATCAGTACTAAGTGCCTTCTCTTCCACTGAGGCAAGCCAAGGCAGCTCTGCTAGGAAAATGGGGTCCAGAAGGAGGCATGTTCTTTGGTTGGTGGTTCAGTCTCTATGAAGCCCCTCTGTCTGAGTTAATTGGCTATGTAGGTCTTTTTATGGTGTCCTTTACTCCTCCAGCTCCTTCAAAGCTTCCCCTAACTCTTCCACAAGGCTCCCTGAATTTTGCCTAATGTTTGGCTGTGGGTCTCTGATTCTGTTTCCATTATCTGCTGGATAAAACCTGAAACTGCAATTTAATTAGTTATTGTAGTTATTAGTATATATAAACTGTATGATTAGGCCAGTGGAGTAGCCAGCAGCTTGGAAGAGGAGCGGGCACCCTGGCCCACATGCCTTAATGGGTTGCCTGATTTATCCTGGGGAAAGAGCCCTGGGACCAAGGGTGGTCTACACCACCTGTGACCTAAACTCTGTTAACTAATATAAGTTGTTATATTAGGCCAGTAGAATTACCAGCAGCTTGGCAGGAGATTAGCCTAGGTTCGAGGAGAGTCCTGCAGTTTGGAAGTCCAATGGCCCGGGACTACTTGGAATGAGGGCCTATAAGCTGCCGCAGTCTTTCCGCAATAATTAAACACACCAAGACCTTTTAATGTTTTAAAGCTTAGCCCTTAGCTGGGCAGACTCTCAATTAGCTACTCTAAGTTAACCCGGATCACCTAATTCCAAACTGCCATGTGCCTGCGATTACCTTCCAGTGTTCTCAAGATGTCTGTCTCCTTCTGTGTCCCAGCGGAAAGAGAGGGAATCTTTGTGTGTGCTAAGGGTTCCTGTCTAATCTCAGGAAGTCCCACCTTCCTATACTCTTTCTGCCCAGCTAATTGGCCATAAGTGACTTTTATTAACCAATCAAGAGAATGCCTCAGAAGGGGTGGTAACCAGATCTCAGCATTGAATTCAACCTATCAGAAGCAATGATATTAGACCTTCCCTCAATAAAACCTCTCACATGGCAGTTATGATAGATTCCTATACAGTTTCCTCTCTCCATCCACTTCTGACATCTATTTCCCCTACTTAGAGAGATTCAAGCATCATCCCTTGGGCCCTCCTGGTTACTTAGTTTCTTTGGGTCTGTGGATTGTAGCATCTTTATCCTGTACTTAATGGCTAATATCTGCTTATGAGTGAGAACATACCATGTGTGTCTTTCTGTGTCTGTGTTACCTCACTCAAGATGATCTTTTCTGGTTCCAACCATTTGTCTGCAAATTTCATCAGGACCCACTCTTGGCCATATACCCAATATATGCTTCACCAAACTACAAGGACATTTCCTCAACTATGTTCATAGCAGCCATATTTGTAATAGCCAGAAACTGGAAACAACATAGATGTCCCTCAACCGAGGAATGGATAAAGAAAATTGTGGTACATCTACACAATGGAATACTACTCAGCTATTGAGTCAAATTTTGTAACTGGCGAAAAGAGACAGAAGCCTGACTTTGTTCTTCTGCTTGTATATATCTACTTTTCCCTGAGGTGTTTTGAAGACTGTCCTTTCTCCAACTCTTAGCACTTTTGTCAAAACTCGGTGGGTTTACTTCTTGCCTCTCTTTTCTGTTCCACTGGTCTATGTTCCTGTTTTCATGCCAGTACTGTACCGTTTGGGGTACTCTATCTTTCCAGTACATTTTGAAGGTGGATGGCATGTTATCACATAGTGGAATGACTCTGGATAATGGTAATGTACTACATACATACTTTAAAAGGCTAGAGGAGGGTCTGGGGAGATGGTCAGTAAAGTGCTTGCCATGCAAGCATGAGTTCCTGAGTTCAAATCCTCAACACCAATGGAAAAGCCTAGTGCAGGAGCAGCAGCAGCAGCAGCACATGCCTGATGCCTGTAAAACAGAATGGGGAACAGTGGGAGGGAGAAGACAGATCCCCGGAGCTCTGTGGACAAACAAACTAGCTGAATCAGCGAGCCTCAGGTTCATCAAGAGGCCCTGTCTCAAGTAAACTTGATGATGTGTAGAGAGCAATCAAGGAAGACACTTAACAGTGACCTCTGGCAGGAGCTGTCTTATGGAAGAGAAAGGAAAAAGAGGTTGAGTAGTGAAGAAACAACCTTCCCCAAAGAGAGGCCTGACCTTGGCCCCAGGCTGTCGAGTCTGTGGAATGCCTTGCCTAATAGTAGCCTTCGGCTATTGACAAGCCAATAGCAAGACATGATACAAGACTTAGAGTCACACGTATCAGTTATGGCCTCCAAGGGGACCGATGACCAAGAGCATCGGCTTCCTTCCAGGAGCAGCTAGAGACTAAAAGCTCAGCCAAACTTCAGGAGTTGACAATACTTGTGTATCTTGTCCCACCTGGTGATAGGGAGAAGGTCATCTGGCCAAGACTCTGTAGGGGAGTGAGACCGGCACCTCTACAAGGAGCCCTTCCCACAGTGTGTCCGATGCATCTCTCCCCTTGGCTAACTTTAATTTGTGTCCTTTTGCTGTAAGAAAGCTTTTATAATAGGTTAATAATTTCTTGAGTTCTGTGAGCGATTCTAGTGAACGATTTGATCTAGGGGTAGTTGGAAGAACCCAGATAGCCTGAAGTGGCTCTCCAAACATGCAGCTGACCCTAGAACGAGAACCTCCTTGAGAGCTGTTCCCTCACATGGCACATTTGGCTAGAGTCCAGACAAAAGGTGAGGAAGTCAGTTCTATAGGACACAGAGGAAGGCCTGAAGTGGCACAACGCTGAAGATCAGTGCTTCTCAACCTGCGGGTCATGACCCCTTTGGGAGTTGAATGACCCTTTCACAGAGTTCGCCTAAGACCATTGGAAAACAGACATTTGCATTACAACTCATCACAGTAGCAAAAATACTTATGAAGTAGCAACCAGAATAATTTTATGGTTGAGGGTCAGCACAACATGAGGAACTGTATCATGTCACAGCATTGGGAAGGTTGAGAACCAATGCTGTAGATAGCTAAGTTCCTGACCAACAGAACAAGATGAGCAGTATGCCTTCATCTCCTCACAGTGCCAGACATAGCAGGCCAAGCACAGGGCAGGGGACTGGTTTTTGTCCAGATGTAAGAAGAGAGAGGTTTCATCTAAGAAAAGAAAAAAAGAAAGTTGTGAATGCCATAATAGAGAACATTTGCCGAGTATTGAGTGGTCTTTGTGTGGCAGTCCAAGGACAGTGTTAAATGAAGGCCAGCATTACCATCCCCATTTTGCAAAACTGAGGGGGAAGTAAAAGAACTGAGGCACAGAGAGGTTTTATTAATCTGTCCAAAGTCACCCAGTAGGAAAGTGGCAGAGGGGAAATTTGAACCCAGCTAGGATGTGATGACAGTCTAGTTCATAACCATGTTACCATATGAACTCAACCACATGTGGTAGGGAAATCAATAGGATTCACTGGCCAGAAAGAGTCAAGGTCAAGTGAAAGGTTTGTGTATCTATAAACAGAAAGGCACAGGTGTCACACAAGCCCAGTTCTGTGAGGCCAAGAGCTCTGGGTCACAGGCTCAAGTCTGTCACAACATTCCTGGTCCTCAAGCCCCACTTCAGCTAAATAAATCCCTAAACTTCCTGAGAGCCCCAAGAAAACAACAAAATTGACAGTCAGTTGTTGCTGCTGGAGACAGGTTGTCTTCAGCGGCATTTCCACTGGTGAGTTTCCCGTGCTTCTATAAGCAAGCCTGATGGACATCATTGGTTCACATCACAAAGACATGAGTTGTAGAAGACGGACCAGTTGAGGAGGCGAAACAAATCAGTGGGAATGAGGGGGGGACAAGAGGTGGAAATGGTGAATGCCATCAAAATATATCATGTACATGTGTCAAAGTGGTATAATAAAACATTACATTGAATGTGTATAATTAATGTACGCTAATAAAAATTAAAAACTTCAAAACACACACACACACACACACACACACACACACACACACACACACACA